>CM042665.1:1231079-1759679 GCA_023638005.1 Forsythia suspensa
ACTTATTTTCACTTTTACTTATTTTTATTTTTATGATATTTCTGTAAATTAATTAATGATGATGCTATAATCATCAAGAGATGCCACCAGCCACACACTCTCTCTCTCTCTCTCTCATACCCGTCTCACCAACTCGCATCTAGAAGAAACTCTCTCTCTCTCTCTCTCTCTCTCTCTCTCTATTATATATATATATATATATAGATATATATGTGAGTCAAATAATAGGTTATATAACCCCAATCAAGTCCTTTGAGGACCAGCCTTGATGCTCAAGAACACAAAGGCTTGATTTTCACATCCACTGTCAAGAGACCCCAAAAGAAAAGAATCAAGAAAAAACAAAAACAAAAAAAAAAAAAAACAAAAACAAAAAAAGCTATTATAGCTACTGAATAGTTTTCACTTATTTTGGTTTCTGCTCAATGGGAAGGTCTCCTTGCTGTGAGAAAGCTCATACAAATAAAGGAGCATGGACTAAAGAAGAAGATGATCGTCTCATCGCATATATAAGGGCTCACGGTGAAGGCTGCTGGCGGTCTCTTCCCAAGGCCGCCGGCCTTCTCCGCTGTGGCAAGAGCTGCCGCCTTCGGTGGATCAATTACTTGAGGCCTGACCTCAAACGTGGCAATTTCACTGAAGAAGAAGATGAACTCATTATAAAACTCCACAGTCTTCTTGGTAACAAGTAAGTCTATAGATCAACCTAATATTCATAGATGTATAAAGGATTTTCTGTGAGATCACCATTGTAACACGTGTCTTGTGATTGATTTCATTTTGCTTGATATTGTTCTTTTTTTTTATTAAATTGTCATTGCTGATGTGATTTTAATGTCATTTTGTATAGATGGTCTCTTATAGCTGGAAGATTACCAGGAAGAACAGATAATGAGATAAAGAATTATTGGAATACTCATATAAGAAGGAAGCTTTTGAGCCGGGGTATTGATCCTACAACCCACAGGGCAATCAATGAGCCTGCAGCAGCCCGAGAAGTTACAACCATTTCATTTGCTGGTTCAACAACAAAAGAAGAAACAGAAAAGTGTATCACTGCAGGGATTAATTCGAACAACAAAGAAGAAAACAGTCCGATTTCAGAACGGTGTCCCGATTTGAATCTTGAACTCAGAATAAGCCCTCCTTATCAACAACAGGCGCTAGAGCCATTGAAAACTGGAGGGAGGACTTCCTCTCTGTGCTTTGCGTGCAGTTTGGGAGCACAAAACAAAGGTTGCAGTTGTAATGAAGGTGGCAGTAGCAGCAATTCTGGATATGATTTTCTAGGGTTAAAAACTGGAGTTTTGGACTACAGAAGCCTGGAAATGAAATGAAATTTGATCTGGGGTTGACTTTTTTTTTTATATGTATTAAAGATTTAAGACTTTTAAATAGATGAAATATTTTAATTAAGAGAAATGTAAAAGAGAGTGGTATTTAGTTAATGATCTTTCTAAATTTCTCTTGCTTTGTACAAGTGATTAACTTCTTATTAATTTTTAATGCATAGAATATACTACACATTTTCCTGATTTGTTCAAGAACATGATAATTAACATCAGTCTTGAAATTTGGCAGTTTGTTTGTTCTTTTAGACTTTTTGCGTTCTTGAAATATATATAAAATATTCAAGAAATTAAGTTTAATTTTTATTTACTCCATCCTTATCTTTGGTATATATAAATATGGTGAATCATGTGAAATGGAGAATTTCAAGAGCTCTGATCACTTGGATCATCTTTCTGTTTATTACTTTTTCTTTTTCTAAATTTAGATTCCTTTTTTATTTGTCTTTTTCAGAGAAGAAGGATATGAATGAGGATGCAATGGATAAGCTGTGAGAGGATGAGAAGAAAAGGAGAAGAAGTTGGTAACCTATCCCTTCTAAAAAAATAAATAAATAATTATTATATATATATAATGTGTGCAAAATTAGCACCTCTTTTAGCCGTGATCTACCAACCTATTCATACTTGAAAACTCATGACTAGGTGAGATATTCGTTTTTTTATGACGGTTGAAAATTTTCGATGAATTTATGACGGTTAAAATTGTCAGGGTAAATTTTATTATACAATTCAATATAATATTTTATTCGATAAATAATATGTTTTTAATTTAACGTCTAAATAATAATAGTTGAATTATTTATAAATAATGGAAACTCGACCTAATTATGAATTTTGTTTGGTATACGCATTGTTGTGACCGTTGTTAATAGTTTGGCATTTTTGTCTTCAAATTGGAGGGATTGTACATCCAACAACATAAGACTAGTAGAGGGTTCTTCAAAACCAGACACATTAGTCTAATTTAATCATTTTGTTTCATTGTCTAATTTGACTAAATGCCTTAATTGAGCAAGTTTCTAAAACTTTCTCCTATTTTTCTTCCTTTTAATCCAATAAAACAATCCAGTATTTGAATTTATTCCAACATTATTAAGTGGACAAATATAATTTATTGGTTGTCATCATCTAATGAATAATTTATTTTCAATGAATAAAAAATGAAAAAATAATTAAGTAATATAAGATATTATTTTGGAGCTTAAAACTTTAAGAGAAGACTAAATATAAATATTGCCGATAAGAATATGTATGAATTAATAGAAAATTAATTAATTGAAAAGATAGTTGCAAGAGAGAAGAAAAATTATTTTTTTAATGAAAGAGTAATAAAAATTAAAATTTTGAAGAAGAATAAAATGGTATGTAAAGTGTTAAAGTAAAAATGAAAAATGAAAAAAATTATTTTTTTCAATTATGGTATTTTGGTTTGTTTAACTATTTATAAATGAAAAATTTCTATTTTTTCTTACAAATGTGTTTTTTTTGTTACCAATAAACAAAATACAGTATGCAATTTGTACATACAACCAAAATGGAAGGTGTATTATGTAATTTTTTTCCTATATTATTCAACACTATCCAGTCACTTACAGAGATGGCAACAGAGCGAAATGAGACGAGATTTAAATATTTATTTTTATCGTTCCATATTTTTTATTTTTAAAATTCAATTTTAATATAAAAATATAAATATTCAAAACGTTCTAGAACTTCAAGATAGGAGCCATGTTCTCCGTCCCTACTTCAATTACCTAACAAGGTGAGACTATACATAGTAGGGTGTTTTAACATCTTTAATCAGTTATACCAATCATGCTTATAAATATTTACTTTATTAGAGAGAGAGAGAGAGATCCCAACAAACAAAGAAAAAGAAAAAGAAAACTTGGAAGTCTTGAAAAGGCAATGAGTCCAAAGGCACACTAAGCAAAAGGACAGAAGATAAAGATTTGAAACAAGAAAGCATAAAAATTATGGACCTTTTCTATTATGGAAAAAGTGAATAACTTTTTCAACATTGCACTCTTTATTTTTATTTATTTTTGCCATTTTTCAATTGTGTTAGGTAGAAACAATAGAAGCTTCCACCAGATATTTTATCACCAATGAAATTATTTAACTGGATTAGGGCTAGGGTTATTACAATAATAATAATTAATAAATTTTTCCTATCACATCAATGGGTTAATTATTGTTTTTTTGTTTCTTAGCTTAAGAGTATAACTTAAGAGTCCAACTCCCACCAACATCACATGCAGTGATGCAGATGTAGAGAGGACCCCAGGTTGTGGGCTCCATACTCCCATTTATACAAATTGTCAGCACAATGACTTTCACTAGGAGAGAACAATTATTTCATTGTGGGTAGTCAAAAGAGTTGTGTGTCTGACTGTATGTGTTATTTACATTGTTATTAGAATCGATCGAGCGCGGTTGGTTTAACTAATAAAATTGAGGATTTGAATTAAAATTGAATTAGTTATGAAAGAAAATTTTTTATTTAAAAATTTGTCCAAAAATTTGTCGACCTATTCGGTTTGTGAACCCGTTAAAACATTCTCAGTTTCACTAATTTTAAAAATCATTTATTTTCACAATTAATTGTAATTTAACATTGAAATTATATATCTCTCCCTTGCACAAAATGGGTCAAAAGAATTAAAAGTAAAAAATTTAATTTTAAGCAAATTTTGTGATTTCTTAAAACTTGTTTTTTTTTTTTTTTTTTTTTAATTTTTTAATTTTAATTCTTTTGACTCTCTGTGTGTGTCTGAGTGTCAGACTCTTTGTGTTATTTAAGGGGAATAATGATATATTTGCAGTTTATTATATTATTAATTTGAATGAATTGATATATTATTTTAAATGATGGATATGGTTTCCATTTAAAATGATATATCTATTAATATTATTTAATTGTCATTTAAATCAAGTGATGCTTAACAATTGTAATAAGTAACATTACTGGGGTTAGAACATACCTTTACACTTATATGGTACACTTCTTCTTTAGTGTACCCTCCACAAAATTGGAAATGAAAATTGACCCTACTCAAACTATGCTATTCATTTTTCCCCTTCCATTGTTACAATGATACAATCCTAATGTTTTGTTATTTTCTAGGTATAAAAATGGGCCATATGAGACTTTTTCAGCTCTCCTAATCTGGGATGTAAAACAAGAGGTCTTGTATTGTACTAGTAGAAGCGTCTCGTCACTCATACCAACTTGTTACTTTTTACTTATTTGTGTTGAACCTTGATTTTAGAAGTGTCTCGTCACTCATATCGACTTGTCACTTTTTTCTTATTTGTGTTGAACCTTGATTTTAGAAGCGTCTCGTCACTCATACCGACTTGCCACTTTTTACTTATTTGTGTTGAACCTTGATTTTAGAAGTGTCTCGTCACTCATACCGACTTGTCACTTTTTTCTTATTTGTGTTGAACTTTGATTTTAGAAACGTCTCGTCACTCATACCGACTTGTCATTTTTTTCTTATTTGTGTTGAACCTTAATTTTTGTGCCCACGACAATTTATACATACATACTGGACGTAGAGCTTTTATGATATTTCTTTTGAATTTAAAATCAGAGAAATTATATATTTTTAAAAAATAAGTTATATTTTTAATATGGCCCAGCCCGGCCCCACATGAGCCTCTAGCCCCTATATCCAAGTTCGACACGGCACGATGTATAAGTGAGTCGGGGCCATGGACATCCCATGACATACTCGGGTCGTGCTTTCATATATCGAGCTGCTCAAGCTAGTAGAGTAGTTCACGGAGTCCGAAATAGACCAAAGATTGATATTTATTGTTTTATGTTATTGTTTCTTATTTTAATTTATTTCTTGCATTTCAGTTATTGTGGGCGTTTACGTCTTTACCTAGATTTTAGGTGTTCTATTTGAGCACTTTTTTCCTTTTTGGTTTGTTGTTATTGGATATTAAAAAAATATAGATTGGAGTTCTCCAATTTCTTTAATTTCCAGGTATTTTTTTAATATCAAATTAACGAATATTTGATATCTAGTTTTCTCGTATTTGGGAGGAATCGACATAATCTAGAAGATCGATGTATGACATTATTCATTTAAATTTAACAAGACTTTGATCGCGTGTTTGTTTTTCTATTGATATACTGAGTGAATCGTCGCTACTACAATGCATAAGATGAAGTGCAAGATTTGAGGACAAATATTCTCTAACCTATAGAGAATGATGCAATACAAAACGTGATAAAAGGGCATTGTCCTTATATCATCGTAGTTGTTTTCTTGATTGTTTTGTAATTAATCGTAATCTTTTTCAGTTTTATGCAGAGCGAATAGAATTAGATCAAGGCGTTGTTCTTCATTCTTGACCCATGTAGAAAAGACCATGAATATTGGAAATAATCTCCTATCTACTCTACGTTGTTCATTTATATTGTCGCGTTGAGGTGACATCACATGATTGGTGAAAAAAATTAGTGTGGGACAATGAACTATCAAACATGTGATGTCACTTTAGCGTGGACAACATAAATGGATAATATAAGTGGGTAAGAGATCATTTTCCATTACTATTAACCAGTTTCAAGCAAAAATGATACGGAAATTTTGACATTAAGGGTGTGTTTGATTTGCACATTTTAAATAGAAGATGTCAAATCCATGGAAAATGTTGTCAAATTCAAAAAATTTCTTTTCCACTTTTCTTGTTTAATTGCACATGAAAAATAATTTTGATTTTCAAGGTACAAGTATTTAAAGAACAATTTTTCTAACTTTCTTGAAAAATAATTTCTCACATATTTGGTGGATTGTATTTTCCACCTTAGATGAAAAAGATTTTCATTTTCCACCATTTTCCATGTTAACCAATCAAACACACCCTAATTTCGTTGGGCTTCAATTTTTAATCACAAATGACATTAATATCTATTAATGAGAACCAATTACGTTCTCCAAGTTGAAGTAACCAAATACAAACTATTCAAAACTTTACAATATAGAGTCGTGTCTTATATGTAATGACTATAAGTTAAATAGACTTATCAAGTTGATGTCACTTTTCTTTTTTATTACAAACTTCAAACTTATGAGGATAAATATTTATAATTAGAACACACGTATGAAGTGGTATTAGTTTAAATAGATATTCAATTACCTACAAAGCAAATCAACGAAATGAGAATGTATTATATGGGAAAAAATACGTATCTTATAATACTTCTTAGATGTATGAGTATAATTTTTTTATTTTTTTTTATTTTGTGATTGTATAATTTTTTTTATTTTTTTTAATTGGATGCTTAATTTGTTATATTTAGAACAAGTCTGTTAGTGTTTATAAGTATTTATAAAATTATCAGATATTATTTTTATTTACATATTTAATAGAACTCACAATTTTTATTTATTTTTTATTTTCACATTCAGTAAAATTCAGCATTTATAATCTTTAAAAAAAAAAATTTACCAAACATTCATTTAAATCCCAATCTGGTTAATGTTAGAAATTCAAAAAGGTTAATAAAGTTCAGAGTTTTGTACTTTGAAAAGTTTAATTTGTTTACATCAAGTTTGAATATTCGATCCAACAATTATTAAATTAGTCAAATCTCGTAATGGCATAGTTGTGAATTGAAAGACAACAAGGGGCGTTTGAAGGAAATCAGTGTCACACTCAGTCACGGTACCAACTCCGCTCTTTTTGGGCGGCAGTTGGCAGCCGCCCGACGTAGGCATCATGTGCTCCATTTCGGCAGCGGGTCCCACTAATGTCCAGCTCAAACTCAACGCTACTCCAGTATGGGTCCCACTTTATTTTAGTGGAAAATTTTCTTTCAAACCCCCTATTATTTACCCATTGCCATGGGAAAAACTGCATCATTGGTCCTCATTGGTCCTCAAAGAACAAGTTGATCCTCAATCTTTAAATATAATTGCATAACCAGTCCTAATGATGGAAATTATTCAAAACTTGATCAAATCATCATGAATCCTAACATGACTAATTTTATAGAAAGAAAAATAGTTATGACAAAATTGTTTCGATAAAACTCTAATGAATTTACCTTTCATAAAGCTGGTCACGTGAAGGTCACATGATGTTTTAATAAATTGATTATGCAAATAAGTTGAAAGGTTGTGGATCAACTTGAATCTTTTTATTGCTTGGAAAAAATATTGCAACTTAGATGAGGACCAATGACACAATTTTCCCTATTACCATTTTTAGCAGTCATATTATTTTAATATTTTTCTTACGCCCATACATTATTAATTTTTAATTAAATATGATTAACTGACTTGTAGCCGATAATGTGGTTCAACAAGCAAATTATGTGTCTGGTCGACCAAGGATTTGAATTACATTCACTTAATCACACGATTAAACAATTCTACTTATGACCAAATATGTTTTTTATTACTTTTCAACTTGTGGGTATCAGCCTTTAGCAATAAAGTTACATTAATGACATACAAGAAAATATATTTAGTACCGAGTATGTTTTAAAAAAAAAACACGCAATAAATTTTTTACGAATGACAAAAAAAAAAAAATTATGTAATTGATTCTAAATATATTAATAATAGTCGATTGTCAACAATTTTGGTAAGTAGTCACATTCAGACAGAGCCGAGACGAGTGAATCAACCGCCTCGGACACAAAACCAAATGAGGCTTATTTTCTTTTAAAAAAATACAAAAATTATTTGTAATTAGTGAAGTTACAAAAATATTATTTGTACAAAAGCTTGAAATCCAACAAAGCAAAGCAAAGTAAAGTAAGTCGTATTCAATGAGTACCATGGCTATTATTAAGTAGTGTCCCAAAATTAGAAGAGCCCAATTAAAAAAAATAAAAATATTGAAGTCCATTCCACCAATACTTCTTCTACCTATCACTTATTAGAGATTGCTTTGGTGGTCTAATTTTTAGACTTCACTTCGAACCTCGAAAATATCAGAAGCGGTCCAACCATCCAAATATTGAATTGAATCCATCAAATGCGGGGGCGTCGAGAACATGCACAATATTTTATGACTTAAAAAATGTTTTAAGAAAGAGTAATGCATTTTAAATGTAAAATATAGGTCCCAAGCACCTGGGTAATGTTACTCTTATTTTGGTCCACAAAAACCAAGTTGATAAAATGTACAATTCCCATCCTACTCAACTACTAGCAAACAAGTTCAATGTACTGTACCCCATTATCCATTATTTCAAACTTCATATTTCAATTCAATCTGCAAATGGACATGAATGCATTAATTGTCCCTACCAAACACACAACAATACACAATACATGATTTGACTAGGGTTTTACTTGAGTGACATGATTTTTTAAATTCAAATTATTTCTCGACAAATAGGTGTTTTCGAATTTATTTATGTTTACACTTGCCGATCTTATAAATTTGGTAAAATGACGTGAATCTTATAAATAAATTGAAAACTTGAAACGTTATACATGCTATATTAAAAAAATAATAAACATGTGATATTGTACAAGTAGTTGTCGAATCAATAAATAAACGTTTTAAAATAAACAATTAATTAACCAATTTGACAAAATGGCTTCATATGCCCTACCAAAGGGTTATTTCCTGCACAACTCTCATGTCATTAATTGGTACTTCTTTAGTAGCAAATTGTAAAATATTGTTGAACCAAAATACAAGTGTGTATATTAAAATCGAAAAAAACAATCTTTATCGAGATAATGGCATTTTGGAATTATATATCGAGTAGAAAGTTGTGGGTCTTATCGAATGTGTAGATAGTAAGTAGATAGTAAATTATAGATCTTATAAAATATATGAATAAAAAATATATTTAATTAATTTAACTAATTTAAATTATAATTTAAACTTAACCAAACAAGCACCTAATATATATAGGATACACTGTTATGTAGCAAGACTTATTTTTGGAAAAATAATTAAAATAACTTCAAATTCAACAATCTATCATTATGGTCAAATAATTTGATTATTAACTGGTTGTTTTGGTTTTCAGCCCTTGTCGGCTTTATTTATTATTTATAGAATTAACTAAAAAAATTTAAAAACTGTTATACCTTTTGAACCACCCAACCCGATAAAGGAACGGATGTAGGGGAATTCTTCTTTGTTGAAATTCATTTAGTCCATTTTTTTTTGAAAAACAAATTTTTATATTAATTTTTTTTATATATATTAATTTGATCTAAAATTTTTTTAACCTCCATTTGAATCTACTCCTATTCAACATGGCCTAGGTCCAACACAACTGTGCCGATGGTCTATTTTTCCATGTCAAACCTTGTTTTTCTCTTTGAACAAGTTAATCCAAAGCAATTTATTTTAGGCCTGAACATGATATAGCTTAAAAATCTTGTCATTGAGCACGTATGGCTAAGTTTTAAAAAGTAAAGATACTTTTATGTTACGTTTTCTCTAAATAGTAATTATATTTAAATAAATTATTTTTTAAATAAGTAAAAAACCTTACTTTTTTTAAATAAATAAATCGATAAAAGGCAAACCTTTTAATCTTTAACCAAACATTTTGTCGTTTTCCTTTTTTTTCCATCTTTTCGTTAGTGTGTCGGGGTGGGGGAGGGAGGGAGGGGTGTGGGGGGGGGGGTTTAGATATGCTTGGTGCGTAAGATAGCAAAAGCATGGCTGGTAAAGGAAGTTAACAAGTTTGGTGAGATATGATGAAAGGGGTTGGCCCACAAATACCGAAATTGGGTGGTAGAGTAGGGTAGGGGTAGATAAGCATTATAATGGGGGACTTATTGAGCCGTAAGTCGTGATAGATATGTCCACCGGTCACACCCATGGCGGGTTTGGCTTCCTCTGTGAACATGATTTATGAGACAATAATTTACCTAAAATCCAATCTTTTTTAGTCAACTTTATGTCTCTTTCATTTCCCAATTCCGTTCTTCATGCCCTACTCTTCTCATTTTCTAGCATTATCTTCTCAACTATTGTGCATTTCATCCCTATCTAACTTCTCATTTTCATTTTCATTTTTTTTTTTATAAATACACACGACTAATCAAATTCAAGTCTACATATCTATCTTCTCATTTTCCTTTTTCATTTTTTTATGAATGCGTGCAATAAATCAATTTCACGTCTACACCCATGCCATAATATTATGACCAATAAATAAGAAAAACTTATATAAAATTGTAATACTTTCACTCTCACTTAGTTTATATTACTTCGACTAAAATTTATATGTACGGTGTTCTTATCATGTTAAAACGTGTCTCGTATTTCTATAATATTAAAAATGTCGATACAAAATTGTAAATTATAGCCTGATAGATACACATATATATGTTTCTCGCAACTTGCTATGTAATTTTTGTTTTTTGTTTTAAAAATGTCTTAGAGCACATTGAAACACCACAATTAATGTCTCTTCACCGTAGGCTGTGTACATGTGAAAACATAGTTAGGTGAACTACTCGTAGCTACTAGTAATACTTTTTGAATAATTTTATATCAAATTTTTTTATCTTATTTTAAGAATATATATGTAATAATTATAATATTTTGGCAATAGTAAAATTTGAAGTTGAACTCCCACGTCTCAAAATCCTCAAGATTTTGTTAATACAATCGGATTTCCCTAAGTAATGGGATCTTGGAATTTCTTTGAAAGAGTCATTCTAACAAGACATTTTCTCTAATCAAAATTTATTGAATCAACGAAAGTAACCCAAAACTGAGAATCAAATTTCAACATCAAGTACGAACACATTAATTGCTCCAAAAGGCAGATAGAGGCAACACTTTTGCCAGTGGACTCCATTTATTGACTCCCCATTGGTAGGAAGGTTAAGTTGGTGGTGGTTTTATAAGCACAACTCACGAATTTAATGTTTCTACGGATGCAATTGTATACTTCTGCATTTGGTTGGGGCCGGGAGTATAAAGAGAAAGGAAAATTGCAAATTAGTGTCGTTTCATCATTAATTAATTGTGACCATCCAATGAATCACGAAATTCAGTGTCATCTAAATAGTCACCTAAGTAATGATCACCACTAATGATAAGTAACAATGCTCTTGTAATATCTTCAAAAAACTATCTATTTATAAAGAACATTTTTTGTATTTCAACATATATAAATTTAGAGTTCCTACAGCTTCTTTATTTTGAAAACTTCATTTTAATTCTCTCAATAAGTATTTATTATTTTTTTCTTATAATTTTTTTGACATGGTTTCAATAATTCATTCTAATTATTATATAATTTTCCTCCATTTTACTTTTTATACACTTTTCAATTTAGTCAATATATGAGTATTAAAAATTAAAATTCTTTAAATACATTTAATTATGGATAATGAGTTTTAACTCTCCAAATTTAGAGAGCCAAACACAATCTCTATTTTTGAAATTTCATTTGAAGAGTCTTTTAAAACATAATTTAAAGAATTGACTCTCTATTTAAAAAAACATATTATGTTTAAAGATCTTCTTGAAGATGGTTTTAAGTTTTAACACATGAGGCTTGAAACTTTTAAATTGGAACACTTTGGCCTCAACTTTTACTGATGTTACCCATATGTCCTAGAACGACAAAAATAATCAATTTGACCCACAAGGTTGATATTTAGTTGAAGACATTGTTCTCTTATCTTTAATTAAAACAAAAAACTGAAATAAAATAAACAAGAAAAATTGAATTGTTTTTTGACCGGGGGTGCCCTTTAATTGAAAAATTGGACGATTTTTACTCATGATCTGAAACTATTTCTACAACAACAATGAAAGATTGGGAAGCAAAATACACTGATGTAAAAGTCATAGATTAACTTGCAACATGGGAACTACAATGGCATCTATTTCAGCTTCTCAGTCCACGCTCTTTAGTTATTACAGCTACTTCAATGTTCTTTCCATGTCAAGAAATACAGGATGCAAATCAACATATTGTTCCTCATTAAAATTAAACCTCAGTCATTAATCATTACTGTCAACCACTAAATTACTCATTTACATTTCACAAACTTATCACAATCAATCACTACATGACTTGTGCAAAAAGCCACGATATTAATAAACAATGCAAACAAATTAGTAAGATACGTGGTTTATGATGATATTTAGTCCGTATTGGAAAACCATAACACTCTTGTCATGATTCAACTTTTCAAATTTGCACAATGAAACATGAACCCATCAAATTTCGACCACTTGGTTCTTGACCATTAAAGACACTGTAACGGCTCCTAGTATTAGTAAGTAGTAACTCAGACTGTGCTATTGCTCATCCATATTAGGGTCTCCTGACAAGGTTCCAAAAAGAAAAAGAACAGTCAACCAAAATCATAATGTAGTTCTAATTCCATGAAAATATCATTCCAGGTTGCTTAACTAATCAGAAATAGTCGCAGAAATAGTCTCCGTACGAAATTCTCTAGCAAATTGTGCATTTCTTGTACTCTTCTCCAAGGAGAATCACGACATGCAGCATCAGTTTAACACAATTCCATGTTGGTAAACAAAATGGCTATATGACTCAATCCTTCGGATCCTCTCTGATATGGTCATGCAAGCACTAAAACACAAGTTTGTTATAGCATTGCTAAAGCTCAATCAGTTTAGGAGCTATGTAACTTAGTGCCTGTTTGTAGGAGTTTAAAAATAGTTTTTTTGGAGATTTTAATAAAAATGATGAAATGTGTGGTTGAAAAGTTGATAAAAGATGTGGGTCCCATGAAATATGTGGTTAAAAATGAGTGTGAGAAAAAACAGAGTTCATTTTAAACTCCACCAAACATGTTCTTATGTTTCTAGGACAATTAAGACACGAGGCATCGCAACGGTCAAACTGGAAATTTTAGAGGGAAATATTCAAATCAGCATGTTAACAACCATGTGATTATCAAACCTTAGTGGTCCTCAGGGATATCTATTTATGCCCAAGGGTTTGTTCACATAAAGGTTGGTAGTTTGCCACAAAACATTTGTGCACCTCACTAATGAAGGAAAGAGGAAACTACCACCTTGGGGACATTCTACTTGGGTCAGACTCCAATTCATTGCCCTTTACCCCGTTGTACATAAATCAATATCATCATCCAAGAAATTCAATGGACCTTCATGAATTAAGCACTTAGTTATGAATGTGGGTGACATGTCCACAGCCAAGCTTTTAAGGTAGCTATCCCCACCATGTGACAGTTTAAGTACCTTGCTTGCCAAATAATTTTAGAGAAGGTCAAAACTTGGCACCTCAAGAAAACTCATAATAACTATCAGTGCGAATAAAGGGAAGTGTAGTTGGTCAAACTCATAAAAATGCTGTTTAGTGCATGAAAGCACATGGATTACAATTTATAATACAAGCACTCTGTTGGATTCCAATTCCAATTAAAAGATGCAATATTGCATACAAATCCACAAAAGGGAAGTGCCTTTTTATTGAACCTTTTAATGGATGTGAACTGGCACATTGAATAGGGATAAAATTTCACAAACCTAAAGGATGTTTCCAGTTAAGTCATTCATCCATGAACTGATTTGAGACTGTCCAATTTCAGGTTAAACAAACAGTTTCGATATTAATTGACATATAAAACCATTGCGAAGAAATGCATTTGATAAAGCAACAATAAGAATTGAGCAGGAAGATTCATACAGGCTGGAAGCAATGACAAAGGATCAAGCAAGTTTCCATGTTCTGCAAATCTGTAGAAAGTCAAACTAAAAGAATTTGTATCCAAGCAGTGCACTGATTATTAATAAATAAATGAATGAATAGGTAGTTCAGAATGCGTACCAACAGGTGAGAAAAAATAGTTATGACTTATGATAGAGTAACTTTCACAACATTCAGGGTAATAACAAATAAAAGATTTTCTCTGCATGAGCCTAAAACATTATTTAATGACAGAAAACTGTAAAAAAAAAATGTGTTGCATCCACATGGACAATTTACCTCGAGCAAAGCACTTGTGGCTAACTTCACAGTTTCTTGGCCTGATGTTTCCTTGTAATTCTTCTCCTGAAACACCCGGATTGAGTTTGAGTTTCTCCCAGTACCATTGGCTTCCAAGCTGAAAATGTCCCTGATGGATCTGTCTGATAAAGTGAAAGAATACTCTTGTGGATTAAAACCAATAACCAAGGTTGAAAGGCCAAAAGGTCTCACACGGCCACTCTGCATGTACTTCTGCTGAAGACCAGCAATATAGCGAGTAATATATTCAACAGTCACGGGACGGGATCCTCAACTGTAAGCTTATGACTCTGGCATTCAATGCGCGGTTTATTTATAATGACACGTGCATATGCTTTCAGCCCAGCACAGGCCACTGCAATGGGATCATCTAAATTGATGATCTTCCTCACCGACCTGGATAAAAGTAAAGCAGACAAGATATTGTGCACATTATAGAACAGAAAGCTGAACCCAATCACATCCGGACCAGTGTCTGTTAGTGAAGCCTTGATTGTTATTTGGAGGAAAATAGAACTGACAATTTTTTATGTACTAATACACCCTCAAAACTATTCCATAAATAAGAAGAAAATAATTGACAAGTATAATAAACAGAACCGTCTAAGCTCAAGCTCTCCACTGGTTTCTTGAGATTCTCCAGTTCCAGATAACCGATCCACAAAACAGTTTCATCGTCCTTTTAACAATTATCAATCTGTGAATGTAACGACTGTCCCTTGTAGGTAAATAGTAGCCTACATATGAAAGAGAGCTCAAGCTAGCATTCTAAAGTCAATAGGGTTACCCCTTACATTCGGCGTAATAACAGCCTCAGTATAATATCACGCAAAAAACATGAAACTTAATCGTCTTACAATTATATAAAAGGAGTAAATAATTGATTCAATCATCTTATAACAACAAATTAATCAATAAATCAATCCTAAAAATCAGTCGATCAGCTAAATTAAAAATTACATCCAGAAACCTAAAATCCTTCAATTAATCATAAAATGAAAAATAAAAGATCCAAAAAATCCTAGACAAATTCATTTGATTACCGCGGACGACAGTAAAATGAGCGGCAATGAAAATTATAACTTAGATTAAACAGAATGATATACGAATACCTAAAAACATGTAAGTATCGAATACTTGATTAAATGATGACCTGGATTCTTGGAGCTTGGGGGCAGACTTCTTCTCGACGGCGAGGACTACAGTGTCAGTGCCGCGTACTCCGGCGTTGCTCTTGCGAAGGGCATCGAGGGTGTATTGCACCTGGAACAGGTGACCGTCCGGCGAGAACACCGTGATTGCTCTGTCATATCGTGCCATTTCTTATTCTTTTTGTATCCTACTATACTAAAAGACTCCATCGCTCACCCATCGTTTTGATGTCTGTTTTTATCTTCTTTTTTTCCTTTTTATGACACTACCACCGTACCAATGCAGAGTACGGTGACCCATTGGACCAATTCAAAATGTCAGCGACTGTGAAATTAAAATTATGAGAAAAAAATAAGAATATATAACTATAAAATTATGAGAAAAAATAAGAATATATGATAGTAGTAGAGGAATCAAATTTTTATACGATTCTTCTCAACCGAGTATATATATTATATATTTTAGGATTTGTAGATGAACTCTTCTTAGTAACAATCTTTGATATATATATTATTTTCTTTTCTGTTCGTGAATTTTTATTTATGTTATAAGTTTTTTCACGTAAATCAATTGTATTCTTGTTCTGTTTTGTTGTTTATATTCGTTTATATTATAACAATGCCCACCCACTCTAGTATAGACTTCTTCAACTTTTCACCAATCGCACATCTTTCTGCCACGAGTCTCTCTCCAGTGTATGCCAACCCCACCCACCAAGTCGCGTATCTTTCCTATAAATTGTGACCCTTGTTCAACATTTTTTTCAAAATCATACACTAAGAAAATCTCTTCTTAATGGCATAAAATTGGCATAAAATTATAGCATATTATTAAGTGCACTCTTTTTTTTTTTTCATTAGACAAATTTGATTATAAATTGCTATACTTTGTAGTCAAATTATGAAGTCGAATATATGTAATACTAGTATACCGCTTATTGTGTAGTCTAACCGTAGAATAATAAAAATTGAGTGGATATGCTCACGTTGAAGATGGATTAATAAAGATTGATAAAAGTTGGTGAGTGATCGATAATTAATGATAGAGGAAGAGAGTTGAGAAAGTGAGATTTGAAGAACAACATGAATGGCGAAGAGAAATAAAGTTAAAAATAATAAATTTGAGGATATGAGAAATTGTTATTCAAAATGTTGAAGAGAGACACGTATATTCTTTTTTATAGTGAGTGTGGATGAAATTCCATACGGTCATTGACTAGTTGTATTTAGTATTTTTTAGTAAAGCTTTTCCAATTTTCTGTTTATAATGCAACTATATGTATAATCAAGTAGTACGATTTTTGTAAAATTTCTGGAGGTAAATTTCCATTTTCCATATACGAAGTTATTATTTTTGAAATATTCTCATTAACATTTTGAGTAGTATCTTAAACTATGCTTTAAATTCTATTATTAAATCTAGACACTATTATAGTTTTGCATTAGATTTTAGTACCTAAAATATAGTTGGGGTTCTGTTTTTTACTAAGATTGTTGCGGTTCCGTTTTTATTAATTTCATCCTTTTAGAGGCCATAATTTCAAAATAAGGATACATATTAACTAGTGAAATCATACAATGTTATTAGTACTAGTACTAACACAATTCCTCCTTTTTCTTCCTCGACAAGTTAATGATCAATTACTACAATAAGTAAGGAGAGGAGAGAAGACGCACACTGGTGGAGCCATGTGAAGTCCAGTGCACTAGATTTTGAGAGGCTTCATTTTTATTATGCATGTGGGTTTGCATAAACTGAGAAGCATTTAGAGTGGGATATATTTTTTTTCCCACTCATTGTTCATAGAACTTCTTTCTGTGGTGCGCTTTTTGCAAATTGGCTTATGTATTTATTATTGTAGTGTTGTTCGGCTAGTTTTACTTATATTTAGTGGTTTATATATTTATTTTTTGTGTGTGCTTTGGCGATTTGTCCTGGTTGGATGAGCATTAATACGTGTTTTTGAATAAAACTGAGTTATATTGGATTGTATTTGAAAATTGCATTAATGAGTTTCCTGATTTTATTTTTCCGTTCAAGAATTTTGATCATTTGTTGCTTGATAGAATGCTCCTATTTCCCATTTCTGGCACAGAGGCTCACGCTCTGGGTTTATTCTTGTTTGAATTGACTTTGTTAATTTTTAAGTATAATTCTCGGCAAACCCACATTCTAGACACTTCAATCCTTTGCTAGTGGTTGGAGTATAGTATAGAAAATCACTGAATAAAATACTTGGCTCCGCCCTCATACGTGACTTAGAGCATTTCCTGTGCTGTCTTCCATTATTTATGTCTAGTTGATATGATAATAAATGGAGAAGACAAAACTCATATAATAGTATTTATTGCAAAAGGTTGTCTAACAGGCTGTCCATTTTTAGACAGCTTGCTAAACACCCTTCCACCCATTTGTTTATATTATGTCTCTCTTTGTTTATTTTTTCATTCCACACTCTCTCCCCGTCTCTTTTATCTCTCTTGTTACATTTATTTTTTAGAAGGTGTAGAGAATTGGAGATGCTCTTAGTTTAACCTCAAATTATATTTTGATATCCAAGCATTTAACCCCACAATACATCCTTAATGAGAAAAATTGAAGAAAAACTTCAACAAAATAAAATTTCACCTTCAATATGAAAGATAAACACAAAAGAAGCAAGTATACGTTCAAAATAATTAAAAGAGACGCTTCATTTAAATATTTATTTCTCAGAATTAATAGTAATTTCTACCCGGATTTCTGACATATAGTTTCTTTCAATTTTACTAAACAGAATTCTCTATATATTTATTTGCCATTAATTCTGTGATATAAATTCCCCTTAGTAGCTAGTTTTGAAGGGCTTGTACGTTTTAAGATCAAGTACAACACCAGCCACAGAACCAACAGCAGCTGATACAGAAACGAAGAGACAAGCCATACTTAGCATCTTCAGTCCAATCCACCTGTTCGTCCACCGTCCGATCTTGTTTTGAGCAATGTACATTTCCACAGGAAAATATACTGTCAGCGGCCAAAATCCTAGGGCTCCAAGAATTCCCACCACATCATTGAAAAATGGCATGAGCATGGCTATTAGGGTTGTTAATATTACAAATAAACTTCTCCATATTAGGCGGAAAAAGTTCAGCTGATAGACACCATAAAACGGAATGGGAATGTCATGTTCTGCTGTCACAAAGTCACTTTTACTCCATTTTTGCGCACTCCATTTCTCAACAAATGCAAACAAGGGCTGGCAATACACCTGCATTTTGTTATGGATTAGGCCCATGATCCTGATTTTCAAGAGTAATAACGAACAAAACAAGCAATTAGGGAACGCAGATTTATAGTGTTTCACCCTCGACGTCCCTTCACAAAGAAATGTTACCTGGTAAGCACCAACAAGATGAACAACAATAGCTATGTTGGCTATATCAAGTAACCAGTATGGATCATAAAATCCGAACCCAGTAAGAAGATTTCCAGGAGCCTCATCCCCAAAGGCAGCATAACCCATGCATCCACATAGTAGATAAAATATTGTTGTGATGGCAATGCTCAAAGAAGTGGCTTTCTTCATAGTTTTGTGCTCTGCTGGTGGAGATTTTATTGTATCCTGAAGTTAATTTTTCATGGAAATTATTAGTCCGATTCTTGGATTTTCCAGGAAAATTTGTTTAGCCCAATAATAGAACTGTTTGTTGTGAGTGGTGTCTCACCTGAATCTCTATGAGGATAATTGAGTAAGAATATGCAAAGGCAATAGCTCCCAGAGCTTGTAAACTCCTCCATAACTTCTGTGTGGGAGTAACTGTCCCAGCATGTGTAATTGCCCCAATCCTGATGCCCGTCAGGCTTCCTTTGAAGCTTTTATTTTCTAACAAAATCCAGTTTTAGGCTTTTATTAGTAGCATGTATTGTACTGGACAAGATAAGAAAAAAGAAAAAGAAGTTAAAATCTCATCTCCAGCACATTACTACTTACCTGCAACTTTGGCCACTCCGAGAGCAAGACCGACAGCCGAGTATGTGAAAGACATGATTGCAGCAACTATGGAAAGCCACCATACTTGGTCAAAATCAGGTATTTGAGAGAATAAAATTTCTATGATTCCAAATGTTATCATATAACCATTGCTTGACATATGACATGGATTTTTCCCGTGGCTCTCGTGGAAACAATTAGATCTTTTTATAGCCCTGTAACAAGAACAAGGATAATTTCAGTTGCCCTTTAATTATATTACACATTTATTTCGATAGTTTTGAAATACAATTTTATGTGACCAACTTACATCATGCTAACTGATGCTGCAATTGTGTAGCCAATGGCCACACCGAACAAATTGATGTACTGGATGATGCCGCAAACTTTCACCTTTCGCCCTCCTGCACCACGAACCCCAAAAAAGAAACAAAAACAAATTTTGATTAATCAACAAGAAGATGCCAACAATAAAGAAATTGAGAAGAGAAGTGATGACTACCTAAATTAGCCTTGACAGCATCCATGTAAGTGTAGTTTCGTTGTCCGGTAACAGGGTCTCCTGATCTGTAGCACTTGGAGAGGAGGTTTGAGGTATAAAGATTGACCAAAGCGAAGAGAGACAACACACTAGGTCCTGCAACCCATCCAAGTTGCGCTACTGCCCATGCCAAAGACAGCACGCCGGACCCGATTACAGCAGTGATAATATGTGATGTTGAAGTCCACAAAGTTCCTGCATAATAAAGATATTGATAGTGTCATGTAGCAAATATATAGCCGTTTAAACGACAATGGCATGTTTGGCAGATAAGATTGGATAAGCATGTTATTAAAAGTAAGAGAACAAGCTAAATCATGTTCATTATAGTTTTGATTACTGCTATCAAACATGTACTAAAGGGCTTTTTCCAATAATCTTAAATGTGTGCTGATGCTTTCAAGTCTAGCACTTCTTTACTATGTCTAACACGGAGAGTCTTTAGCCCGGCTGAAGATTCATTAACTTCTACATGTGAAGTACATTTTCATATAAACTATTCGAAATCATGAGTATAATCATTCTGATGCTACAGCCGATTCAATCTTTATAACGATTACCTGTTCGCTTCAGGCGGCCATCATCATCAAAGCACTTGGAGTAGTTGGCCTGAAGGTTTATTGCTTCACTCTCAGTATTTCGTGCCTTAGGCTGCGCTTCCACCTGCAAGTAGTGTCTTATATCCTGCCTTTCTTCAACCTAAAACAAGATGCATATACAAATTCATTATAGGAAGCAAAAGTGCAATATGTAATAGGTTTGAGAAGATTAAGGTTCTAAGAAATGATCTTACAACTCCATTATAGATTCTAGAAGGAAGGGTTCGACTCCTTGGCAACATGATGAGAAGAATATTATAGAGGTATACTGGTTGTGATCAGTGACAGAGGAAGGATACAAAGGAACAATATGGGAAAAAACTTTAAGAAGATGAAGGGGTGCTAAATGCAAATCTTAGCAAAGAAAGGATGTCTCTCCTTCAAAAGGTGTAGTGGGGTTTTATAGCACAAGGTTATGATATTTTTTGAGTTGTTTGGAAGCCTAGAACCAGTTCAAGGCAATACAATACTAGTGGAAATGTGTTTCAAAAACATACCCACATTTTACTATTCATATCAACGCTACAATATAATTTAAAAAATTGACATATATTTTTGGAATATAGTTAGTCATTGAGAGGATGATTAGGGTTACACCATTAAAAAATATCAAGAATCTAAAAAAAAAAAAAAAGATTAATCTTTAGAAGACAAATGAATTTCAATTATGTAACATCCAAAAAATATCAAAGGCATGTTTGGTGTAGTTTTTTTTGGAAAAAATGGATTTTTTTGGGTAAGTTATTGATTTTTCTAACTTTTTTGTAGTGTAAAAAGTTTGAAAAGTCAAAAATTGTAGAAAAAAACATAGGTTTTTTTGAGGAAAAAAAATGGCTACCGAACATGGCCCAAGAATCTAAAAAAAAAAAAAAGATTAATCTTTGGAAGACAAATGAAGTTCAATTATGCTTTGCGTTTGGTAGGATTAAAAATTTTAGTTTTTTTTTTGTAATTTTTGTTTTCAACCTAATCTGAAAAGTCAACAATTTCAAAAATAAAAATTTTGATTTATAATCTTTATAAGACAAATCAAGTTCAATCATGTAACATCCTGAATCTTAAAGACTATGCTTGAAAGTTGAAACATATATATATTTTATTTACAAAATACTTGACATGCAGAAAATAATTTAAACAGAACAATTTTTCAAACTAAATATTTTAAATGGAAATTAGTGCAAATGATCTTTAACCTTTGCCTTCAGTGTAGAAATGGTCCCCAACATTTATTTTTTGGTACATAAATTCCTAACTTATGTGTTTTAGTGCGCAATTAATCCTTATTTAATGAAACATACAAATATTGAAATATATCCTTAGTTTTAATTAGAGAAAATTAAAACTCGATTCTTAACTTTTGCAAAAAGTACAAATAGGTCCTAACTTTTGCCAAGTCTTCCTCCGAATTAGCAAGCATCGAACTAGTGAAAACATTTAACGAAATGGAGTAATCCTTTAAAACTTGTGATCTTACGTTTTGATGCTAAATGTTATTTCCTTATCCCATATCATGTACTTTGAGAAACATTGGAATACACATCTCAACTTAACTTTTATTAACATAACAAATATACCTCAATCACAACTTTAATATAATATCCATATTCATAATTACAATCCACAAATCAACATAAAACTTTGTTAAAATACGACAATGTAAATATATAAAGGAAGAAAATGACTTTACAACCACAAATCATCAATACTTCCATAAATTAAATCACACGCCTTTATCACATCACCACCATCCATGACCATCATTTACCCTGTTAACCAAACAGTTGGAAGAAGTGAGCATAAACATTCTCAATAAGAACAATTCTTAGTGCACCCGAAACCGTTTATATTGTAACTTTTAAGGACTACTAACATAGTCCACGTTTCGAATAACTCATTGTGGATCCCGAGGAATCTATTTTAGTTCCGAATAACACATTTCTTACCAATTGGGCGAACATATAAACAATTCCTTGTGGGAATTTCATTATACAAATTAGCCAAACACGAGAACATATTATTTAATCAACGATAGGTAAAAAAACTACTGCACATGTTCTTACCTTACTCCTTGAAGCCAAAAAAAAAAAAAAAAAAATTACAGATTTCTTCAACCAACTCAAATACTACAACCAATCCTTAATTTTTCCTTCTTGAACAAACCAAAGCTTTATTAAGACTTGGTTCCCTCTTAAAAGGTCAATCCTATTGAGAGGAGTAGCCCAAACTCTTATATGTTGATTAATATTTTGATATTTAATTTAACTGACGTGAGATTCATCCCTTAACGTGGGTTACATTTTAAAAGGTTAACCTTGTTGAGAGGATTAGTCCAAACTCTTATACATTAATTAATATTTCAGTATTTAACCGATGTGAGACTTATTCTTTAACATGCTTCCCGCAAAATGGTGGCTCATTTGAGAACACCAATCTTGAAATCCGCATGCTCCTTTTTTAGTCTTAATCGGATCGAATTGCTCGCTTGAGTTTAATGGACTCTCGTATCATATTAAAACTTGAGTTCTACCTTAAAAGATAAACTTTAATAAGAGGAATGTCTCAAACTCTTATATATTGATTAATATTTTAGTATTTCACCCCTTAATAAACTTGAGAAATTTGGAAGAGGAAAGAGAGAAAATTGGTCCTTTTTTTCTTGAGAAAATAACTTATTTGTTTTGTAACTCTCCTCTCAGTTGATGAAATACTAAATTAAAAATTCTTTTTAAAAAACATCTGCATAGATATTCAAACTAGGTTAAACCATACGATGAGCATTATATATTCTAACAACCCGGTTAATTATTAAAAAATTAAAATAAAATTCTTTTGAAATGAAAACAACTTAACCTTTCGACATAAATCAAACTCATAATTTGAACTTCCATTATTTACGTTGGTCGAGCTTTCAAAGCTCGTCTCTCGAATGAACTAGATATACCAACTTATGAAATAAAATTCGGATACCTTACAAATCCTTTACATAGGCAAGGTAAATTTGTGACCCTTTCAATTTATCATAATTCGACCTTTTATAGGGATTATAAAGAAAAAAAGTAATAGATATTTTGTTCTTTTATGCTAATTATGCTAGTGGTGCTTAGGGTTGGTTATGAAATGAAATTTTCCACTATAACAAAATGACACAAAACAGCTTATCTCCAATCCTTATTGTGCACCATTTTCACAAACAAATCAATCAATGCTAATTTCAGCAAGAAAGTGGAGTCTCCTCTATCACGTCTCCATTTTTGGAAAAGACAAGCCTGCAGTTACTGTACCAGCCTGCTCTTGAAATTGCTTGCTGACTCTTTTGCCACAATATAAAGATACCTAAATCAGTGAATCGTGTTGATTCTAACTCTCATGTGGTTGACTTAGAGTCAAATATGTCAACTTGAAAAAGGACTCGCAAGTCAACTATGATAAGTGCATTTTGTGCACTTATTCGGACCTTTAAACTAAGCTTTTATTCCGTCATTTTATTGAATTATTACTTAATTTTGTGTTTTAATCTTCATATTTCAGTTTTGGACCTCTTTAATAGCAATTGGAGAAGAATGGACGGAAAGAGCAACAACTTGGTGAATTCGACAAGTAAATGGAGTTTTGAAGTGAATATTAAGAGCCAAACATTGGAGCATGAGGAAGAAGATAAAATCAATAAGTTTAAGGTGTTTTGGAGTGACAATGAAGAGTTGAATCAATGGATCAAACACCGTAAAGCTAAAGAACCGAATTGAGAAAACTACCACAAAGAACATGTGGGGAAATTCGAGTACAACTTTTTATATAGAAATCTCCAAAATACAAATGATATATCATTGAAAGATAATTGAATTACTGAGTCTAACACTTTTACGGATTTCAATTTGGAGTTTCCTACAAGAAGTTATGGTCATTTGAAAAACAGCCGCCGCAGAGAAAAAATGCTAAACTGCGTGATCGCCCACGACAAAGAGGGGCGATCGCCCGGAATTCTTTTTTCAACAGCAGAATAGCTTTTCCTTGGCCTGGGCGATCGCCCGGGTTTGCACTGGGCGATAGCCTAGTGTATTTTCGACAGAAACGTAATTTTCTTTCCTTTTTGAGTCCTGATACACTTAGGAAACCTCTGGGACGCGATTTTAATGAATTTTTGGGATCTTTTAGGGCACAATTAGGTAAGTATATATATGAGTTATTAATTCATATCAGAAGAGGATTTTTGGGGGAAGAAAACAGTACAAGAAACATAAAACGGAAGATCAAGATTCATCTCTCCAAGAACGAAGATCAAGATCAAGATCAAGATTTCTTCGTTTCCGGGTTATGAATTCCATATTTTCTTCTCCTCTTTCTTCTCTTATTATTAGTATATTAGGCTAGTTTATTTAGTACTAGGATCCCGAATCCACTTATAATCGTTACTTCCTCTATCACGATTCTTGGTTTTGACAAAATACATCGATTATGAAGATCAATATCCCTAGATTGTTTAACAGCTTTCTCTCGAATAAAATTAAACCTATTCATATGCATGACTCGACTATATTTGCGGAATTATTAAAGATACAAAATCGTTGACAAGTTTTTGGCGCCGTGTCGGGATTTAGTTTTAGTTCTTTTCAGTTATATTAGCACTAATTTGAACTTTATTTAATTAAATTTTTTTAGTTTATTTTAGTGTTCAACTTGTCTTGTTTCAGACCACAATACAAGATGGAAGACCAGGAGATCAATGAAAACAATATGCTAGTTGGAGACTTTTTACTCCCTGAGACCATTCAAAGACAATCTAGCATTGATGAGGACAACATCTTTGTTTGGAGATTTTCTTGCTATGCGATATCTGAATACAACGAGATATGAGGCTAATTCAGTAATTGATGAGGACAATATGCTTTTGGAGATTTTCTTGCAATGCAGGATGTCATGAATACAGCGAGATATGAGGATAATTCTGTAATTGATGAGGACAATATGCTTTTTGGAGATTTTCTTGCAATGCAGCATGCCAATATAGCAAGATATGGGGCAACTTCTGATATTGATGAGGACAACATGCTTGTTGGAGAATTTATCACAGATCATCCAAATTTCTCTTGGAATGATAATTACAATAATATCAGATCACAAGGTCCTCAGTTTCAAGAGCCAGAAAAGAGAACTTCACTAGAAGACATTCTCGGTAAATTCATCGAAAAAACTGATCAATTCATGAGACAGACAGAGATCAATCTTCAAAATCAAAGCGCTTCAATAAAAAATTTGGAAATACAGATAGGTCAGATGGCAGTAGCTATATCAGCCAGAGTACAAAGTACGTTGTCAAGCAATACAGAGGTGAATCCCAATGGAAGTGTTACATCTGTTACTATCAGAAGTGATGCTCAATTACCAGAAATTCATGTGAAGAGGCATGTTGCAAATAAAGAAAATGAATCATCCACTGATGAGGAGCACGTGGAACAGACTGAGCAGACAACAGATATTAAAGCGAGCTCATGTACACCACAGGTTATAGCAACCGTTCCTATCAAACCATATGAGCCTCTGATCCAACTTCCTCAGAGATTACAAAAGCACGAGTCAGACAATCAATTCTCCAACTCTTCTATCTCTTCTAAAATTGATTTTGTGATCAAGATCGATGAAGAAGTTGAAATTTTCGTGGTTGTGTTCGAGCAATGTGTTACACTAAAATCTTATTTTATGGGGATCACAAATTCAAAATTTTGAGGATAAATGAAAAATGGCGCAAAGTCAATAGATACAAGCAAAGCAAGTCCTCAAAAGCACTATTTAGAGTGCCGTGAGCAATCGAGACAATAAGTCAAGCTAATGACTATAAATAAGCGCTTAATGGGAGGCAACCCATTTTCTAACCCTTTATTTACTTGCTTTATGTTATAATAGTTTTAATCAGTTTAATTAATTTATTAGTTTTTTTTATTTATTATTTAATGCCCTTAAAAGCTTCACTATGTCAATGCGGGATGTCCCACTTTGCAAGAGTCCCACTCCATATCTCGATTCCACTTCATGGGACCTTGACCACCCAGATCCATCTTCTTCATATCTATCTCGGGGAGTAATCGACATTTTCCCTCCTCTATTTGCTTTATTTTGTTATTACATTGGGGACAATGTAATGTTTTAGTTGGGGGTGGGTTAAGTATCAGAATACTTTATTATTTTGAATTTGTTTATTATTCATGTCTATATAATTGCCAATTTTTTTTTTTAAATTTCGCTTTTAAAAAAAAAAAAAAAATTAGCTATTGTTGAATATCTTACCGCCAATGATAATACTTGTTTGAATTTAAGTACGTTTTTAGTTAGAATATTAGACAACACTTTAACTCGTACTTTTACTTGAATACTTATCCATGTTAGACTAAATTTGAAGCACGTAGCCACTGTTGACTTATCACTTATTGAAAACATGACTTGAGTGTATGTGTTGATATTATTGACATAGATCATTATAAAAAAAAAATTCTCGTTCCTAAATCTTTAGACTAGTAACCAAACTGTTTGAGAACAGTTTTGGGGTGTTAAAGTTAGTACATGTTTTCGTGGAATTTTGATGGTTTGGGTTTTCTGGATCTCATCTTTGGTTGAATAGGTTGTAGTCAAGGAATCTGAATCGAGCACTACTCACTGCTGAAAAAATAAAATAAAATAAAAAAATAAAATAAAATATCTGACTCGAGCAATTAAGCCTGTTAGGGTATTTTAAAACCTGATGCCCTAAAGTCATCTGACTTGGGAGTCATCGGCTCAAAGCTCGTTACATGAGTCAAAAAAAAAAAAAAAAAAAAAAGAAAAATTACATCTTCACTTCTCTTATAGCCTGTGGGACTCGAGCAATTAAGCCTGTTAGGGTATTTCAAAACCTGGTGTCCTATGGTCATCTGACTTGGGATCATCGGCCCAAAGCTCGCTACAAGGGTCACATAGAAAGCTAGTGAGAGAGAAGTATTGCACAAGATGTAAGATCATATATATTTGTTGAATAAAATAAAAGAAGTTAAAGTGCTCGGTAAGGATTACTAGATTAGAACCTAAGAGGATCAAGATGAGAATTTAGAAATCACTCACCATCCTAGTTATAAGAATACAAGTTTTAATTTTTATCACTTTATTTGAAAAGAAAAGGCATTGTGTTGATCAATAGGAACCAAATTTGCTAGAACACCTCGGGATTTGAGAGAAAAGCATAAGAAGTGTGTAATTTACGAGAAGTGTAAGGAATAAATGACTACAAGGGGTTCGAGGTTGTAAAAATATCAACAACACAATATTGGTCGTGGTCTAGTACATGTGTAAGTTCAACTTTTGGCTAATCACACACTCACTAAAGGTCGAGCATTGGATAAGTGAAAATATTTTGTATTGTTTGATCTCTTTCTAAACGTGTTACTTTATTTTTCAAACTTGAGGCATTTAGTAAGAAACTTAACATTAACTACATTCATGTTCATTCTTTTAGCTTAGTTTAAAGTTCTAGTTTATTTTTATTTTTGTTCGAGGACGAACAAAGGTTTAGTTTGGGGGTGTTTGATAAGTGCATTTTGTGCACTTATTCGGACCTTTAAACTAAGCTTTTATTCCGTCATTTTATTGAATTATTACTTAATTTTGTGTTTTAATCTTCATATTTCAGTTTTGGACCTCTTTAATAGCAATTGGAGAATAATGGACGGAAAGAGCAACAACTTGGTGAATTCGACAAGTAAATGGAGTTTTGAAGTGAATATTAAGAGCCAAACATTGGAGCATGAGAAAGAAGATAAAATCAATAAGTTTAAGGTGTTTTGGAGTGACAATGAAGAGTTGAATCAATGGATCAAACACCGTAAAGCTAAAGAACCGAATTGAGAAACTACCTACAAGCAACATGTGGGAAATTCGAGTACAACTTTTATATAGAAATCTCCAAAATACAAATGATATATCATTGGAAAGATAATTGAATTACGAGTCTAACACTTTTACGTATTTCAATTTGGAGTTTCTTACAAGAAGTTATGGTCATTTGAAAACAGCCGCGCGAGAGAAAAATGCTGAACTGCGCGATCGCCCACGACAAAGAGAGGCGATCGCCCGAACCTTTTTTCAACAGCAGAATAGCTTTTCCTTGGTTCGGGCGATCGCCCGGGTTTGCACTGGGCGATAGCCTAGTGTATTTTCGGCGAAACGTAATTTTCTTTCCTTTTGAGTCCCGATACACTTAGGAAACCCGGGACGCGATTTTAATGAATTTTTGGGATCTTTTAGGGCACAATTAGGTAAGTATATATATGAGTTATTAATTCATATCGAAGAGGATTTTGGGAGAAGAAAAGCAAGACAAGAAACATAAAGCGGAAGATCAAGATTCATCTCTCCAAGAGCGAAGATCAAGATCAAGATCAAGATTTCTTCGTTTCGGATTATGAATTCCATATTTTCTTCTCCTCTTTCTTCTCTTATTATTAGTATGTTAGGCTAGTTTATTTTGTGCTAGGATTACGATGAAGCTTGTAATCTAAATTCTTCCATCTTGAGATTTGGTTTTGACAATTTATTTCATTATAGTTTTGAATAATTAATTTTGATTTATATGAATCTACAATTATATGCTAATAATTGTATGATTGTTGTGGTGTGTTTTCTTGTCGAAGATCGAAAGCATGCTAGACGCTATTTTAATTATCTTAAAGTCCGATGGGGATAGAAATATACCGCTATGCTTTAGGTGATCTTTAATTATCCATGTAAATTTAATGCTTTCATTTGTATTCGCATTCGTCATAGAAATATAGTGAGTCATGCATATGAATAGGTTTAATTTTATTCGAGAGAAAGCTGTTAAACAATCTAGAGATATTGATCTTCATAATCGATGTATTTTGTCAAAACCAAGAATCGGGATAGAGGAAGTAACGATTATAAGTGGATTCGGGATCCTAGTACTTTTCTTTCTCAATTTTAAAGTAATTTTCATTGATCTAATTTTTAGTTATTTGATTTATAATTAGTTTATTGTTTTTAGTTCAAATTCTTATTAGTTCTTAAACAACAAAATCATCCCAAGTTCAATAGATTCGGTTAAGGTTAGTATAATTGAACCGAACTATCTAAATTTTCGGGAGCGATACTTGGACTCATAATCCACTTTATTACTTGGCGATCGATCCACACTTGCGTAATTATTAAAGATACAAAATCGTTGACAAACTACTCAAACTAAGGATTTATATATGGCAATTTATCTTGAAACCTAATGATTTTAACTGAAAAAATAGGTCGTCAGAATAAGATTTGATGACCTGAAAAAGGGTTCGAACTCTATTCGTTGTCACTCTAGTGTAATAATAGTACATGAAAAAAGGTCAAAAAAAAAAAGAGTCATCGTGCCTTTCTTTACCTTCTATTTAAAGACATTTCTATTAGATGATAAAGTTTGTCAAGGGAGGTAGGATGATCTCGTGGAGTGAATCATTTGGTAATTATTTGGAGAAAATGGGCACGTGGCGTGATCTTGTGAAGTGGATCATGTGGTAATACTCTTTTTAAGTAGTCAAATAACGATAATCTTCAGGTAATTTTTTATATTTATAATTAAGTCATAAAAGTAGAAGAACTCTTTATGTTATTTAATCATAAAATATCTACTTTTCTATATATTAAATGTGCTCTTTTTAATTCTTTGTTTATAAGTACTTATAAGTATAGTAGATCTTACGAAATATGTAGATAAAGAATGAATAAAAAATGACGAGTTTTAAAGAAAAAATAATGTTTCATCGGCTTATAAATACTGATAAGCAAAGCCAAACATACACTAATAAAGGCAGAATGTGGAACACATTGAAGCAGCACTGTTTAATATTCCAGACACGGTTGTTAGATGGAGGGGACGTTAATCCACTACATAATAATTTTTTTAAAACATTATTCAAATAAAAATCATTGGTTTGAGGAAAGGAAACAACAAATGGAACTAACTTTATTTTGGGTGCGTATGTTAATGTCATCGTCTTCGCCTTCATCATTCGGTTCTCATCTATCGAACCGCTTTCACGAATAGGGCTTATTAGTTATTACCCGCGTTCGTGGGTGCAGCGCCACTCAGTCTCACTGCAAATCAATCTTAATTTTTAATTATACTTATACGTAATCTATAATTAGCAATAATCGTAAAGTGGCTTGCAAGTGTTGTCCTGTAAAATTTTATGGTTTAAGACGGTTCAACCAACGATAGTCAACTTTATAGGCAAAAAAGAAGAATGATAATTAAAAATTTGTTCCCCAACATGGTGAATGATTTATATTTTATATGATCTTTTTGGGTTGTCCTGTTCAAGTTAATAAAATATGGGACACAAAAACTCCAAGATACGATATAGTACGATTAATTGACACGGAGTATGACCAAAAGTTTGGTCGAGAAAATGAGAAATGCTCTCCCTCAATTTGTGCGTCAACAGTAGACTAGGCTGTCCATCTCTTATATTATAGGGATAATTAGGTCCATATTTTTAACATTTAGGTCGCAGTATTATTCTTACATAGATAAAAGGATTTTTAAAGGGTTGTTTTTCGTGTGAGACAGGCAAGATCGAATTGTAGTCTCGATCTCGTTCTAAAAATAATAATTTTTAAGTACAATTTTGTTTAAGTAATTGTCTGGTTTTGAAATGGAGCAAAAGTAAAATAACTTAATCATACGTGTGATTTATTGCGATATACAAGCTATAGATCTAGTTTAACTCTGTTTAAGAGAGATGTCTATATACTATCATAGTTGCTCTTGGATAATAACGAGAAAGATCGAGTGGTTGGAACTTATGAATTTGTTCGTGGGATCCAATTGAAAAAATCTAAGAGGGAGTGCATTAAAAATTCGTGTTCATGATATGATCGCTTGAAGAATCGAAAAGAAATAATGACTGAGAAATAATTTAATTACCGCATTATTTAGATTTACAAAACATACTACATTATTAAACTTAAGACTATATATTTTTTATTGAATGATAATCTGAAAACAAATTTTCAAAACCTATACTTCGTTATGTTTAATTTTTTATTTGAAGAACGGTTTTCGAAACCTGCATTTAAATCTTCAATTACGAGAACCTCGACTTTGTTGCTTCCAACGATGTTTTTGTTGTTTCCGTCTATTAATTGTATCTTTTCCTTGGAGGGTCTTCAACCGTCGTCATTCGAGCTTGAAAGCTTAAAAAGCTGGTCCAATAGATATGGGCTTGGGTCTATAAGCCCGCTGTACAACCACAAAAAAATTAGGAAAATTGTCCATAATTCAGTCGTAATTTGTTCTAAATTAAGTTAAAATACTTTTCAAAATTATCATTAAGTCATATAATTACCCCTTTAACCAATATTAATTAGAATTTAATCCAATTTAAACATCAACATAGCAACGCACGTGGCTACCACAATCCCTCCGACTATTGCACCTCGCCACCGTCCACCCAAACCTTTTCCACTGTTTTCGTGAGAGATAATAGTAGATTTACAGTTATTTTCTGTTCTTCTTCTTCTCAATCAGGGGTGGATTTAGGGTGGGCTTCACTGGGCCCAGGCCCAGCCCTATTATCCCCCCAAGTGTTACTTACTTTAAAAAAAAAAAAATTTGTTTTGAAGGCTAGTGATCAATATCAACGACCCAGGTGCAAGCCCAATAACCATAGCCCATTTTTCATCAGCCTTTTGTCTTGATTAAACTCAGCCCATTTTCTATCAACCTTTTCAGTTTTCACGTTCAGCATTTTCACGACCATCAGCCATCAGCTCTTTCACGCTCAGGCCTCAAGCTCAGCCATTTTCGAATCTCAAATCGCAGGAGCCGGGAGCCTTGATTTCGCAAATCACAGTAGGCCATTTTCGAATCTCGAATCCCAAATCGCAGGAACCAGGAGCCTTGATTTCGCAAATCGCAGCAGCAGCCAGGAGCCCTAATTTCACAAATCGCAGCACCTATTTGAAATTATCACTTCATCAGCATTCCAGTAAGTTTAATTGTTGTTGAAATTTTGCTTATGGTGTTTTAATTGCTAGTTAATGCTGATGTTGAAATTTGAAATCATCATTCATCACTTAATTAGTTTAGTTTTGTTGTTGAAATATATGGAATGCTGCTGCAATTTCAATTTTTGGAATGATGTTGAATCTATTAATTTTAGTGCTAATCATGAAAATTTTCTTTTTGATGATGCCTGATGATGCCATTGCAATTATACTTACGCTATTGAAATTTCGGATTGATTATTTCTTCTGCTGTTGATGATGTTCTTTGAAATGTGCTCAGATTTTGATGGATAAATTTGTCTTTGAAATGTTGATTGATAGTTTTGTTGAAAATGACTTATCAAACTTTTTAAAGTTTATGACTTATTTAAAAATATTATATTCTCATTAAAATAGGGTTAAAAAAAATTTTCGAGGGCAGCTAGTTCTCCCTTCATCCGGCCCACCCATTTCCCATATCTTGACTCCGTCCCTGTTCTCAATTATGTAGAATATAACATTTTAAACTTTAACATCTTGTTATTGTTATCAGATAATAACGATGATTTTGAGAAGTATTGAGCAGTCCCTGGATTGTAAAATTTTGGAAACAATTGATTTCTGAATGTTCTTTGTAAGTTGATTCAGTTTTTAGGAAAATTGGTACAAATGGTCCCTAACATTTGTCCTCAGTGTAAAAAATGTCCCTGACATTTATTTTTTGGCACAGAAATCCTTAATCTATTTGTTTAATTGCTTTAATTGGTCCTTAGTTGATGAAAAAGACAAATATATCCTCGGTTTTAATTATAAAAAATTACAATTGGATTCATAACTTTTGCAAAAGGTACAAACGAGTCTTGTACATTTATTAAATCATACTTAATTTAGCGTATTAAATATATTCTTTGTGTCATGTCAATTAAATATTTTCTAAGAGAAAAATATAAAATTATTGCGCTTTAAATATATATAATTGCTATGTAATGTGAAAAACTAAATAAAAATTAAGTTAAACAAATAACAAAATGACGTATATAAACCCGGTCAAACATGCTATAATGTAACAAAAACTAGTGTACAATATTAAAAGTAAAACGATATCAAATATTTTTCATAAAACATTATCATGGAAAACAATATGTTAATAAAACAATATCATACAAAAAAGCATCTTAATAAAACAATATCATGTATGATTTAACGATTTTTGCAATTGCAAGGGCATGTTAGTGTTTTGGCGCTCAAATATATGACTTTAATTGAATAAAGTTTGGGCTTTATAACTTTGGAACCCATAAACACATGATCAGTGATGAATCCTAAATTTTCTCGAAATTAGGCCATTTACGTCAATTTTCCAAAAAAATTGTAAAATACGTCAACAAGATCTTCACGAGCCAAAATCTTTGAATAAGTTTGGGTGGATAAGATCTTCACGAGCCAAAACATTGTAAAATACGTCATTATCTCCAAAAATTAGGCTCTTGAATAAGTTTGGGGGTGGATTTTAAAGGTGTAAACAAGATCTTCATGAGCCAAAATCTTAGCCAAGCATGCTAGGTCAAATAAGTCAAAATAAACATAATGTGACTTTTTACATAAAAAGAAAAAAAAAAAAGTTACCTAGTATGTAACTTTGTGTGTGACTTTTTACATAAAAAAGAAAAAAAAAAGTTACCTAGTATGTAACTTTGTGGTGCATCTTTCTATTTTCAAGACAACATGACAAAACATTAAAAATACAACTAGATATCATCTTAAACTGTCTTATATTCATACTTTAAACTTAGCCAATCATACTATGTCAAATAAATCAAAATAAATTTATGTGACTTTTTAAAGAAAAAGTTACAATGTATGTGATTTTTTGACTATTACTTTGCTTCACATGGGCATGACAAAACATAAAAATTACAGTTAAATATCATCTAAAAGTCATATAATCACACTTAAACTTGGCCAAATATGCTTAGTTGCTATGTCAAATAAGTCAAAGTAAATATTATGTGACTTTTTAATTCATTACCTTATATTACAAGTAACATGACAAAATAGAAAAGATATTTCTAAATTTCGTCTAAAGGATTCCAATAATCATAATTTAAGCTTAGCCAATCATTCTATTTTAAATAAGTCTAGACAAATATTATGTGAGTAATTAAAAAATTTGTTATGTGACTCTTTCGTCCAGAAGGGATTCCAATAATCACAATTTAAGCTTAGTCAAACATTCTATTTTAAATAAGTCAAAACAAATATTTTGTGAGTAATTAAAACAAATGTTATGCGACTCCTTAAAGAGAAAGTTACACTAACAAACTTTTCTCTACCTTGTAAATCAATTTTCACCTGGTCTTTCTAAAGATTTCTAATTCTATGGATATTTGTCTAATTACCACCACTTAATATCAATCCTCTTTCTTCTTTAGTGGTAGCTTCCGCTCCACTGCTTTACAACTTTACGAGGAAATTATGAGTGAATTATTATGACATGTTTGGTAAGAACGTTTACATAATATTATAAAAATAAAGATGTTAAAAGTACAAAATGATTTGCGATCGTGTTGTTTGATATTATACGTTTGAAAAAAATATTTGACAAAAACCATTTATGTGAGAAGCTGTTTTGGGATAAATAAAAATAATAGCTTAGAAATAAAGCGATATTTAAAAGGCGGACATTGAGTCAATACGATTTCTTTTATATTTCAAAAAAAAAAAAAATGCAAATTGTTAAGTATCGTGTGTAATTAATAGTTTCATGCTTTTTGTTTCAAACTACAAAAGTGTAATTACTATGAAATATCTTTTACATTCATATAAAATTAAGTTGAAAGTTTATTTAAGCAAGAGTTGTGATTGCGTTTTAACCCTAGTAGATGTGAGCAGACGGTGATTGATGACAGATTTATGCGAGGGTTTGGGATTGTGGGTGGTGGCAGTGCATATCGATATCGTTGGTAGTAGTAATGGTGAAACATGTGGCGGCGGTGGCATTTCCAGCATGGTGTGGTGGTGGTTTTAGCCGCGGCGCTTTCGACATCGATGGTGGCGATGGGTGGAAATAAGTGACAGAATGTAACATACAGAACACAGTGTGTTATACATATTACGATTTTTTAAAACATGTTACAAATGTTAAACAAGCTAGTTACAAAAAGTATAACATTTCTATTAAAAAAAGGGTGAAACCGTGGTATAGGAAATACAAATGAATCCAACCATTTGGGGATAAAAGTCCTCCCGGCTCTCCTAGTCATATTGGAAGATGAATTTATTCAAAAAAGATGACTGAATTTGTCCACATAGACAGGCATTTTTAGATTGGTGAATAGTGAATAGGGATCTTTTCATAAATAAACCACTTTTTAAAAATAATTCTAATTTTATCAACTTAACAAATTTATTCCAAAAATACTACATTCTTAAAATTATATTAATTAATAAAATAATAAATTAAAATTAAATCTATACTACAAAATATATATTTCCACGTGAACTTACTTAAATTTGCATTTGAGTCCTTAATTATTTGCACAATAAGTCCTTCATCTTTATAAAATTTTCACTTTAGTCCCTATATTTTATTTTTCATTTCAATTTAGTCCTTTTTATTTGCAACTCAAGTCCTTCAACTTTTAAATTTGTACAAGTTGGTCCCCATATTTATACTTTTATATCAATTTAGTCCTTTATAGTATTACCATTTGATACATATGTACTGAATGATATTGTGTATCAATGTTTGATACAAATATTACAAATGATATTTTGTAACAATTTGTGTTACAAATTGAAATATAAAATATTAGATCTGATACAAAATATTAATTAATGTAGCATGTATTGTGTAAAATAACATAATATAATGTAATATATTCAAATGATACAAAATATTATTTGTAACATTTGTATCAAACAATGACTGTGATAAGATTTGTAACATTTGTAATGATCATGACACTTAAGCGAAATTGTTCTGTTGCAAAATCAACTCTAAACTTCGATAAGTTCGGTTATAGTATGATATAGATATGAAACACGATGTTAAATTTAACAAATAAAACTATTGATTTCATCATTTGTAACATACGTAACATCGTGCCGATAATAAAATACCAATTCACGTATAACGTGTGATATGTAAAATAACATAATATAATATGTAACATATTGATGATACAAAATATCATTTTGTAACATCTGTATCAAATAGTGATACAAAGGACTAAATTGATATAAAAGTATAAATATGGGGACCAACTTGTACAAATTTAAAAGTTGAAGGACTTGAGTTGCAAATAAAAAAGGACAAAATTGAAATGAAAGACGAAGTATAGGGACTAAAGTGAAAATTTTATAAAGATGAAGGACTTATTGTACAAATAATCAAGGACTCAAAAACAAATTTGAGTGAATTCACGTGGAAATAGTTATTTAATTTTAATTTATTATTTTATTATTTAATATAATATTAATTATGTAGTATTTTTGAAATAAATAAGTTAAGTTGTTAGATTTAAAATTATTTTAATATTTGTAAGTAGTGGGTGTAAATATCCCTAGTGAATACTTCTCAGCCGATTATCCAACCATAGTGGACCTAATTTCCTCAGTTCCACTAAGCCCAAGGTTGTGAGCCCATTAGAACTGCTTGTGGGAATTACAAAGTGCGAGCACCGATGCTTCCATTCACCGCCATTCCTTCGCCTCGATCGGGAGTAGGAAAATTACGAATTCAATCGCACTGTCAATTTGTTTTGATTGTTCTATTTATACACAATATCGTTCTACTGTAATGATAAAAGAAATTGCCGGAAACGTGCATTTATGAAATTGAATTTATGCTTTACAAATGATCAACCTTTACAAATGATCAACTCAATGTAAAATCGAGAGTATTTTTGTTACAACAATTCAATTTGGAGATTTGCTTCAAAAAAGGGATAAAAGAAAAAATGTTGCTCAATAGCAAAATGAGAATTAGATGAAAAAGTCTTTAACACTTGAAATGAGAATTAGATGATTGGTGGTTTGGAAAAAATTAAAATAGAAATAACGAATGATTAACTCTCTAAGCATTCACTTCACACGGTTGGAAAAGAATGGAAAGGATTCGGGAACCAAGATAAACTTCATTTGGTGATAGGACAACCTCGGGATTTGAAAGTATATACTAATTAAAGAATGGTTGAGAGCACGAGGCGGGAGGGAGGGACGTGATACTGAGACAAGTTTGATAGTAGTTTAAAATGGTGGCCATAACATAATTTTTTTTTTTTTTTTTTTAAATTTAAGCGCACATTGTTGCACATGAAATTTGGGCACAGGCTTGGGCCTGTGCAGCACTGCCTCTGCCTCCGCCCATAGTCTACTTATTTAAAGAAGTAGAGAGTAATATCTTCTAAGTAATTCTACGTCTCATCTTTCTAGCTTCTTCCTTAAACTGCCTGACGCATAACGGAAACGTGGGTGACAATAAAAACATTTTCTTCATAACACACGAACGGGTGTGATCGAATTCCGCTCAAACGAACGTGAGAAATATTGGAATCCACAAATTAATGGAAAAACTGAAATATTATTAATCCATCAAAAAAAGTGCCGCCCTTCAAAACCTCGACAAGAATTTAAAGACTTAAAAACAAAATCCTAATTCGCTAGACAAATCTGATTAAAACTCAAAAACTGCTAAAATGACGAAGATACCTTTAAATTGATTTAAAACAAAGAATTGTTAAACGGACACCTAAACGACGGAATTTGATCTCCGAAAATTTGAAAATTTTGGCCAAAGGCCAATTGTCACCCAACAAAATTGTGCAGAATTGAAAAAACGCTTCCAAAATATATTCGTTCGTCTAAATTCAACATTCAAGTTGAAAGTTACGCGTGTTTTTGTAGATCATGTAAGAATTAATGTCCAAGGTCCAATTAGTTGGGTTGGACTTAATTACTCATTGGGCCATATTAATTAATAAGATTATTTAATCGGGCACGATTGTTGATGAGTTCTAGTTGGATTTAGAAGCTGAAATTTGGAGTTATTAGCCCGCTTATAAATACATAAGCATAACGTATTAGGGTTAAGAGAGTTGATCTTTAATTACTACAAAGCATGAGTAAAGACAACCCAATCAACTTCTCCCAAAAGTTACGCTTTCATCCATACTTGATCGTAGAAGTTCGGATCTGTTCTTCTTGTGTGGATCACTATTGGAGGTTTGGACAATTGGACGTTGTGGTGATTGAAGATCGCACCTCCACTAATCAGGAGAATCGGTTTCACGGTGTTCGTCAAGGTAAACTCCTATCACGAATTCTCTCTAAGTGCAAGGTTGATCCAGAGCTTAGGAATTGAATATTTATTTTCATTTGTGCATGTATACCTCAATTCCTAGATCATTCTTGTTTTCTTCCTCTCCAGCTCGTTTAGGATCTTCTGCATCACTACCCATTCATTTGGTATTATTCATGGGTTTCATATACAGTTTTAGTTTAATTGACGAAGGAACTGAATTGAATGTTTAAATGGATAAGCAAAGCAAAGTACCTAATTCCATGGGTATCGTTTTACTGTGTATGTGAACTGTTTGTGCAATTTTTGAACATGCAAGCACAGATTTATTCCTATATATGGTCTCAAGCAATTGTCTCTAATATTCTCGTTTTGACAGATGCAGAAACCAGCGAACAAAACTGTCTTTATCGCTCAACATTGACACGAACACACTGTTGATTGATTGACATGCCTTGTGGTCTATGATTCAGCTAGCGTTCAATGATACAGTCTTTGAGCACTTTGTGGATGATGCCAATCGCAAAGAGATTAAAGAGTTGCACAGCAACATCCCTGCATCCCAAATTTGTCGTACACATATGACTTTTAACGACTCCCAACTACTTCGATGAGGATTAAGCTGCACCACCAAATTGCATAGTTCCATAAGCTAAATTTTGAGACTACACAGCAAGATCTGTCCCAGACTAGGTAATATTACTCATGTTAGCCACATAAATTCTTAATTTTATGAACAAAATTAAGTACTGGGCCCCGGATTGAAAGGGTAACCAACATGTCTCCTCATGCACGTTTATTAGATAGACATTGTTAGATTTTAGTGTTTGTAGAAACTCTAATTTTTCTTGATGCTCTTTATTATATCTTGCTGTTCATGGTCCATGGTATGGTTACATCAAAAATTATAATGAATCTAATCTGAAACATTATTTAATAATTATATGATAAACATTAAAATAAATCTCTTTACCTACATTCCTTGGGACAATTTTATGGGAAAACTCAAGTTTGGGATTTGAAATGTTCAATTGATATGCATAAAGTATTAATTAGGAGATGAACCATTGCTTCCCCTTTGCTTCTACGCCAAGACTATTGACGAAATTCAAGAGAGTGATATTGGGGATTCAGGTGTACGATCCGAGATGGGACCACTGTGCTACTACTGCATCCAATGCAAAAGATTATTGCAATTTAAGCTTATTTTGTGTTCTTGTTAATGCCACAGAATTAGTAAATTTATATTTTTGGTGGGAAGAGTTTGGTTGGAAAAGATGAAATATTTATTTGTTCTATTTTAATTTTAATTTTAATTTTTGTGTGAATATGTATTAAATTGTTTTAAGTAAGATTTATCTGTACTTTTTAAAAAGTTATAGAACTCTTTTTACAATTTTTTCTTCTTTTTTTTGTTGTTTTATTGTTTTCTTTCTTTTTTGTTTTGTTTATTTAAAGAATGTGGCAAATCCGTCATTTAATGGTCAAAATGGAGAGAATTGTGAGTTTTGTTATATAATTGAAAGATTGGAGATGAATATATAAATTTTCCTATTATTTTAGTTGATAAAGTTCCTGAGTGCCCATACATGTGTGCACAAGCACAACATTCTTTTACTGTCAAAATTCCAAGTTTTATCCATTAGACTTGCTCCCAAGACTATTAGGGCCTACTAAGTGTTATTGGCTGGTTTTAGACATCCATTGGATCTGGGGTATGGCCGACATGTGCATTACGACTCGACACATGTTTAATATATTGAATTGAATAATATTAATATTATAAAAATGTTATAGATAGAGTATACTAATAATCTCCAGAAATATGAGGATAATTTGGTTTTTTTGTAAAAATGGTCGCTATTATTTGTCTATGTTGCGAGTTGATGACCTATTTTTTTATTTTTAACAATGACATCCCTATCTCAACCTTTCATAGTACAAATAGTCATCGCCGTCTATTTCCATTCATTTTTTCTATTAAAGACGTGCGTGCAGAGCACATGATTTATTTCACAATGGTAATTCGACATTGTACTATTTTGGACATTAAAAATAAATACAAAGATCCCAAACTTAAAATAATAATAATAATAATTATTATTATTATTATAAAAAAAATAATATTCTTCTCAACCCCAACCACACTCTTCCAAAACTTAAACATTAGAGCACAGCAATCAATAATTTCAATCACAATAATGGATCGATTAGTAGTCCGAAGTAAAGTCATCTTCAATGCAATCAATATCTAATGATTTCTTGAATTTTTTTTTTGACAAAAAACGTTTAGGAAGAAATCCATTGACAAAAAACACATAAAGAAATTCAAATGATTTTTGTACAATTTCTTTTACAACCTATTTAGTTTGATGATGCAATAGCACAAAATTGAACATATCCCGATTTCTAATATTAATTTGATTGGGAGATCCTGTATAATTGGTAACCAATAATTCTCGCCATGCCATTTCTATGGAAGAAGGCGAAGAGCTCAAGGAATTTCTCAATTGGTGAATGATTATTTGCAAAAGAGGCGAGAAGACTCTTCTCTTGTGGTGGAGACTAGTTTCTCAACCTCTCTTGTAGATTTTGCAATCAAGAATGGGGGGAGTAATCCAAGAAAAAAGCGGGCAAAGCCATCCCTAATTCCATTAGAAAACGAAAATAATGATCCGGTGATCTTACAACCCTCATGCATTTTGTATAGTCCTTCATTTACGCCTTCGCCTTCACGCTTTCCTTTGCCTCCAAAGACTAGAGATTTTGATGAAGTTGTTGTGGGTGCCAATGAGAGTGGTGTTGGGAGGCGGGTTGTGTGTGCAACATGGCGATTGTGAAGATAGTTTTGGTGGTAGTTTTGGCTTTGGAGATGAAGAAATTCGTTGTGGAGATCACCATTTCGGCCTTCTTGTTGATTTTCCTAGAGTATATTGGTAAAATTACTTGTAGAATGTTGAATCTATGTTCAGATGTTGGGTGGGAGGGGTGAGATGAGATGGGATGGGAAGAAGACTATTTTTATTAAAAAAAAAAGTTTGAGATCTCTTTGCAATCTTTTATTTATTTTTAATGCCCAAAATAGTACAAGGTCGAAATTACCATTGTGAAATAAATCATATGCACTGCACTCACGCCTTTAAGAGAGAAAATGAACGGAATGGCAAGGACCATTTGAGCCATGAAAAGTTGAAATGTGGATTTTACTGTCAAAAATAGAAAGATAGGCTATCAACCCACAACATAGGTAAATGATAGGGACCATTTGTGCAAAAAAAGACAGGGTATTTTGGTCATTTGATACACACTATTCTAAATAATTTGGAATTATATGGATGAAGTCGTAATATATAGCAATTTTGAGTGGCATTTCAATAACGAAATCTTATATAACTTGATGTGCAATTCAGCATCATACCATCATCCAACGCAATCATAAATATTTCCCTGAGAAGTGATCACTATTCTTTGCAAAGAAAATTGACCACCATCCTAATTTGCAATCACCATGGCTATGGCTTTCAAGATGGTATAAACACACACACACACACACACACACATAGATATAGATATAGATATAGATGTATATATATAAGGTGATGATATATCATGGTTTTGTTGTGTAGGCGACGACCGGCATGTGGGTGACGGAGGAATGCAAGAACTCATTCATGGAGATGAAGTGGAAGAAGGTTCACAGGTACATCGTTTTCAAGATTGACGAGGGATCCAAGCTGGTGACGGTGGACAAAGTCGGTGGCGCTGGTGAAGGTTACGATGATTTAGCTGCATCCCTGCCGGATGATGATTGCCGATATGCTGTCTTTGATTTCGACTTTGTTACTGTCGATAATTGCCGTAAGAGCAAGATCTTCTTCATTGCTTGGTCCGTCAAACTCACTCCAACCTTCATTATAATTAATTAACTTCTTAATTTTGTTTAAATATAATATCATCATAAATTAATTTCAGGGCACCGACAGCATCAAGAATTAGAGCCAAAATGCTGTACGCAACGTCGAAAGATGGTCTAAGGAGGGCACTGGATGGGATCCACTATGAAGTGCAAGCTACGGATCCAACCGAGATGGGATTCGATGTCATCAAGGACAGAGCCAAATAATTGAGATGATAAATTAATTATTAAATCAAATCTTGTTTTGGCATCTTAATTACTTTAGTTTAATTTAATTTAATAACTCCACTTAGTGATGCTTTCTTGTCACTAGTCAATGCCATCACCTTTTCTACAATCTTGATGGTAAATTGGTAATATTGTAATCATCCTCTTGTGTCCTTTTTAAGCTAATTTAACTTTGCGTGGTTATATTCATACTACAATTTATTATAAGTGCACTACATTTTAATTGTACTTAAGATCCTCAATTTTTGTTCATTATTATAATTATGTTCTTAACTTTTTGTCATTGAATTCTTATCTTCAACTTTCATTAATTAGCACATTTCATCATTGATGATGGTTTCTGTCGAGATATTTTATTTACGTACTTTAAAATGAGGAAAAAATATTTTATCATACTTTTGTATCTATTGTTTTTTAAAAATATGACAGATAAATAAATCTTTTTACGAATTCTCAACAAATATTTTTTACAGAAATCGTTATCAAATACAAAATGTGCTAATTAAAGAAAAGTTGAAAATAAAAATGTGACAAAAAAAAAGTTGGGGACATGAGTGCTATAATATTAAAAGATTAAAGATGTTAAATGTAATTAAAATATGGTGCAAAAAATAAAAAGTATTGTGTGAATATAATTACCCTTTAACTTTTTATTTTCTCTCCCTCTCTTTTTTTTTTTTTTTTTTTTTTCAATTTCAGTTATATGTGATTAGCATTTTGATCCTTTTCACTTGGAATATTTGAGTGTTAGTTTAGATAAATACTTGACTTAATCAGAGAGTATTAGAGAATTAGAATCCTTAAAATAATGTATTATATGATGATACTATAAATCATGGTAAAAATCCTAAACTTGAAAATAAGAAGGGTTAATTCTAAGATCATCTCTAATGCATTGTATGCGTCTACGTGACAATGAGTTGTATCTACAATTCAATAATGGTGTCCAAGTGTCTTTTATTTTTTTTAAATAAAAATAAAATTAGTATACCGTTTCCTTGCGGTGGGATTTGACCATAAACTCTATTATGATGATGGATTGAGGCTGTGAACAGATTTTGAAGATGGTCGGTGGAGGGAGATGATCGATTGAGAAGGTAAACAGATTTTGAAAATGATCGGTTGAGAGAGATGATCGAATTAGGGAGATGGATTGAAGCGGTCAGCAAATTTTGAAGGAGATGATTTTGTGATAGGAAAAATTAAAGACGTAGTGATACACGAACGTTCAAGTACTTTTTTTTTTCTCGTAGCGGAGAAAACTTCCTATCTTCCTACAATCGTGATTATATCTAAATCTACACAAAAAATATAAATTTTATTTAGCCAATATGTCGAGCTTCTAAATCTAGATAAAATTTTAAACAATATTTTTTTTTTCTTTTACCATTTTAACTTGACAAAATCTCCGTCAAGTTGTATTGAAAATAATTTTTTTTTTTAACATGACAAATTTTTTTTAGACGATTCACTAAATCATTAGAGATGCCCTAAAGGAGTAATAATTGTCTAATGCAATAATACTAACTATTCATAAATACGCATAATTAATATATATGTATAGTTTGAATATTTGGTAATTATGTTTTAAAGCACTTTTGATGAAAGAATTTTAGTTGTTGCACCCACATATGTTGAATATTTCATTTATGACATATTTGGTAAAGTAAATTACCTAATATTAAGAAAAATAAATAAATCACTATTTTTTGTAGGTATCAAACTTGATTTAGGCTTTAAACAGGAAAATTAGGCAAACAAACCCATAATATCTGTGGACAATATCAATAAAACATGTGGGCAAAAAAGAGTTGATTTCCAAATTTATAATCATTTTTTTAGTTAATTTTTGGCACATCATATCTGAATTTTAGGAATATGTTTTTCTTACTCATTACTTTTATTTCTAATTATGACAAACTAATAATGCCACAACAAAGTCAAAGCTAAAAAGAGAGAAAAACAATTGCTTGAATTACAAAATTAAACTAATCAATAATTAGTAAAGTTAAAATGTTTTTACATAGTTATTAAATCCGGACCGGACCTACCGGTCGGACCGAAAATCGGCGACCGGTGGTCCAACCGGTCCGATTCTCTTAATTGGATCGCTAAGCAATTGAACCGGCTACGTCGATTTAAAAAAACCGCGGTTTTTAGTAAACCGGTGACCCGGTCGAAGTTGTTACATAATGAAAAATTTCAAATTTTTTAGTCTTTTTTTTTAGTCTATTTTTTCATTACAATAATTTATGTTATTTTTACAATAATTAGTTAATGATACTAGTAGTCTCGTACTTATTTAATAAATTTTTGATTGTGATGATTTAATAAAAATGGACTTATCGGTTTAATATGAATTGACCCACCGGTTCAACCACCAGATTACCGGTTGAAACAGAAACCCGATAACCCATTTCTTTGTTCGGATCGATGTCCGGACTGGGTGTGATAACTATGGTTTTTTATAGTATTAATTGTTCTAATAGAAATATGATTGTATGTTTCTAGTACTTATTTAGCTACGACAACTAGTTACCTGTTCCAAACCTTTTTGCTTTGCATCATTGGCGCAAGAAAATAAAGACTGAGTGAAACTCTCAATCAAGAAAGTAATTAGTTCCTAAGACACCAAAATAAAATAGCATTTCGACTACAGTTAATAGTTGGGCTTCAATTCAATGAAGAACATTAACTGCTTAGTAACGGGAAATTATATAAATTTTGTTGGGATTGACTCAAAATATAATTAAGTTAAAGGACCAAAGTAGTAGTTTTTAAAAGTTCTTATTAAACAATTAAGTTTTGGGTGAATAATATAATTAGGAACAAGCAATAAGATAATAAATAAGATTTCTATACAATCTTTCCATAATTAAGAAAGGAAAATAAAGAGGGGGGTTATATTGCCACAACATTTTTTTATAAATACACTACATTTTAATTGTATTAAAAGTCTTTGAATTTTATTCATTGTCTCATTTTGGTCTTTAATTTTTTTCTATCGAATTCTTAGTATTAACCTTCCATTAATTATTACATCTTGTTCCTAATGATGATTCTATCCAATAATTCTATTAGCGTACTATAAAATGAGGAATAAATATTTTGTTTTAATTTTGTATTTATTTAATTTTTTACTTATGTAAAAATATGAGGGACAAGTAAGTCATTTTATTCTTTTTTTCACGAAATTTTTGGACGAAACTCATCATCAGGAACAAGATATACTGGTTAATAGAAGATTGATAACAAGAATGTGATGAAAAATAGTTGAGAATATAAATGTAATAATGAGTAAAGTTTATGGACTTTTCAAGCAATTAAATTGTTGTGCAATTATAAAAAATTGTAGTGTGAATATATTTAGTCAAATAAAAATAAGGCACATGTATTATAAATATTATATCAACGCATAAGCGAATTGGGGTGAGAAGTGGCGGACAAAAGAAGAAGAATCCACGGCCACCAAAGTGTGAGAAGAGATAAAGAGAGATTCAAAAGAAATAGAAGCAGAAGTGTATTTTAATCTCAAAAGTCATTTTAATTTTTCAAAAACCATGCTAAACGCAAGTTGTCTATTGAAATTTACGTAGTAGATAAAATAGATAGACTTCGAATATATGTGGCACTACGTCTATTAAATGGACGATTAAATTAAAAATTTATCTTCGATGGATTACGTCTAAAATTAATATTACCGTTTATATATCATTAATTTTTAAAAAAAATAATAAAAAACCCCATAATCAATTTTTTTAAAAATAAAATGCGAGTTGGATTTAAATTTCTTTGAGAATCACTCTATCTAGAAACCCGTCTAAATTTAAACGGACTTCTAAACAGAATCTATTTTTTGGTATGTCACATAAGCTAACGAAGTCCTCGTCAGTATGTATTGGAGATGATTTTTTATAACTCCATTTATTTGTGTTTATATGACACGTCTAAAAAGTAATAGACGGAATGTATGATAGTTTTTTTATAATCTCAGAAAATAGTACTAAAATTGAAAATCTACAAAAGATTGCTCGTTTTCAACTTCCCAATTTCAAACTAGACTAAATCAATGGGTAATATAACAAGCCAGAGCCGCAAATTTCGTGTTCATTAAGCGGCTGATGGCCCAAGCCCATGTCTATTGCGCCTAGTACGAGAAAGTACAAGTCTCAGAAAATAGTACTACAATTGAAAGTCTACAAAAGATTGCTCCTTTTCAACTTCCCAATTTCAAACTAGACTAAGTCAATGAGTAATATAACAAGCCGGAGCCTCAAATTTCGTGTTATTTAAGCGGCTGATGGCCCAAGCCCATATCTATTGCGCCTAGTACGAGAAACAAGTCAGTAGATGGTTAACCCTCCATCGAAAAGAGAGAAATTTACATCTCTATGCACTAAATTGTAACTTGAAATTGAAAATTTAAGTATTACATATTAATTGAAAGATGCCAATAAATGATTATATCAATTAAAAAATACATTGAATTTTAATTAAATAATTTTATATATAAAAATACATTATTTATAAAAGTTTTCCATTCAAAAAATATATGCAACTGTTATTGTTACACAATTTAATCCCTAAAAATTCTTCTCATATTCAAATTCAATAGGTTATTTATGTACACACCAAAATTCTGGTAGGTTTTCGCCAACAATCAAGTGACCTTTCAAGAAGATTTCTAGACTAAGGAAAAATAAACGAAACAAAACCTCAATATCCATTTTTCATTTTTAAACTTCAAATGTGATCAAGATAGTCCCATTCTTGAAAATGTGATTAATAGTTACCATTCTTCACATAATCTCCATTAACCATATGCAATAACAATCATTAACAATTATGCATTATATACTTTTATTAATAGTTAGCATTCTTCCATTACAATACTGAGTATGTACATTGTACACATTTTGTTAATGTTTTGAGTTATCAATATAATTTGTAGAATAAAAATAACTACTAATTTTCAATTTTTAAATGTGAAAAAAGGATGGAGATTTGAATTTATGAGTGCTAAATTTTATAATGATTTAAATTAAGAGATAATTAGATCAAACACTATTCTTAACTAGAAGGGACAATGGGCCAAGCCGGCTCGGCTCGGTAATTGAAGCTCAGTTCGGCCCCATTAGTTAGTGGTTAGTAGCCGAGCAGTGAGCCGAGCCGAGGTGAGTGAGCCCGAGCGAGCTCGATTTTTTTTTTTTTTAATATTGTTTCGGAGAATTTAAAAGTAAAAAAGAAATAAAATATGAGAAATTTTTCTGTTAAAACTTAAAAGTTGAAAACACTTCTCATTTTTGCGTGCTAGGGATCGACTATTTTGAACGTAAGTGAAGTTAAAATTGTACACGAACAAGTTGTTATACAATTTTTTGTTAAAATAAAAAGAATGAAATACCAAATATTTACGCAAACAATACTTACTACAAATTTAAGTATAATGTATTCAAGTTTTTCAAACATCATTCTGTCCACTTTATCTTGAATCTGAAATTCAGCATCCTCACAATCCTTCATACATAATAAGATTTCTAATATGTTGGCTTTAAGTCTTGACCTAAAATCAGACAGATGTCTGCCACATGTACTAAAAGCAAACTCTGGTGCTACAGTTGATATGAGGTGTTAGTAAATCACATGCTATAATTGAAAATTTTAGATATTAACGTTCATTTCGTCTTCTCTAACGTAGTATATCAAAAAAAATTATCTTTTCATCATCTAAAATACTTAGTATGTCATGTGCAAAATAGTTAACTAACTCTAAAGGTATATCATTAGAATATGAAAGAGAAGAAGTAGAAGAAGAACTACTATCATGTTGACTACCACGCTAGTGTGTTCTATTGCTGCAAATGAGAACAATTCAAAAGTCATAATAACTTATAAGAGTAATAAATTCATTCATTTTCAAAGTAAACCAATGTAATTTCCAACCACATATCTAAGTCACACTTAATTTTTAACAATCACAAAAATATAACCCCCAAACACACGCGTAAGTCACAGATCATTATAACATTTGGACTCCACTAGCCACATTAAATACTCTTTTGTAATCACATGCAATACATACAAAGATATACATTACTAGCCACAGTTGTATAATTTAAACTACACGATATTTTTATGATAACTTAAGTAAATTGAGAAATATTACATTAACAAAGTCATAACAAAAGAATATAAGTTACAACATACATATATTGTTATTACAACAGTCACAACATACACCTATTCTAATTCTCCAAACACACATGTAAGTCACAGATCATTATAGCATTATGACTTCACTAATCACACTAAAAAATATTTTGTGATCACATTTTTTTTGTACATACATAGGTCACAATCGTCTAAATTCAAACCACATGATGTTTTTATAATAAATACAGTAGAATGACACTTAACAGGAAACTAAGGTCATAGCCATAGAACATGATTCACAAACTTAATTATCAAATACTCGATTACAGCCACAGCCACAGCCATAAACTAAATCACCAAATGACCAGTCACAACCACGGAATGATTATAGCATAATTAATCACCAAATACCAATCACATGCATTAATTTCTTCATAAATTCATATATTTTTAAAGAAATCACTAGATGATGATAAAGAACAAACACATTCAAATCATAGAATGTAGCACCGGTATATATATTATGAAATAATGAATTTTTTAAAACATAAAAAAAATTAAAAGATTACCTTTAATTGGATGACTAACATTGTCGATGTGGTTACGAATTGACAAATGCTCGATTGTGTTATAAATTTTTCTAAAATCATGAAAACATAATCAACAGTATTATATAAAATTCAATTATAAAAATTTGAATTCAAAACAAATAAGATTCAAAATTATGGTATTATCACATTTACATACCAAAATTTGTGTCCTACCTTATACATGTGACACTGGACAACAGTATCAATTCCCAGAATTCTATGCTTGTTGGTAAAACTTTTAAATTCGAATAACAATTTCATTCGTCAATCACATACATATTATCTTTTTTCTTCATTAAGAAATATTTTATTTAATTGTAAAAAAAATACTAACTAATTTTAAATTTTAAGAATATAAAAGATGAGAGACAATATAGTTATATATGTATATTACATGTTTATCTTAAGTCACATTCAAAATTCGAGTTACAAAATCTTATTTTTTATTTAAATAGTTTTTTTAATTAAAATTTTAAAATAAATTTTGAAGATAAATATTGGAACAGACTAACCCTGATTTTTACAATTTGTTGAAAGTTTTGTGATTTATCAAAATATAAACTTAAATATTTCTATTCATCAAATTTTCCCTTCAATTAAACATTTACATTGATAACTGACAGGCTTTTTATTTTAATTTAGCCAAGAATTCCAATTTAGTTTGGGCCTTACGTAAGGCAAAATGCAGGGCATGGAAAAGACGAATGGGAACACATGCCTCTGCTCAAACCTAAAGCCCACTAAAGCAATCCATTTTTTCTCCGCGCAGTACTCCCTCTATTTATAATTTTAAAATAACAATCTCTATGTTTTTATTTTAAAAATACTATGTAATTATTATAAATTTTATTTATTTAAATTAAACAAACTCAATATTTTAATTCCAAACCATAATAAAATACCCCAACATCATCACCTCCCATACCCTTCTACTTCACACGCCTCCGACCACCGCCACCACTACAACGATTGAGAAATCCACTTAAACTACTATAAAAAAACCAATTGCTACCACCTATTGAAGCATCCGACCCAAAATCCATCGTCAATCACCGATCATCACCAAAAAATACCATCAAATCTAGATATGAAATTTCATCATTTGTCGGACTGTTATGGCAACACACCACCACAATTGCGATCCACCACTAGCATTAAGACCGCCGCTGCCGCTGCCACTACTAGAATGGTATTTCTACCTACCACTATCTCGCAATCTACCACTGCTATAAAGTCCACTGCAAATCTAGATCTAGTATCACGAACACGACAGTTTGTGAGATTGGGTATTTTGGTAGTTTAGATCTGATTTTTATTTTTTGTAGCTACATATCTGCTTTGGTTTTGTTTTGTGAGATTGAATTTTTTTTTTATTTGGTTTTGGTATGCTTAAGATCTTATTAATTATTTTTATATTATTTTTTTATTTTTTGGCTTATATGATATTATATTTTTGGTGAGATTGGTTTTTTTGGTAGATTTTGTGGTTGTGGAAATAGGTGGAGGTGGTTTCGGCAGAGTTTTGTGGGTGCGGATATGGAAGAGACAGTGGCGATATAATATAGTGTGTTTACGTGTTACACTTTGTGTAATGGTTGTGTCGAATGTGGTGATGACGGCGGTGACTTTATAACATAGTTTGATACACATGTTACAAGTGTTACTATTTGTGTAACACATTTTTTTACAAGTTTGACACTTTGTGTAATGACGATGTTGACGGTGGTAATAGCAACGGCAGCAGCGTAATACAATTTGTTACAAATGTTACATAAGTATGACAAAAAAGTGTAATTTTGTTATAAAAAGATAAGATATTAGTGTAAACAACAAAAGAATAAATATTGGTCTAGAAAAAAAAAGAATAACTGAAATAGTATTTTGGTTAAAAAAATGTTAAAATGGAATTTGAGAATTAATTTATTTTTTTTAGTTTATTTATGAAATTTTCCCCCAATTTGTAAGGATATATTGTGCGGGGAAAATAGGCAATTCCACAAACTTCTTTACAACATATAATTCTTGAGTAATCCCGTCTCTTTGAAGAGTATGTCGATATAACTAATCTTAAAATTTTAGATGATGTCAAAGTACCCAAAAATAATTTAAATAAAAGTCTATAGGTCATGTTTTCATGGAGATTGAGTTGGAATCGAAAAGTAACAATTATTTTAGTACAATGAAACACTGCAATTTTATAAATGAAAACTTAGATATTGAATTAAGATCTATCAAAGAATATTGATATAGAAATAATTGGTCAAATTAGGACACGCAATCTAAATAGAAATAATTGGTCAAAATAGGACACGCAATCTGAATAGAAATAGCAATTTTCCTTTATATTGTCTTGTATCTATTTAGTTTAGTTTTCCAACAGTTGGAATATTATTTGAGTGGAGTTGCATAATAAGAAAAGGTTTGAAGTAGAAGCAGGAATAATTGGCACAACATTGACAATAAGAGAAACCAGTACAGTTAATGATTGGTTAGTAAAATCATAAATGACCAGTTCAACCAGATGAACAGGGTAATTTCGATCCTGCCTAGGTCACAATCATGCGCGAAATGGAGCATGTTTCTTTGTCCAATGTCTGATCACATTATTTCTTCAAAGACTTGCAAATAAAGACACTTGTTCATATGCTTTACACTGGGCAATTTGACAACATCCCCTCCATCCCCCTCTCTTTCACTGATTTCATTTCAATATCTACATATTACTAGCTTTAAGAAAAGTTCGGATTACAAAAGATATGGTTGACGTTGGAATCTGTACTATCCACATGTCAACAGATCTTCAGTCAATCCCCTGTCAATATGTATATTACCTGCACACTAGAACGATCGTTAGACACCAAGATCATCAGAAAAAAAAAATCCGGCGATCGTTAGTACTCCGACGATCAAATCAACTGCCGGTATATGTAAAGGGATAACAATGTACAAGGGATAATAAATAGGTGTGGGAAAGACAAACAGACAGATATTTGAACAGAGTTTAAGGGTGATAATAATGCGTACCTTAGAACAATCGAAAATGTAGTATTTATAGCATCAGAGTTCTAATTGATTTAGAAAAACAATTAGATGTCTAGGGGCGGATCCAGAAAATGACATAGGGGTGGGCTGAGGGAGAAGGAACCCATTTTTATAAAAATCACAATTACTTAAACCCATTTTTATAAAAATCTAATCAAAAATTGTCAATTCAAAAATTTGATTCACAAATAATAATATACAAATTCAAATTTTCAATTCACAAATTAAATTATAAACTCCCAATTCACAAACAAAAAATACAACTACAACTACAAAAGTGTAAGTTAACCATCTCGTACCTTCAAACAATTGTAGAGACTGCCAAACAATTAAGATTGAGATTTAATTTCTTTTCATTTTAATCCACCTTTGGCATTCTTGTCGGTTGCGGGGTAAAAGATTAAGATTGAGATTTGACTTATGAGAGACGAACGACGGAACGAGTGAAGTGAACGACCAAAGAGAAGAGTCCAGACGAGGGTTTCAAATTTTGGAAAATTTGCTAACAATCTGTGTCTCTGTGAATCTGGTTTGGGCTAAATAAAAATAATACCAAATTCATGAATATATTCAATAATTAAAGCATCTTTTCATTTTTGTGCATAAACTCGTTTCTTTACGATTTCTCATTGATTATTCCCCCCACAACATTTTCTTCTTTATTAATTCCTTTGACCAAGAGGAAAAATAAATAAAAAATATGATTACCTCAATCAATTTGGCATAAATTCATTTATCCACGTACCTAATAAATTATTTGGGCTTTGGACTTTGGACTTTGGGCTTATGTTTAGGTACGGACTATGTTTATTATATTAATTGTTTCAAATTTTTTTGGACTGAATTTAAAAAAAGTTCTTCAAAATTTTTTGGCCGGGTGGGCTGGATCCGCTCATGTAGATGTCTGATTGGATCCTCCTTTCTTATAGGATAAGATAATTGGTTGTCATGCAATTTCTTAGATTTTAGTCCTTATATGATTTGGTTTCCCTTATCACGTTGCCTGATCTTTAGGAGATTGATATTTGGTTTCCTTGTGAGAATCTGTGTGCTAATCAAACACAATCTTTCTTTAAACATATCTCTGATCATTCTGGAATATTGTGCTGCTTGCCAATTACAATGGATACGAAGCTCCTCGATTCGACCATGAACGTCGAGGTCCTTCATGGACTTCGCTACACTCTGATTCAAGAGTGCTAATATATTGTTGGGCCTTCGCGGCCTTCTATGAATTTTCGAGGCCCTCGCTGAGCCCACGAGGCCTTCGCAATGCCTAACTTGGGCTTTCACTGAACCTTTATAGGTCTTTGCTGACGTGGAAGTCTTATCGAAATCTGATAGTAACAAATACAAAAGACGATAAAAGAGAATAATCAAATCAAAATTAACACAATCGTCTCCCATCAATTAGTACTAGTTAAAAGTGATGAAAATACCCCGTCTATTTGATGAGAATCCTAAAACACGTCACACAAAGATGAAAAAGAGATCTGTTAATATAGTCCATGTTTGAAAACCAGGATCGTCTTAAACCAATTAGATCATTCTTCATTTGGATCGTAGTTAGAGCAGTAGACAATGTATCATATGCTTTAGCTCAGGTCCTATTGCAAAGTATAATCAAACTAATAAGCTATAAAAGGGCTTGCTTGGGGTTTACTTAATGAACATTTTATCGCATACAAATAACAATAATAAAAAATGAATTTACATAACAAGGTTAAATTGTTATCCTGATTTATAGCATTGAAGAAAATGGCAGTAAATGTAGTAAAATAAACAAGATAATCATGTACAAGGTAAATTTGCAAGAGATCACATGTTGACATTGCAGAGGTAGCTGCAAAAATTGGCCTCTATACACAATTTAGGCTTGATTTTGGTATTGCTTTAGTTGTAAGAGAATCAACGTTTGATGTGCTTAAAAATGATAAGAAAATTCGTCAATCCCCTCGCCCGCCCGCCTATTAGGGGTAATAGAGGCGGGACTATTAGGATAATACCGGGTCCCGAGTCCAAAAGGATCCGCAACCCGCAACCTTGACCCATAACTTTAATTTTTTTGTTTTTTTGGTAAATCATAAAATAGATTTACAATTTACAAATCACTTTATTTAAAAAAAAAAATGGGTTGAACAAGAAACGAACTCGGGTTAAAGTTATGAAATTTTAACTCTTGACCACTATACCACAACTCCAATCTTGTATTTCTTTTGTTTTATTTCCTATAAATGTATAAAAAGTTCCTATTTCATTTTTTTTAAATTATTTTTTTTCTGTTTTTATAAAAAATAAAAAATCCCTTAATCGGGGCAATTGGAGGGTCAAAGCCTCACTCCGCCGACTCGCATGATCGATGGGAGGCGAGGCGAGGCGAGGCGAAAATTCATGGGCGGGCTAGACAGAACCCGCCTAGGACCCGAATCTATTGTCATCCCTAAATTTGTCTTTGTCTTTGCAGAAAGAATCAGATAAATATTTGATAAATTATTGATTTAAAATTATTGTATGTATTAAAATCAGCATTTGAGTGTTTAGTAAACAAAAATAATTAATTGCTGTAACTACATAAAATTACTAAAATATACATTAATTATAATAATATATCATAAATTTGTAAAATTCATTTTACTTTATTATTATCATAAATATTTTTCCAAAAAATACATTCATTTTACTTTTATAAACCAAAACAATATGTGAAAATATTATTAAATATTTTTCAAAACAATACATTCACTATAATTATTTTAAAACAAAAATAATAAACATTTATTAAATCTTAAAATTTATAAAATTAAAAAATAAAAGCATAGCCTTATAATATAAAAATTAATTAAATTTAAATTTAAATTATTTGTAGAGATGCATTATAATTAGAATACTAATAAATATAGGACATAAAATAAATTAATTTAATTAATTATAGTTAAAATTGATATTTAATAAAGATCAATAAAACAACTAAAAACAAAATCAGAGAAGCTACCATTTGACCACTTCTTACCAAAAGATCCAAATTTTTTATAGTCGCTTTTTTAAAATTTACCGTTTAAAACAACTTCTTCAATCACATTTAAAGGTCATGTCTTTTTGTTACTATCAAAAGCAAGGACCAGAGAAAAACCACCAACCACTGCTAACAGTGATTAGATAATATGGAATCTTATAATATAATCTGATTTATGTAGCAGACCTGACCTTTATTTTCATTGGTTTCTTGCACAAAAGAACATAATCAGAATCAAAACTAATATTAGGAGGCCCTACATTGGATCACAACTGTATAAAGGCTAAAGAGAGAGCAATCAATTTATAAGGGCCACCAATCCAGTCACGCTGGCATTCAAGGCTGCCCAAATTGATACCTTCAAACTTCAAACATTCTAACCCCCACAAAATTGAAAAAATCGATAAAGACAAAAATAAAAAACAAAATCACAAAAGATTAAACAGCAATCAAGAGTTCACAAGAAAGTTCTAACAAGAAGACGTTGAAATACATTACACAGAGCATGGGGAAGTTGGTACCGAATGTACAAAGGATCAGACGGATTCGGTGACATCCACACTTCTCTGCAGAATGCAACACTCGGCCTTGCTTCTTACGTCTTGTTCATCGCGAACTAAAATGGAGAAATGAACAATATAATGCAAACGGGTACTAAACAGATCGACTCAAAGATTAAAAACAGACTGCCTCAAACGACAAACTAGAAACCACTGGAGATGCTACATAACTTCCATAAAAACTCAAGCAACGCAGTAAGACCACTGCTCATCCTCAGCAGCCACTGAATCAGCAGCCGAAGCAAAAGTATCCTCATCGCAGTAGAAGTAACCATTATTACCATTGGCAGCAGTAAGGCTGCAAGAGGCTGAGCATAACAGATAAGGCATATTATTGAAGGACTGGGCCAGGCCACTGGCAAGCGACATGCTGCCTTTAGTATCATCATCGTCAGCAAATTCCTCTGCACGGTGCTTGAGGGTTTCGAACATCACCTCAGGCTCATGCTGCATTACCCGGAGCACATCCCCACAGGATGGGCCAGGGACAGCGCGTGTTATAGCAAAGCTGTGAGGGCCATCACTCTGCAACACGCGTATGACACTTGGGCCACCAAACAGGTTGTGAAAACCCCCGAGCGCCTCCTCATAAGCCCCGCCTAAAAACATCCCCAAATAGTACTTCCCACCATGACCACTGACACTGCCATTGCCTTCAAGTTCATGCAAAGGCAAGCTAGACTCGCCTCCAATGAACTTATCAATCTTCCCATCACTGTCGCAAGTCAAGTCAGACAAAATCCCCCTCATTGTTGGCCTCTCGTCAAGCCTGTGGATTGGAATAATGGGAAACAACTGACCAATTCCCCAAAAGTCAGGAATTGAGGTAAAAACTGACAGATTTACATGGTAAGTACGGGCATTATCGGAAACCCCAATTGCCTTTGACACTAATTCGCAAAGTCCATCAACTGCAGCAAGCTGTTCCATCCCAAAAGACCCTTCTTTGAATTGTTGAACACACCTCTGTTTCAGCTGCTCTGCGTAAACCAAACATGTATCATACTCACGGCGAATTGCAGCAGCAGACAAATTTCGGTAATCAGCAAGAGCATCATCCGTAAGTTGTTCCAATAAGTACTGAAGTCCGAGAGAAGGCATCACAGGAGACTCATAGGAACTCGCAGAAACAGCTTCGAACACCAAAACTGAGTGGTGAGACACAATGGCACGACCACTTTCACTGCAAATCACGGGATGCTTCACGCCATTACGATCACATACAGATTTTACAGCCTGAACAACAGCGTAAGCATAATCTTCAATACTGTAACCAACAGAAATTTCAGAATCCTGGGATTTTGAGCCATCATAATCGATCCCAAGACCTCCACCAATATCAATTACTTTCATACAAGCACCAAGGCGGATTAATTCACAGTAGATTTGAGAAGCCTCACGTACACCATCAGCCAGCAAAGCTGTGGAAGGGATCTGGGATCCAATATGGAAATGCAGCAATTCAAGGGAATCAAGCATACCATGGTGTTCAAGTTTCTTCACAACACGGAGAATCTGAGTGGTTGTTAAACCAAATTTCCCTTTCTCGCCCGAAGTGGACCCAAAATGGCCAGAATGCTTGGTCCTCAGCTTGGCCCGGAGCCCAATCACAGGACGGACACGGAGTTGACGGCTGACATTAATCACGATGTCCAGCTCTTCTTCTTGTTCAAGAACAATCACAGTGTTCAGATGCAGCTTTCTAGCAACTAGCGCAAGAGAAATGTACTCTGCATCTTTAAATCCATTGCATACCAGAAGAGCCTCGGAGCTCCCTTTACAGAGGCAGCTCATGGCCAAGAGGAGCTCCGGTTTTGATCCGGCTTCCAGACCAAACCGGAAGCCCGACCCAAATTTCACAATATCCTCAACCACGAACCTGTCTTGATTGCATTTCACGGGGTAAACGCCCTGGTAATGGGCCTCATAGTCTTGTGATTGAATAGCGAAATCGAAAGCCGATTGCAGAGATTGTAGCCGGTTTTTTAGAACATCAGAGAAGCGAACGATAAGAGGGAGCTGAAGCCCAAGCCCGCCAGAAGCTTTCGGGTCGGAGGCCTTCTTCACGACCTTGATGAGGTCAATCTCCTGGTGGGCCAGGGTATCCGCGCCGTAGGGACGGACAGAGACGTTTCCGGAGGAATTGACAGAAAAATAAGGGGCGCCCCACCCGTCCACCCGGTAGAGCATGGATGAATGTGTGGGTGACCAGGCGTTGGCAGGAGCGGTGGTTATGGTTGTGTTTGTCGGCAGAGAGACGCCGGAGGTAGGGAATGACTCCGGCGTGGGAACAATGCCATCCCAGATGAAGGCTTGGCCGGGAGGCATAGCTACAGCAGCGTCTACGCAGCAAGCCAGGGCCGGCATCTTCCCCCGATCTGTTTTACGGCTCCGGAAGAATTAAAGAATGAAAATAAAAATCAACTAACACAAATTCTACGTTTTTAGATCGACTTTGTATAGGTGGGGGCTTTGAAACCCGCCGAGGCCGGAGCCCCGGCTACCCCCTCAAAAGAAGCAAAAAGAGATCTGGGTCACAAAGCAATATCCAAACACACCCTTACACGACCCTGAAATCCCCACACCTACCCCTCAGAAGAAGCAAATTCTACGAGAACAAAATTGAAACGAATGCAAATATAGAATCAGACACAAATCTAAATCTCGAACACGAGTCCCACCATGCAGAATCAAAATATACTAGTCGGAAAAAGAGGAAAACGAAATCGAAAAGAAGGTGATAATTTGAGAGAGGACGGAAACCTAACGGCGATAAAAATCTCCGGTTTATGCGAAGAGAGAGCTAAACGGATTAAATGAGCGAGAATTGCATGAAAGGCAAACTGCGTTTATATAGGAGGGGGACGATATTGGGCCGTGGGTCCAGCTAGGTCGAATTAATTATCTAGATTCTTTTTCTTTTTTTCTTTTTGGTTTTAGTTTCGAGAAAAAAAAAATTGATTTTTGCTTCTGTATATTCAATTTTCTTTTCCTTTATTCGGATTTCGGTGGGTGTAAGATTATTTCGCGGAGATTAATCAACATCGGGTTGCCGCGTGGCACTTTACGGGACCCACGTTCTTGGTGTTGCTCTTTGGCTCTGATACCTCTCCTGTGGCTCTTCTGCCAAGCGGTAAGTCCCAACCAAACAGACCCTTCAAGTTTTTAAGGCGTAGCGATAAGTTTATCGAGATATCGTGAGAATTTGCTTTTCTTCAAAAAAATTAGGTCCCCAATCTATTGCTCTTATCGGTCCCTAACCTTTCAAAATAGACATTTTGTTCCCCAAGCTTTATTTGCACCCGTCGTCACAAAAGATGATTTTTGTCCAAATTACCAGTAAAATAAGTGAACAACATGTAATGAGCATGTGCCTTATTTATTCAGCGATACTGAACACTTTTTAATTATAATTAAAAGTAGACAAAACAATGAAGAGAAATAAGAAAAACGAAACAAAAACAAAAACAAAAAATTGTCAAGCCATCAGCCGTGTGTATAATCATGTTACACAATATTTACCTTTTATAATTTTATTTTTTTTAAAAATAGGACATGTCCTAGTCACATGTCATCTAATTGAGAGCAATTTAGATCAAACCTTCCTTTGAGGCTATAGAATACTACGAAAATGAAACACCAAAATACCACGTATCACATGTCAAAGAATGAATATGTAACAAAAAACAATAAATTGGTGGTAATCCAATGATAGTTTTCTTGTTTAATACAAGTAGCTCTTAATGATCGAAATATTTCTAACTTTATTTCTATAGTGTCTCTTATACAACTTGATCTATATCTTGTCATGCACTCGTCTAATTACTTATCGTTAATACTATTTGTCAAACAAAATCGCTAGTGACATTGAGTGCATCCATTTACTTGTTGAGCTCAATTAAAAAATAAAAAATTGCTAATGGTAACTTATGACATATTAGTCAAGATTAAAAAATTATATACAGTAGAACTATAGTAATTTAAAGAGATATTTGTATCAAAGGTTCCCAATATTTTAAAATCGTTAGAGATACGTCCATAACTTTAAAAAATAGCAATACACATCATCAACGTATGAAAAACTTGGCGTATAGGTTCTTTATAACCAAATTATCCTTCCCTTTAAATAAACAAAAAAACAAGAAAAAAGAAAAACATAATTGAAAACTAACCATATGTACCCCAAAAAATAAAAAGTAAAAAACGTACCTAAAAAAAATAAAAAGTAACAAATATGTCATCTTCTCCAAAAAGTCCTAAAGTTTTATTTATACCAAATTCCTCGGAAAAAAGAGTGGTTTTTTTGGTGAGCTTGTGGTGTTTTTTGGCGGAGGAAGGAAAAATATATCAGCAAAACATTGATAAGTCGTGTGATCAGGCCTCAACCATCGTCAAGGTGGCGGATGTGAGAGGTGTTGAGGCGAGTGACCGTGGATTGTTTGATTTCATGGGGAAGAAAGAGGAAAAGAAGAAACATGAGGAAGAGGTGATTGTAACTGAGTTTGAACAGAAGGCGCAGGTCTGCGAAGAAAAAGAGAAGAAGCATGAGAGTATACTCGAAAAGCTTCACAGAATTGGCATCTCTAGTAGCTCAGTAAGTTTTTTGTTCTTGCTCTCTTATGTCTATTTCCTTTTAACACTTGTCTAAACGTTTAAACTGATACCGAACACATTTCTACAAGTATATTTATAGTTTTTCGGCACATTATATTTGCACTTTCTTGATTGTTATACAGTCTAGTGATAGGGAAGAAGTAGAAGAGAGAGAAGAAGAGAAGAAGAAGAAGAAAAGTAAGGGTAAGGTTTTTAGAGAACACAATCACGATGACATTTTGTTCCAAAGACAAGAATTAGAAGAGAAAAAAGAGTTTTTAGATAAGATTAAGGAGAAGCTTCCCGACAGTAGTGATAGGGAAGAAGTAGAAGAGAGAGAAGAAGAGAAGAAGAAGAAAAGTAAGGGTAAGGTTTCTAGAGAACACAACGCTGATGACATTTCTGTTCCAGTACAAGAATTAGAAGAGAAAAAAGAGTTATTAGATAAGATTAAGGAGAAGCTTCCCGACAGCAACAAGCAGGCTGAAGAAGTGGCTGTACCACCTCCGGCTGCCGAGTGCGCCACCCCAAACGGTGACGCCAAGGAGAGTAAGAGGTTCTTGGATAAGATCAACGAGAAGCTCCCTGGGTACCATCTCAAGAATGAAGAAGAGATGGTTTTTTTTTTTTTTTTTTTGTGAGTTTGTGGTGTTTTCCGACGAATTTAGTACAAATAAAATTTTAGGACTTTTTGGAGAAGATTACTTATTTGTTACTTTTTATTTTTTGGGGTACATATGATTAATTTTCAATTATATTTTTTTTTAATTTTTAATTTTTTATTTATTTAAAGGAAATGACAATTTAAGTAATAAAAGACCTACAACGTCAAATTTTTTATACATTGAGGATGTATGATGTTATTTTTTTAGATTATGAGCATATCTTCAACGATTTTGAAATGTTGGAAACATTTGATACAATTATTCCTAATTTAAATATAACAATTTAATTACTAATTTGAAATACATAGATTTTTGAACTCACATTATACTTACAAATATTAAAAGAGGAAAAAGAAAAGGCAGCTACTGATAAGTTGGGAGTTTTGTGCATTACAAAAAGTGGAAAGAGGCAGGAAGTTTCTCATGAAATTGGGATGTTTCATATTTGTGAAGGAACTGGATTGTGCCACGCCATGATTAAGCAGTTGAGGATGGACTTGTTAATTATTAGATTCCCGCCGGGTGTTGCCATTTGTCTTCTTTCTTTATTCATATTTTCTATTTCACAAAAAGAATAGAATTTTAATGGGATAATTGCACATTTGGTCCTCACCATTTCAAAAAATTTGGAGATACACCTACAACCTTTAAAAATAGCACAAAACATCCACAACATTTGAAAAAATAAGCATGATAGGTCCTTTATGATGAAATTGTCATTTCCTTTAAATAAACAAAAAAAAAAAAAAAAAAACGAAAAAATAATTAAAAAATAACCAAATGTACCATAAAAAAAATAAAAACTAACAAAGACGTCATCTTTTTTTATCAAACCTTAAAATTCAAAATTTACCACCACCTCAAAACTCAAAATTTTGGATTTTGTGTAGATTAAAAGTAGATGATTCAAGTTTTGTGCTACTAAAATCCTTCACATGTTGTTTTTATTGATGATGTCATCAATTTTGAAGTAATCGTAATTTTTTGCTTTTCACCGAACAACACGAATCATCCACAAGATCTGTTGATGATAATGTGTGGACTGAAATTCGAAACTTCAAGAAATGCCTAATAATGATGTTTGCAAAGCAGGAGAAGGATGTAGTGTTCCTTGAGACAGTAATGGGGTTGGCACAGGAACGACGCCATTGTTCGGTAAAGTGCATTCCTTTACCCCTAGAAATTGCAAAGCAGGCACCTGTATACTTCAAGAAGGTGAAGCCATTTGATGTTAACTCTCTTGTACATAATTTATCCTGATCATTATTGCCCCTAATTTTAATCTGGAAAGCAAATACCTCTTTACTTTGTGTCCCATCTGTACACCATATTTTAGATTTTGAGGTTTGATAAAGAAGAGGTCATTTTATTACTTTTTTTTTTTGTTGGGGTAAATTTAGTTATTTTTCAATTATTATTTTTTTTTTTTTCTTTTTTTATTTAAATAGAAGAGTAATTTCGCCATAAAGGATTTACCATAACTATTTTTTTAAACGTTGGAGATGTCGGTTACTATTTTTAAAAGTTAAAGGTATATCTTCAACTTAATAAAAGATTAAGAACCAAATATGCAATTATCCCAATTTTAATTGTTTACCAATCTCATTTAAACGATGCAAGTCATGTAAAAAAAGTATGAAGTATTTACACTTGTTTTCCACTCTTTCATTAATATAACAAATTAAATAAAAGAGTAAATTATATTCAAAATCTCCATCATTTCAAGTAGTGATGGCAATGGGGCGGATTGGGCGATCAGGCCTGATCCGATCCGCCCCAATAATTATAGAATATCTAAATATGTCCCGTGATCCGCTATTTTTCGGGGTGGATCAGAGCTCTAATCCGTATATTGATCCGTTTTTTTTTTTTTGAATAATTTTTTTAGCTAACTCTAGCCACCTCTAAATTGTAATTTAAGCTTCAAATCTTTCATTTATTTATTATTTAATCATATTTTTTTTCAAACGGGACGAATCGGATCGGATCGGATCGGATCGTCATGATCTGCCCCACCCCGATTCGCCCCGATTCGCCGACGATCCGCGGATTAGAATTTTTCGCTCCATTCGGATCGTGTATCCATCGAGTTCGGAGTGGATCGGATATTTTTGCCATCCCTAATTTCAAATTTGTAGCAATTTTATCTCGATTCAATTTTATTCGCACATATCAACATCAACAATTAATTAATTTGCACATATAATACTCTTTTACGATTTTGCCCCTAACTCCAATAAATTCAAATAACTAAAAAAAGAAAACATAATGATAAAATTACAGTTGTGGTACCTAATTTTTTTGAAAAGTACAAATAAATCTTAAATCTTTTATTTTTTTCAGTTTTCACTTAACATAATAAAAAATATGTCATCAACTCTCAAATCATCTAATAATGGCACATATGTCTTTTAATATATATGTGCACCAAAAAAACCTCTGAAGGCTGGACAAATTTCATCAAAGATTCGTTAGTTAACAAAGATCCATTAGTTAACAAAAAGTCAAGCGAGAGACTTAACTTTGATCAATACTACTCATGTTTTGCATGTATTGTATTGATAATGATAAATTAGATAAAAACGGTTAAATAAGACTACTAATGCGAATAATGTGAAAAGTTGAGGAATTAAATGTTCTAAATAAAATGTTTTAGTGAGTTTGGGACATCCCTTCAAATTTATCTATTTTCACATATTATAACTTTCAAATTAAAGAAGCTAAATCGTCGATTTTCACTTAAAGGTACCTAGTAGTAGAATAATTATTAGTAATTACAGAAATTGCATAATATTGATGATATTTTGGAAATATCGTGTAGTAAAGAACTTCTCTCGAAAAGTTGACGGCACAATATTTAATTGCCAAGGAGTTGTTGTATTGGAAGAATGGCCTGCCTCAGCTAACCTTATCCCAGAGCGAATCTCTCATTAATTCTCCTTTTTTTTCTTTTGTATTTTAAGGAAACTTTTAAATCCGTTGAAAAAGGGGCCCTGGCCCCTTGAAATGAGGCACAAAAATTAAATAAATAAAACTAAATTTGCTCTGAACTGAATTCTAAAATGGCATTCACGTCCAGAAGGTGATATCCAGGCAAGACATGTGGATTTCTAGATATATTGCAATATGGCATACGTAGGACATTGTTTAAAATACCATAAATGCCCTTTAACCATTTATCATTTCAAGTCCCCACATTTTTCCTCAGAGGTGAAATTTATTGGCCTATATGGACTTTGGATCATAAACGTCACCGATAACGTATGAATGAGTGTTAAAGTATCATTTAGTCTTGTAAAGTAGTCACGTTTGACTTCTGGACACGGAGTTTGGTACGTTCCAAATGTTAAACATGTTCCAATGACTAATTAGCACCGTATATTATGCAATATTTAAATTAATTCACTGCAAGAATATTTTGTTTATCAGTTTACGTAGCAAAGAAAATGTCTAATCCAATTTATGCCAAGAACGCCTCATGTAATATACAGATAAATTAAAATTAATCTCCAATACATCGCCTAAAATTAAATTTGTCGATTCAATGTGCCTGTAAATTGCCTAAATATAAGCAACTTCAGACTTGACTCTATAATTTAATGTGCAACATCAAATAGAGCGATTGGAGAAATTAATTCAAGACGTCCAAAAATTTGTAAATATTCAGATGCTCTAATATTTGATTCAATATAATTTTTTTTTTCTGTTTTTAATAAATATTAAAATCAGTAATAACTATATACATTAGATATTCTTTAAAAATTTAATATTTATTAAAATTAATGATTATTATTGGTCTATGTCGTAACTGTGTTGGTATTAAATAATAAATTTAATAAAATGGGGATATGAAATACATTTTATTGAACCTATCATTTAATATTATATAAACTAGTAATTATCGCAAATTGTGATAAATAACATTAATCTTCCAAAAATCATAACGAGTACATCTATAAGATATCTATAATTATCTGTAATATAAAAGTATTTTTAAGAATTTTTTTATTAAAAAAAGTTCTTTAAGAGTCTCTTTATTTTTAAAAAGTATTTTAAATAATAGATAGTGTATGTTGTAAAATAATAGTTGATGACTATTTAGTATTATCATGATACATATAAATAGTTTTATTTAGTCTATAAATTTATATGTTGATCAGATTGTAATTTTCATTGAGACTATATATGTGGGTCCAACATTTAAAAAAAAAATATACACTTAATACTATTCTCTTATATTATTTTCTCTCGTTTTCTCTATTTTGGTTAAGTTCATTCATGCTGATAATATATTATAAAACTAGACAATAACACTTGAATTTTGACTCTCTCAATTTTCTTATATTATTCTCTAGTTTTATAACATTGTCTCTAATTTTAAAGAGTAAAATTTTTGACACGCTTTATTTTTACTTATTCATTTTACTTTTTCTGATAACCATTTAATTTTCCCCCTTATTTCTTAGTTAATATATATATTTTCAGATGTAAATGGTTAAAATATTTAAAACAATTATTATAAAATACAAATAAGGATAGATTTGACTCTCCAATAGAAAACTAAACTCACTTTATATTTAAAAAAGTTATATTAAAGCTCGTTGTAGCTTAATTTTAAGGAATATCTCTTTAAAATAAAGAACATTTTACTTTTAAAAATTCTCTTGAAAATGCTATGACATCATTATATATAAATATTATATAAGATTACATTGTTAGGTCATGTCGGGTATTGGATTTTATAGTCCAACTTTTAATTGTTAAACAATCTAAAGTTATTTTAAGTGTTTGTTAAACTTTAAAAAAAACTTATTTATGGAAGAATTTGTACAATCTTGACAGCAGATTCTGAGACCAATCAATCCTCAACCTTTTTGAGAGTTTTTGAAATTCATAATTATTTTAACAATCTACGTGTTATAAAAATTTAGTAAAGGAATTTATATTTTGAAAAATAAAAAACAAAAAGCAATTTCTTCAGCACATTTTGTGTCTGTCTATGTAACATTTCTTAAATTTAGCCTTAACTACTGACGTGGGCCCAACTCCTAAGCTGGGGGTTCAATCCCTCTTGGGTGTTCGGAAAGAGTTATAGGGTTCAACCTAAGAGAGCTAGTTATCTCGAAAATAATAAATTAAATACTACATAGTTGAAAATCGAAAAACAAGTCAATTAAGAAAAACGGATATTGTCGAGGATATGTTTCGGTAAAGTTCATGTCAAAACACTCTCAATCCAACAACGATATTTGATACCCACATCCAATCGACGTTCAATTTTAGTGCCCCCAAAAAAACTAGGTGCCAAGTTTTTAATTGAAATTTTCTATGAGCGTTGGTAGAGGCAAATCAAGGAAAAGCAAAAAAAAGATTGAAGCAAAATGAAAAGAAAATCTTGGTCAATAATATACACGAGTATATTTAATATACTAGATTAAATATTTTTTTCAATCAAACAGGGATTGTTTTACACCATGGATTCTTTGCTCTTCTCCGTGTGTATTGGAATGAATGTAGTCACTAACCCGAGTTCTTCCCTTTAAAAAAATAAAACGAAGAATTCTAATAGAAATATATTCTATATAATTCTATACTTTTTTTAATTATATATACTTTAATCCTATTTTTTTATATAAGAAAAATATTATATATTTGATTAGACGTGTCTCTTCTTAACTCTTGCCTATTATTATTGCTTTCATTGTAGCACAATAACTGATTTTGGACTAGCGACTAATGAGACAGAAACTTGAGACTAATTGAGATAATGGCGCACATGCAGTAGACCAATTTGGAGCACAGCAACCTTTTTTTACCCGAAATACACGATTGGTTTGACTAATTGACTTGGTCCTTTATTTGTGTAAGTAATTGGGAACCAGCGTCAAAGTTGATCCTAGGTGGTCCATATTTGCTGTTTCTTGAAATGCCATTTTGGTCAGAAATCATTGTTCATTAGCTTATCGATTCGGTGGATCTAATTATTCTTAGCTCTTAAGATTTAGATGTTTTCAAACCAACTAGCGACAAAAAATAAATCCTAACTAGTCGGTCTTATGTACATTTGAGAAAAAAGATTTTTAGACCTTAAGATTTAGATATTTTTAAACGAACTAGACGTATCATCAAAAAATAAATTTACTTTATTTTTATTTATTATTATTATTTTGATACCTAGGTATCCTAGTTTCGATATAGTATATCCTGGACCCTCAAAGGCGGCTGCGCGCTGTAACTTTGGAGGAGGTGAATCGCGGGTTATGTCTCAACCTCTCCTCCTCGTTTTCATCCAAATCCAACCTTCACAAGACTGAGGCAGGCTTTGCAAAATGATTGCTTCCATACCGAATAAAATCCACCGCCAGTAGGGATGACAATGGGGCGGGTCGGGGCGGATTCGGCCCCGCCCGCCATCGCCCATGAACTTTTTTAGCCCGCCCGCCCGCGACCTCGGCAGTGCGGGCGGGCGGTGGGCAATCGGTCGGCCGTTGGACCCGCCAACCCGCCCGAACTATTATTTTTTTTTTTTTTTGAAAACCGAAAATAAAAAAATATATATACAATTTTTTAAATATTTATACCAAGCAAAACAAAAAAATTATAAGATTTGGGTTGTGGTATAGTGGTTAATGTTAATAGTTTATAAGTTTTAACCTTGGGTTTGATTCTTCTTTAGTTTATTTTTAGTGAAAATCATAATTTTCTACTATATTTTATGATTTTAAAAAAAAAAACAAAAAAAAAATTTTTTTTTTTTTAGGGGCGGGTCATGGGCAGGCGGGCGGGCGGGGGGTCGCCCGGACCGGCCCGGCAGTTGCCCAAACCCCTTTATTGTGGGAGGCTGGGCAAGGGGCTCTTGGCGGGCGGGCGGGGCGGGCGGGCTGGGGGCAGGCGGGCGGGTTGGTCGGTGGGTTTTTTTACATCCCTTGAGTTCCCACCGGATTCAACGAATGTGGAAGCGAAGCTTATGTTGATTGCTCCATGGGTTGAAGCTATGCCTGGAGGGCAAATTTACTTTATTTGATATTCTTGAATGTAACGTATTATAGCAATGTATATTGCATCTTTTATTTAATCTAACAATAAAGACTATACAAGTTGAGGTCTTGAAAAACAAGTAACATATATTATATAACTTTTCATCGATCACTATTTTGGACTTGACAATGACACGAGACGTGTTGATGTTAGACGCTAACTAAATGCTAAATTTTTCATTAACACTTCTCTTTTCTTAAAAAATTCACAACCTATCGTATTATAATAAATAAGTTACTTTTGTCATGCCATTACCTACCTATAAGTTTTTCTTTTCTATTGTTTTTTAGGTATAAGGTATTAACCAATTATTATGGTTTCAAACGTACTTTGGGAGTTTATGTAGAAAATGATGGTTTTGAACAAAGTACATTAATGCCGCCATGAACGACTTGAAGAAATTGGCACAAATTAAGTGAGCCCAAAATATATTTTACTTTTGGGTAGATTGTATTTGTGGGTAAGGAAGAATTCAAATTCTTGACATTGTGGTTCATAGTGGTATACTCTAATCCTCTGTCCACGTACCCACTCTATCTCCATTGGATTAGTCCCGGCCGAGCCATTTCATTTTGAATTATTGTGTGTATTAAATTTAAATCAAATGATCAAAATGAAATTTCATTTGTTTCCACACACAATGCTATCTTTATATACTCATCATCACGAATCATTACTAAAAAGTTTTCACTTATTCAATTGAAAAGTTGTTATGTAATGTTACTATTTCGTCCTACGTTGATGTCACGTGTGTACCACATAAGATTAAAAAGTCAAGTGTTACATATGAGTCACATCATTAGGACAATTTTGAATTTTAACAAGCTTCAAATATGCCTTGTCAGTGTCGCTGCAGAAAGTTCAAAACTAGACGCCGCACAGCCAACAAAGAAGGATTTATCAAAAAGGTTCGCCAAACTTTGTTAGACAAAAGAAGTTGAACATTAACACCGCCATCGTTAAAGGCGATGCATGCAAAGAACCTATTTGTCTTAAGGTCTGTTTGGGAGTTATGGATTACCACATAAGATTAAAAAGTCAAGTGTTACATACGAGTCACATCAGGACAATTTTGAATTTTAACAAGCTTCAAATATGCCTTGTCAGTGTCGCTGCAGAAAGTCCAAAACTAGACGCCGCACAGCCAACAAAGAAGGATTTATAAAAAAGGCTCACCAAACTCGGTTAGTTAAAAGAAGTTAAACATTAACATTGCCATCCTTGAAGGCGATGCGAGCAAAGAACCTATTTGTCTTAGGATTTGCTTGGGAGTTCTAGAGTACCGATTATGAGGATTTTTTAAAATATCGGTTTTGAGCGTTTATGAGTGGAGCGGCTTTGAATGGTTTTTAGTAGCGGCTTTTGAAATAGTTCAACCTATGCTTGGAAGTTTATTATCTAGTGGTTCTAAAATTTTTTAAAAGAATCAAATTACATATATGTCCATATATTTGAAAAAATTAATTTTAAAAATTTTATATTTCTACTTATAATTGAAAATATAAAATTAAATTTATGTTGTTGCGTATGTTTTTGTGTGTGTATGTGCGTGTGTGCGCGTGCGCATTATTTTTACAAACATTAAATTTAGAGAAGTTCGAAAATAATTATTTGAGAAAGGATAAAATTGGAAGAAATTTTGAAGAACAGCAAAAAACCACTGATTTAGAGAGTTGGGAGATACATTCCAAATTACATTACACTGTTTTTGGGTTTTTTTTAAACCGCCAAAAAACGGTGCTCCAAAAAACTAACAAGTATCGATTTTTTCAACTCTTTATAAACAGTATCATCTAAAACTGGTCAAAATCAGTGAAAAAAAAAACCTCCCCAACAAGCCTTTAAGGAAATCTTTTTACTTCCTATATCCTAAGAAAATGCTAACGAAGCACAAAACATGAAACCTCATATTTATTGTTCCAAATAAGGAAACATCATAATCTTTCTATTGTGTGGCAAAAGATCTTAGGCTAAAACCATTAAAAAGGCAAGAGCATCTACTATGCATTCTTTGGATTACTATCAAAGTTGTACGAAGAAGGTCGAAAGACTTCTAATCTACGTAGCATTGATGTCTTATAAATAGACATTTTATGTATTTCTATTTTAAGTGTATTTTCTTAAAATAAAAACAAAACCACATTTAAATTTAAATAAAAAATTTAAATTTTGATGAGGGAGAATATTTAATAGAGCTTGTAAAATTAGACGGAGCTCTAAACAATGTCTATTTTTTTTTTTGTCACTTCAGCTTGACAGAAGTTGGAGATGGACTTTTTTAAATATTGTCTATTTTGCATATGTGACATAATTTTTTAAGCAATTCACAGTTGCATTTGAGATATCTAAAAAAGAATCAAGCAAGAACTAGTTATTGACAACAATTTCACCAATGATGGAGGACGCGTCTTTAGATAAGTTAAAAGGTCCGAAATACTTTTAAACTTAGTTTTTTTTCTATAAATACTCTATGCAACATGAAGAAAAATGTATGAAAATCAAACACCTAGTCAAATTTGTTTCAGTTTGGTTCTCTCACGTCCATATTATATATTTGTATTTATTTTTTAACAACTGACTTGAACACCAGAATGTAAATGATTGCCAGACTATTTATTGTGAAGGGTGCTTTTGCAAATTAACGGTATCCAAGTGTGCAGATAACGAATAGATAAATAGAAAAATAACAATAATCTTTTAACAACTCAATTCTACCATATTTTACGGTCAACGTGTAAGTCAAATATAAATCACTAAGTAACAAATAATTATCAAACGGTTAGTAAAAAAAGTATTTTTACAAGTGACAAACATACAAGTGCACGCATTTAGTCAAATTGTGTGAAAAGTTCGAACATTTTTAATTAGAGCTTGTTGTGAACATCTAGGTTGTTCACTGTTGGCTAAGATTTGATAATAATTATTTGTAACCTCGAGCGATTAAATTCTGATTATACGAATCATCACTTAACTTAAATAATTATTAATGCTTTATTTTATTTTATTTTAATTGCTAGAGAGTAGGGAAAATAAATATTAAATACATCACAGATCTGTGATTGAATTTTGTTATATTTAATGCATTAATTATTATATAAATTGGGGACATACTTGTCTGATGCATTTGTATGTTCTGATTCTCTCTAATCATATTCACGGTCAGCCTAAAAACGTTAAAATATACATTTAAATGAATTTAGGATAGAAATATAGAATAAATAAGATAATTTTTGTATTGTTTTGTACACAGATTTTCATGAAAAATAGACTTGAGTTATAAAAAAAAAAAAAGTTTTATTCAAAGGACCAAACACGACTCAAGTAAATTAATTTAAAAACGACGCTTAATTAACTTTTTCCACGAATTAGTCGCAAAGTTATTACAAACTAATTCTATTTGAAATTTATAATATCAAATACAAAAAAAATATTATATTATTCATATTTCGATTTGTGGACAGAGTTCAATTGAAAATTAAAAAACCGGCAACAAAATATAAATATCTCAATCATGATAAACTAATACCAATGTTCTAAAAAGCTAAAGCATAGCTATACGCTTTACTCGTGGAAGTCGAGTTTCAAACTTTTCTGGCCTAGACATAAGCAAGACAAAAACAAGACAAGGACGAAGCGTGAGACATAGCTAGACGTGGAGGCCAGCGTGAAGCCTAGACGTAGTTTAGACGGACTTTTTAAAACAGCGACTACTACACGCAACATACGTTTATATATATAAGCAAAGTCCTGACATCATATTAGGTAGCGTGAACTTTAGATACTATCCAATATTAAAAAAACCAAACGTGTTCTAAACGATGTATTAGAAGTGGAAAATAAGAACTTGACGAGGATAGAGTCTTAGGTGGTGGCCATAATCAGCAAAATTAGGTCAATGTGGAACTTTATATGGGATTTGGTTTGTCATTTGTGCAGAAATTAGGTTATGTTATGGACATAGGAACGAGCCTTTACCTAATATGATGGCGTAAAAGAGAAGAAATACATTTCATTTCCGTCATTGGAGCCTTTTCACTTTTCAGTAACACAATCTTCTTTCTTTATTTCCAAATCACAATATTATATCAATTACTTATTATTTTCCCCCCTCTTTTGGTACTTTAAAGTGACAAATTATAATGGAGATTTCACTTTAACAAGCCATTCTTTTCGAGAAAATTGCATCATTAATTCTCAACTAATTGTGTATATATAAGTTGATCTTAAATCTTTAAAAATGAGTATACTGCCACCAAACTAACTATTTATTATGGCATTAAGTGCATGTTTGATAGTGCTAAAATTAGTTTTCAAGTGTTTATAAGTTGTGGGTATTATGAAATGTGTGATTAATAAGTTGATAATAAGTTGTGAGTCTTACGAAATGTGTGGATAAAAGTATATTTAACCATTTTGATTAATTTAAATTTAGGCAAACAAGCTATAAGTTGGAGCCTAATAGTGCGTGTTTTCCAGCTTGCACATTATCTTAAAAACCCCAACATTGATATATCAAAAATTAAGGTGTAAAGACGAAAATGATTCTTTTGAAGTCGAAATATTTAATCAAAAACCGGTATCTTATGTGCATGCATTTTTTTCCCCTGAAAAAGACGTTCAAAACAAACAAGGTTTTTAGGTCTTAATCCAAAATTATGAAATAAAAAAATAGTTAATATATTTACACTACATTATTTTATAAGTGCACTACATTTAAATTTGGATAAATAGCACTCGGAGTCCCGAACTTTTAAACCTTGTTACGATGGAGTCCCAAACCTTCCATTTTAACTCTCGAGTCCTTAACTTATGAAACGTTAGCGCCTTATGTTCTTTTTTGACCGAAATCGTCAATTTGACCGTTAAATGATCAAAATTTTGTTAAATTGACTAATTTACCCTTAAACTGAATGATAAAAAAAGAAAAAGAAAAGAAAAATAAAAATCACAACTAAAATCCCAACCAACAAAATAAAAAATTGCAACTAAACTCCAAATTAATCAACCCCACCCCACCCCTCTCCACCCCACAACCCCACCCCACAACATCAATACTATCCCAAAACTAGAAATCCGTCATTCCAGCCTTCAAAACTAATCTCAATTTGGATCGAATTGATTGATTTTCTCTTAGCAAGTCAATCAATCATCCTTCTCCAAGTTTGTGATTTCCGTGAATCTAAGTCATCTTATTCTTTACAGAAATTATTAAATTTTGACAAAATTATTATAAAAGTACGTGCAACGCATACATGTCAAACTAGTAAAAAAAAGGGAGTAATAATATGAAGTGGGCTTGCAAAGGGTTTTAATTGAAGCCCATCTGTCATATGTTAAAGGGTTATGAATTCGTTTAGCCAAGCAACCGATTGGAGTAATGAAAGGAAAATTGCCGTCACGTGTTACGACTCTCTCTTATAAATTAATCCATGCATATTATCAAGATATGAAAACAAATGTGTCACGGACAAAGAAGAGCATCAACCAAACTTAGAGAGAGAGAGAGAAAAATCTAGAAGGTTGGGGGTCTAGAATTTCGTGCGTATGTTGTGACTTTAATTTTGATCATTTTAAATTTTTTGTATAGAAAAGTTGAGAGAGTGGAAGAAACTTGTATTATGACTTTAATTGATTTAATTAAGTCTTCTTCTCTTATAGTTGTTGACGATTTGTTGAATCACGTTTAATATGTCTTTGTCATCTCCTTTACTCGTTTTTTTTTTTTTTTTTTTTATTTCTGCTTTGTTAGCGGTCTATTTAGAAGTTTTATTTATCAACAAATCTGAATGCGGTGTTTGATATCGTCTCATACTTTAACATATCAAAAAATATCTAATGAACATATCATCTTTGATCTTTTTTAATATTTATTTTATATTCTATTCAGCCTAATGTAACTTTAATGTCGACATATTTATGTTTAATTTCAAATTCACCCCTCGTGAGTGAGTAAGCTATAAGCATGGCATTTCATAACGATCGAACGGTAGTGAAAGGTGCGTTGTACAGTTACGTATCCGAAGGGGGACACAATTTTATAGGGCTCCATCTTCTCTTTAATTTTTAATTTTGTGGTCCTCAAAATAATTTTTTTATTTCAATTCTGGTAGTGGTCCAATTGTTAATGCTTTTGATATGATATCTTTAAGAGAAAATTAGGCTAAACCCTCCCCCTTAATTATTTTTTTTAGAGAAATCAGACTATGGTATACCACCTTTTTTTTTTTGTGCGGTGGAATCTGATCGTAGATGATTTTAATGGATTGAAGAGTTGAGAAGAATGAAAGAGAGAGAGTTTTGTTTGAGGGGAGTTTGATTTTAATGAATATGGAAAAGAATATGGAGAAATTGAAGAATTGAGAGAGATATATAGATTTTAGTTTGAGAGGATGAAGGCGTGGTGACAGAAAAATTTTTTTGTGTGTCTTGAGAATAAGAAACTTTCCTACGGTTGGTGATTAAAAATATAATTTAGAAAATCAAGGATTTTAGGAATTAATTAATAGAATTATCGTACTATGATTTATTTTATTAGTATTCTCTCTCCAATAAAATCTTAAAAATATGATTCATAAACATTGTCAAATTAAGAGTTAGTACCTTTTCAACAAACAATATAGCAAAAGAAAAATCTTCCAACATGCAACATAGAGAGAGAAACCTTCCACCATACTCCATTTTTATGGCAGAAGGAAATCTGCAAATTTAAAACTCAACCTCCATCAAACAATGATGTTTTTCTCCATAACTTAAATAAACTAAAATTTCCTAAAAAAAAAAAAAAGAGTACAATGAAAAAATTGCAGTTGGACTCCAACCTTTTCAAAAGAGCAATAAAATCCTGAAATTTGTACTTTTTCTAATTTTTCACTTAAAATAATAAAAATTATACCTCCATGTCCCAAACTTTCTAACCTTAGCACATGCATCGTCTCTCATATGAATTCTTATTTTAAATATTTTGTTGTATCCCATTTAGCAAAATTTGCCCCTAATCTAATATCATGCAAAACCGCCATTGATTCAAAAACAACCACATGCAATTACCATAAATTAGTATTCCCATATTCAATTTTTGTATCATCTCTCTCATTATCGGGATGTCTTTGTTCGAGTCTTTCCACCGGTTACCCGAATTGGTCGAACTGCTTTGCACCTCTCATCCCGCTTTTCTTGCTTCTCACTCTATATATACATGCCATATTTCTGGCTCCTTGCCTCATGTTCATACAAAAATTTATCGTCACAATTTAGAGGCAAATATAGTTGGTCGTTGTACGAATGTCACACTTGTATGATATCTTTGATTTTTTTTAACAAAGACTGTCCTCTGCACAACATCGAAATCACAACAAATCCCACCCATATATATATATGAATAGTGACATCGTCAACTTTTTAAAATCATAACAAACTTATTTCTGGTCACAACCGTGAACATCAAAACTTGCAAGCATTTGTAAACAAAATATTATATCAAATTAAACCTCAGAATCATAATATCACATGTGCAATGAAGTCACACACGAGATCACTCAACTAATACATAATAGACACGGGTGACATTTTTCTCATGTCACTTTTCCATTATATTACTTTACGGTAACAATAAACTAACTAGATGTCGTGACAACATTTATTATCGACGGTGGACACTAAGAATATCACAATTAATCAAGCATAAATAATAACTGTTGGAAAAATATATTAATAATTACTTTATATTTGTTTAAACACATGTAGAAATTTGGACAGAATTTAGACTTGCTTGAAAATAAAGTTGATGAACAAAATAAAATGGTCGAGACAAGAGTTCGACTATTTCTCTCTAATGTTTCCTTTGGTGTATCCTAAAGATATAGTATTTCAAATTACAAGACCAACAAAACTACTAATGTTTTGAAATGTGGACTTGAAATAAGGAGCTAAAAAAGCAGCGCAGCGTGGACTTTAGTCCAAACCCACTAACATATAGGCCTTCTCCCTTCCAAAGACAATTGGTATCCGTTGGGATCCAAATCCAAATGTCCAACTTGAACTGTTTAAAATTTTAAAGGGAAAATTGTTTAAAAGTCAATTGCAAGGGACTTGTTTCAAATTAGGTCAAAACAAATTTCAAAATTGTCAATAAGTCATATTCTTCATCAAATTTTCATATTAATTCTAAAATTATCCCTATGATCTATATTTCCCACACATCGCCGCAGCCCACCACCATTCCTACCACCACCACCACGCCGCCGCATGTGCCACGAGTCAAGAGAACATTCCAAAATCTTATTCAGATCTCGAATCCATTATATCGTAATTTGGCTCGGCACCAAAACTTTCTTTCTTAGTGATGGAGTGAACTTGGAAGCTGCAGAAATCGTTGGAGATATTTTTCATTGAACCCATAGCCACTTGCCGGATTTCATGGAACTCATAGCCACCTGCCAGATTTTTTCTGCTTTTATGCTGTGATCTTTTTCATTGTTCTCTTTTCTTCACAATCTCTTGAAGCAACGATGCTTTTTTCCCCATTGGCGTCTTCTCGCATAAAATCTGAAAATTCATAAGCACAAATCATTTATAGCTCTTGTTTTCTGCAAAAGTATACTGAAGGAAGAGTTGTATTCCTGTTAGAATACGCGGCAGATTCTATAGATAATCTTCAAGATTTTAGCAACTGTTATATCGTGTTCGTTGAGATTTGGATCCACTGATTATATTCCTTTCAATAACCTTAAGGATGGTTTTGCCCTTCAAAATTTCTGTTGGAGACTATTGCTCACTTGAATTCTGAACTGTCCTGGATGAAAAAAATTCATTATTGGTCTGATCGTAGTTTTCTATTCGTGCATCTGTTGGTTCTCTTATTTTTCTTTGTTTTTTCTTGGGGGAAAGGTGCTGGAGGTTGAGTAAACCTCTTATTTTTCCTTTGTGGTTCCTGCTTCCACATAGGAAAGTTTCGTTGGTTTATGTTGTCTGCAACTAGTATGCATTTTCACTTCTTTGTTGAAAGTTTGGTTTGTAATGGGTAGTTCTGTAATCAAGAATGAGAAACATTATCACAAACACATTTGTATCATACTGTATTATAGAAAATATTAAGGAAGATTTGTTTGATGAATTTCTGTAGAGTTGCCATGATTTGTTATTGTAAATAGCAGCTTGAATTTCTGTAGGAATGAAAAAGTTCGATGTGTGATACTGTTTGAATGTCTTAGTTTTGTCTATGATACTCTTTTGTTTAGGTAATGTGCATTAGTATATTTGGATATTGTTTTAATCCATGATACTGTTTGAATGTCTTACTTTTAATCCATGATACTGTTTTGTTTAGGTAATGTGCATTAGTATATTTTGATATTGTTTTAATCCTATGATACTGTTTGAATGTCTTACTTTTAATCCATGATACTGTTTTATTTAGGTAATGTGCATTATTATATTTTGAAATTGTTTTAATACATGATACTATTTTAATCATATGATACTGTTTGAATGTCTTAGTTTTAATCCATGATACTGTTTTGTTTAGGTAATGTACATTAGTATATTTTGATATTGTTTTAATCCATGATATTGTTTTAATCCTATTATAACCGTTTGAATGTCTTACTTTTAATCTATAATAATTGTTTTAATCCTATGATCTTTGTTTGAATGTCTTACTTTTTTAATCCATGATACTGTTTTATTTAGGTAATGTGCATTAGTATATTTTGATATTGTTTTAATCCATGATACTGTTTGAATCTATGTGAAATGAATTTTATTTATGATACCGTGCTTTTATCTTTAATACTGTTTAATTATGGCAATATTTGAACCCATGATACTGTTTGAATGTCTTAGTTTTGTCTATGATACTGTTTTAATCCATGTTAATGTTTTATTTAGGTAATGTGCATGAATATAATTTGATACTGTTTTAATCCATGTTTTAATCTATGATAATGTTTTGCATAATACAAGATCAAACAAAATACATGACTAATTAAACAAAGATCAAAGATAAAAGCATGATATCATAGTCATGTGTATTGTTTGATACTGTATTATGCAAAACAGTATCACAAAAACAGTATCACAATAGAAATGAACATAGAATTCGCACACGTGCTCAGAATTTTTATTATAATATGTTTTCGTATCATGGATTTTACCCATTTGAAGTCGTCTCTTTGAAAGCTTAAAATGGCAATCTTTAATTTTTTTTTTCAAAACAGTATCACAAATCCTCTAAAAGCAAGATCACGGATAAATGTACATCCTTTTTGTCGCAAATTAAAGCTCTTCTAAAGTATCCGGGTTCCTTAAAAGAAACACATACTTCAGAAAGAATGCCAAGATGAAGAAAGAAGAATCGCTAATCGGGACATAGATCGACTTAGATAAAATTATGAACAATATTTCTAATTCTTCCCTTAAATTAGAATATGTTTGAGATTCAATTGGACATAGATTCTCTATTGGATAGATAAGTATAAATATATAAGGTGTTTAATAGTAGGTAAACTAATTAATCAATAGAAGAATAAAGCAAGAGAATAATATTATTCTTAAAATATTTCATTAAGTAGTACAAAATAATTTTAGAATTACAAAATAAACCACTAGCTTACAATTAATTTTCCAATGACTTTAATTAAATTCCATACGACTTTTCCCCTATTTTTCCTAAATTCCAATTTTAAATTAAACCACTAGCTTCTAGTTTCCAACGTGGATACATTCCATTTTCCCCCTATTTTTAATTCCAACATATCTAAGTTTAATTAGTTTAATTTAACCTTAATTTCTCATTCACCAAAAATTGATTTTGAAAAAGTAAATATACTACATTAATATAATATATTAACAGAGTAGAACACACTTGATCAAAGAAATCTTAAATCCAACCACCGGAACCACTTAAATAATTGGTCAAACCAACTTATATACAAATTTCAAACCAAAATATTTCTAAATCCAATCCAATCCACACAAGATTACATTATCCATTAAAATCCAACCTCGTTCAGCTGAAAAATAGAGAAAAGATCCGAGGACATCTAAAGTATACAGTTTCGTATTGCAACTTATTCAGAGTCCCGTGCGTATATTGCTGTCCAATGTTGCATACCAAATATGCCATTGGAGAATTTAAATTTTTTTCGATAAGACCGGACAGTTTTTATCCAAGCATGAAAACACTACATATCTAAGATAAAAAGCGCCATATAGGTGTACTAGTTTCGAATAAAAATATTTCTACAGGGTTCATAACTGCCCAAAAAAAAATCAAAAGCAAATTCGCTTGATCCAACATCGACAGCCATATAAGCTCTTATTCAGCAGGAAAAGAAAAGCACTCTTACTAATTCTACAAACATTACGAACCTACATTCGAATGACTACGATGGGAAATATGGATAACAATCATGGCGATAAATAGGGCGTGTACCAAAGAGTTTAGGAAGCCTGCCAAGAATCAAATTTCTCCATAACATTAAACATTGCAGTTGAACTAGTTAAAAGCCAAATTCTCAGTCAGCTCTAGACTGGCCAGCCCGTGAAGACAAAATAATTCCAACGATTAGACCATAAAGGGCTAAGGCTTCAGCGAAGATAAGAATGAGGATCATCCCAACGAAAAGCTTTGGCTGCTGTGCATTAGCCCTGCAAAAGTACGAGTTCTGAGTATGAAGCATAGTGCATATATAAATATAAATGAATACTTTTAAATGTATGTCTCTGCTGTGCAAGCAAATCAATAACAGAAGTAAACTTGTTAGGATTAGCAACGACCAAGCAAGTATATTATCAAGCCACCAATTATTTCGTACCTTTCCTTTTTTGGATAAGTAGATGATTTGGAAACAAAATTGGAGAGCTACTGAGAAATAATTTAACAGTCATAACGCGCAAATGCTTTAGATGAGATGACCATGTATGCCACATGGAAAATAAAGCTACATATATTTTCTGAATAAATTTCAGAGCACTAGATGGCATCCATATGATTTATATTGAAATACACAACTCCAGAACATCTTCGTGACATACCAAGAATTTGATTCACCAACAATTTTCAAAGGCACAACCGGGAGAAAAATACTCATCATTATCAACACTGTAATAAACCCTTGAATACTTTATAACTTTGAGAGATTGAAAATTTATTAACTACTTAGCGACTCAATCCCAGTAAAATAGAATGAACATGAAAAGCTATACCGAAAGCAACATTGCCTGATGTGGGTGTAAAATAATTGGTTTCTCTGAGTTTTGACAAGCAGCAACTTTGAATCAAAAGGAGCGCCAAATAGAATTCATGTAGCTAACTTCAAATTTATTAAGAATAAGGCTCAATAGTTTGTTATTGTTAATTATTACCTTCCATGTGTTATTTGACAACTATTATCTACTGGTCTTTTGTTATATGTCTTGAAAGGAAGATGAAAGATTATACATATCTTAATCTTATACCTGTATTTTGGAACATGCAAAAGTTCAATTCGTTTTCACCTATGATTTTTAGTCTTCATTTTAAAGCAAGAACTATAACAATCAAAATTATATTCTTATCTATCTAAAATGAATAAATACCACTTATACTTGAGATATGGAGAAACTTATAATGCCCTGCTTGGGATTTTTTTCTACCGGTTTTGGAGGGCACTATTTATGAGAGGTTAAGAAAAATCGGTGCTTGTTAGTTTTTTTGGAGCACTGGTTTTGGATGATTTGAAAACCACTCAAAATTGGTGTAATGTAATTTGGAGTATATTTCTCAACCCTTCATATTGGTGGTTTTTTACCCTTTTTCTAAAATAATTTTTCAAAATCTACCCTAAATCTAAAATACATACTCCATTCTTCAACTTCTCTTCAAACGCATATTTTGCCTCTCTAAATAATAATTTTTTTTATGTGCTATTGAATTATTTTTAAATTTTTGCAATCGAATATATATTTATATTTATATTTAAATTTTTTCATTTTTCATATTGTTTCCACGTACTTACTTACCTTAATATACGATTATATATATATATATATATATATAGATTTTCGAATAAAAGATTAAATATAGCATTGGTTTGATTGTTTTAAAAATCGCTACTAAAATTACTCAAAATCGGTACTTAAAAAAATTCTCATAACCGGTACTTCAAAACATCGAAACAGACCATAATAGTTGTTGAATCAATGAACTCTAAGCTCAACTGTGAAGAATAATAGCCAGACAAGTTTCGAGAACGAAATAATAGTAAAGTAATGACAACTTTTACCACTTAAAATTATAATTGGACTAATATTAGTCTAGTAAGGCAATATGACACACGATTACCAGAGCATGCTATTAGACCAAGAACGGAGCATGCTATTAGACCAATAACCGAGCATAATTATGTTACGGTAAACATCATATGACAAGCTAAACACAGCTCAAAATATCAATCAGCATAAAACCTAAACAAATTCTCATAAAAAGCAACAATATGTTTTAAGGGAGAGACTCAAAGGACAAAAAAAGAGACAAATTTTAATAAATTTCAATAAACAATGAATACCAAAGAATCTTTTTCCCTCCAGGCAGTAACTTCAAACCCCCGAGAAATTCAAACATGGGAAACAAAAAGTCCCACTATCATTGACCACCAATCCTGTTTCCTTTTATACCTCTTCAATTTCCTACCTGCATTTTTATAGTTCTATTTTTTTCACTTTATAGTGTGTAAACTAATCAATGTTTGCTTTACATTGGCACCATTCTTATTTAGTTCTACCTTTTCTTTCAACAAATAACTATCATCAATTAACTTGAAGAATGAAGACCAACATCTCAGATGGAAGATTGTATTATCAACAAACATTATTTTACATCATAATAAGAAACAGAGTTGCATGAGTACATCTTAAATTTTATCTTCTCTAACATTGATAGCATTCAGAATCATATATCAGTGAATAATACTGCATCAAACACGCAAATCAACTAAGTTTACCAATTCAGTCGCAGTAACTAGGTGACCACAACATCGACCTTCACTACTCTTCCACCTACTGTTTTAGATTACCTATATTATACATATGCCAACAAACTTGTCCGGTTCTCTAGATTTAGTCCTCATCATCTACATATCTAAGCTAGCCTTATTAACTTAAATCCCTAAATGAGGTTCAAAAGTGTAGCTTAGAAAACTACATTGACTCAAATATTTAGCATCATAATCATATTCAACTAAAATTTCACAAATTCAGTTACTAACTTACTATTTACCATCCAGATCACAGAAAAAAAAAATTACAATAAGACTTCAACTTATTCGCTATAGATCACGAGATCCATCAAGAGTTCAATTATACCTGACGCCAGCATCGCCGACGATCCCAATTGCCATTCCAGCTGAGAGGCCAGCAAGGCCACAGGCGAGGCCCGAAGAGAGATGCGCATAGCCATCGAAAAGATAATAACCCTTTGCCTTGGGGTTAATCCCAGTGCTGATAATCACAGCAATAATCAACCCGTAAATACCCAACACTCCAGCCATAACCACTGGCACGATCGACTTCATCACCAGCTCCGGCCTCATCACTCCCATCGACGCCACACCCACCCCACTTTTCGCCGTTCCATACGCCGCACCCATACCTGTAAAAATGATCCAGAAAATAAAATAAAAACACAACAAACATATTAATCAAGAAAATCCCGACAATCGAACCAATACAACAAAAGTGAGAAAAATTATTAGAATAGGAGGATTTAGAGGATCTGAGGATTACAGGAGAAGACGAGGGCAGCAGCGGCGCCGAGGAAGCCGAAAAATGGTGCAGTTTCATCGCCGTTGAAGATTGAAGACATTTTTGTTTGGATTGCAAAAAAATTACTAACGGATCTGGAAATTTACGTGGAATTAACAGTTGTTGTTACAGAGAGAGATGGTTTGGGGGTTTGAATGAACAGATCTCAGTTCTCTCTCTGCTGACTGTCGTGATGTATCATGTATGGTGTAGAAGAAGAGAGAGCTAATAATTGATAGGAAGTCAATCCGCGTTGAACACGTGGCGTCTGGGATTTTAGGTCCGGAATTGGATTGGGCTTTGAGTGGGATGCAAATAGAACTCAAGGACAATTTTAACACTTTCCCCGCTTCTCTTTAAAAAAAAAAATGAAAAATACGTTTATTTTCAAAATTTGAACTTTTACTATATTCGGGATTAATTATTTCAAAAATCACTGTATATTTTACGCATCATGAATACCTCACTAAATTTAAAAATGTTACTAAATTCTCACTATACAATCTAAATATTATCTCCATCCATCACTCTTCACATAACCGTTTGATTGTCTTGACAAAGATGTCGGTGTGACAAACGGATATCGTACGTGGCGAGTACCACAGTCCATTTAATCCAACTCAGTATTAACACATTTCTCTTCATTGAAAAAATGCATTCCATGAACACGATTTTACCTTCACCAAAAGGAAATCTCCAAATCAAAAAGCCCTAACCCAAATCATCTCCTCAACTTTGTATATTGCTCATCTATAGATTTGTTTCTTGTGATGGCATTTGCTCCAACTCCGCATTAAATAAATGAGACATAATTGAGGAGAGGATTTGGGTTATGGCTTTTTGATTTGGGGATTTCCTTTTGGTAAAGGTAAAATCGTGTTCATGGAATGCATTTTTTAAATGAAGGAAAGGTGTTAATGCAAAGTTGGATTAAATGGAAGGTAGTACGCGCCACGTAGGATATTCGTTTGTCACGTCGGTACCTTCGTCAAGGAAATCAAACGGTTATATGAAGAGTGATGAATGAAGATAACATTTATATTATATAGTGAGGATTTAACAATATTTTTAAGCTTCGAATATATCCGTAACGCATAAGAAAGATGATGATTTTTGAAACAATCAACCCACTATATTCCATAGTAAATTACTAGTTTATTTTAATAAATTTTAAAAAATTATGTAACTTCAAATGTCTTCAACATAAATTTTAATAAATTCATAAAAATCTAGGTGTCTTCAACTTAAATTCTAATAGATTTTTTAAAAATTTAAGTGTCTCCAATAATTCGTAGATTTCTAAAGTTTTTATTAATGTAAAAGATTTTAATAAATTTTAGTGAATTTCAAGTTCACAAATATAAATAGGCAAAATATATTAACACTATTTTTTTTTTTATAATATCATCGCATTTTAATTGCATTATCACACTTATGTCTTCAATATTTTTCATCGCTTTTTTATTTTCAACCTTCTATTAATTAAAACATCTTATTCCTAATGACAATTTTCATCCAAAAAATCGTTTAGGGAGAGTAAAAAGACTTATTTGTCCCTCGTACTTTTAAATAAGTAAAAAAAAATAGCAAATACAAAATGCGACTAAATATTTGTTCATCATTTTAAAGTACGCCGATAGACATCTTGTTCCTAATGACAATTTTCATCCAAAAAAATCGTTTAGGGAGAGTAAAAAGACTTATTTGTCCCTCGTACTTTTAAATAAGTAAAAAAAAATAACAAATACAAAATTGCGACTAAATATTTGTCCATCATTTTAAAGTACGCCGATAGAATTTTTGGACGAAAAACGTCATTAAAAATAAGATGTTATAATTAATGAAAAGTTAATGATAAGAATGGATTAAAAAAAGTTAATGAACTTAAATGTGACAATGATTAAAGTTTAGAAATCTTTAACGTAATTAAAATATAATACATTTATAAAAAGATGTAGTGTAAATATAATCACCCATATAAATATTCGAACTTTTTAAAAATTCTTGATCCTTCAAATTTTTAATTCTCAACTCTCTCTCTCTCCCCTCGCTTCTCTCAGTGCCTCTCTTTTTTCATTGACTCATAAGCCAGCCGAACGCCAAGAGCTACGTCATTTACTTCCTCATGGCCGCAATGAACTTATTTTTCTACTGAACCCGTATCTATATGTAAGTTTTCTTTTAGCTTGAGCAAATTCTATATGTGCGTGTTTTTAATTTTGGCATTTGTTATATGATTTTGGTTATAATGTATCATATTACTAGTTGTTTGTGCATTTGTGTCACATGACAATTTCATTTTTTTTTTTTTTTTTTTCCCAAGAAAAAGTTATAATATCTCTATCGTGGACGTATTTAAGCCATCACCCCCACAAAGACACCATTTTAGTTTGAAATCTTGACAACTAAATGGCTTACTTTTGGTGTATAATTTATGAACTTGGTGGATGTTGAATGCATGTAGAAAATATTGTGGTCTGAATTTAAGAAATGCGCTAACATGAGTTTATAAAAGTAACGACAATTAGAAAAAGAGCTTAGACTTGTATATTTTGTCAGTTGTAATTTTTTTTCATGAAATATTACTCTTTGTATAGTAACGTGTGGATTCTTTGTAATAAAAGAGTGGCATGTGCCCCACAGGCATGGCGTACGTAGTGCAGAAAAGTAGAGAGATTTTCGAACGTTCGAATCCGGGAATGATGGAAACTATCGAACGTGAATGTTCGCAGATTCAAATTTAATGGCGAACTGCCCACCCTCAAAATTATCGAGACTAAGTTTGGATACCGAAAAAAAAAAAAAAAGCATGTTTTAATTGTTTTTGTTTGGCAACATTTTCAACGAAAAAAAAATGAATGAATTGATGATTTTGTTTTTAGTTTTTAGTTGTTTAATTAGGAAATTGAGAATGGTCCTTGGCTATTGGTGAGGAGGTTTTAACGTTTCAGAGAATCGAACGTCCTCAAGACCTTTATTAAGTGTTCCAACTCAATGGCGAATAATCTAACCTTTAAAAAAAGTGAAAAGTCCGATATTTTAATTTTTATTAAAAATTAAAAAATTAATAAATTGATAATATTACTAAATTATTTTGAATATTTTATGAACTACCATTATTAACAAATGATTTTATTATTAGGCCGCCATTCAACCTTGTCGTTAAAAAATTCAGTCAACTCGAGACGATCTGATTCGAGTTTGAAGCACCACCCACTCATCTCTTTCCATTTCTTCAACCCAAAAACGAAAAAAAAAGCATGTTTTATTCATTGTTTTTTGTTTGTGAGAATCAACGAAATGTGGAAAGCTGTAAACTTGAATGAGAATTGATGATTTAGTTTTTTAGTTTTTAGTTGTTTAATTAATGTATTGAAATTATTTTTTTAATTGGTATATGTATTGATTGTATTAACTGACATACGTTAGGGACCATTTGCGCCAATTTCCCTTTAAAAAAAAAAAAAAATACAACTCATGATTCATATCACAAACTAGGGGCGGTTTAGCATGAGGCGGATTTCAAAATTTTAGTTTTGTTTCAAGAAAATTCCACAATAAAATAAAAATTATTAATTTTAGATTAATATAAAGAAAGTGCCTCTAGCATAGTGTCAAAGCTTCCTAGTTGCGACGGGAGAGATTTGGATTTAAATCCCTGCTATGTTAATTTTTTCTTTTTATTTTCTTTTGAGAAATTTGTGCAGTTATCCCTCAAACTTAAAAAATGAATTTTAAATCTGCAACTTTTTGTTCCATTTGCATATTTTTTTTTTTACATAATTCTATAAACTTCAGTCTTAATTTTTCATGTTTTAGAAAGGTAAAGTTAACAAAATACTGTCTTATCACTTAACTTAATTTTTTAGACTTTAACGTTTCTTGATTTTCAATTCCAAATTATGAAAAATAAAAAAATATATCACTTCATTTTTCACGTACAAATATGTGAAAATATGATTGAGTTTTTTAATTTTTTTACTTAACTCAAACATAATTTTGTTTTTCTTCACTTATTTGGGAATAGATTTTTTTGAATTTTGTTTAATTTATTTTCATATTTATATGTATGAGTAAGATTTTCATTTATTTTTCACATTTATTTTTCGATTTTTCAAGTTTGGTTTAATTTAAACTTTATTTATTAAAAAAAAATAAAAAATAAAAGGTTGATTCCATTTTTCGTTTTTTCATAATTTTATTCTATTTTTATGTACAATAAATTCAAAGTCGATTACTTTTATAAAATAACAAAGTTTTTGTATAAAATAAGTAGTTTTATTGTTTTTTTCAAATGTCATTATTTCTACTGGCTACCGTTGCATCGTTGATTGCTATAGATGCTACATGGCACTGCATTGGCATCATCGGCATCAGAAAGTAATCGCTAACTACCATATTACGACCACAAGCTAAAATTCCTGGCTTAGCCTCTAGATTATAAATGAAGATTGACAAGGAAAATGTAGAATTGAGTATAATACATGGAGCGTGGAAGAGATATCTATATTGTTGAGCTTATGGTTGATGTGGCCAATCATGAATGTGTGATGGCAATGGGTGCTAAGTGGGCAGACGGTTGAAAAATAACATATTTCATACTCTGAATGAAAGACTTGGACGTCAAAAGAACCACAATATGTAACAAAGTTGAAAGTCGATTGAGGTGGTTTAAGCAAAAATATCACAATATTCTAAGCTTATACGGTATAACTCTGGTTTTGGATGGAACCCAATAAAAGAAAAGTTCTCTACTAGTGATGAAGTGTGTGTGGGAAAATCACTTTACAGGAAGATTCTAATATAATTTTTTGTTAAATAGTTTACAATTTTTTATGTAATAAATGATGACTTATTAATTATTATGTATTTGTTCTTTGCTGGCCTACTCAAATCAGAAGCACTTCCGTACAGAAACTATTTCGTAACTATGAAGATTTTCGAATAGAAATTGACAATGCAACTACTACAGGAAAAACTCAATTGGTTTGGGTGATTATTCAGATGCAATAATAGAGAAAAGATGAGGTTAAAAAGTAGATCTTAGTAGAAGATTTTTGAGAAAAAAATGGATTTTTTACTTTTTGACTTTTCAAATGTTTTGGTAGTGTAAAAAGTCAAAATCAGAAAAAAAAAATGGATTTTTTGGATAAAATGGCTACCGAAAAAGACTATATATAGTTTTTGAGAGTCAAGAGGCAAACATACCAAATCAACATGAGCAATCAAACAATGCTCCATCATACGAAAATAATACTTCTTTTCTAACCATCATCGAAACTAAAAAGGAATTTTCTGCAAAACATAATGGTCTTAAAAAGCGAACTAGAATTGAATATGAAGGGAATTCTAGCACATTTGGTACAATGACTCGGGGCAACAAAGATTTCTTTTGGCATGGATTCTATTGTTGAAATTGCAATTGACAATGGAGAATGCATAAGTTGATGGAGAAAATGGAAAGAGAACAAAAACAATATATTGAATGCTATCAAACTTTGAAAGTCCCAATTAAATATACCGTTTAAAAATTAAATAACAATAAATAAACTTGAAAATATTTTGCATAAATATAATAGGTGGGGGACTTGTACTACAATTTTTTCTTGATTTGAACCGCCACTACTTGTGTATAATGCATTGCACACAAAATTAAGGGACTATCATTAGGATAATTGGCATGGTCCAGTGAAATGTGATTGGATGAAAGAGTGCTCTACACATACAAGCGGGTATGCCCAAGCTTCTATCAATGGTTATTCTGCTTGTAAATCACGTTATAGATTTATTTATCTTGACTAAACTAAACACGGATTTGTAATCTAAAGATTAATTGTGTTTTTGATTGCAATATATTTCTAATAATGTCACCATTTTAGATTCAGAATTACAAACTTTATAATTGCTGAAGATAATGGGAGACTTTGCATGAGAAGACCAACAAATTACACGAAGAAAAAAATGAAAATCATAAAGTGTAAATATGAATATAGAGGGAATTTGTTTCCCAGTAAGTAATTCTGGTACTGACTCTTTCACTCTCGCCGTGTCCTTTTGTTGCAGAATGAATCAGTAACTCCATGAATTTATCTGAACACGATTTCTACATATATTAAGACGCATGAATTTACGAAAAGAACACAAAGCACATTTATAGATTTATTATGGATAAATAACAAGGCAAACAACTTAGGAGTTAATGTAAATGATGAGAGGCATGAGGAGGTTGATATTTTGATTTGGGTGAGTTGAAATACCTCCTAGGAACAGTAGGGGTGGAGGGAAGCTTAGGAACAGGAGGAGCTCTAGGGATGGTAATTGAATGTCCGTTATTGGGTGGAGAAGTTGGGACGGGAGGAAGTGGCGTCTCCGAAGGGGGCAATGATTTTTCAATAGGAGAAGGAGGCGGCTTTGGCTTTGGAGAAACAGGAGCTATACCAGGAGGATTTGGTTGGTAAGTTGGTTTTGGAGGTGGTGGTGACATCTCAAATTTGGGAACTGGTGGTGGAGTAAAAGGTTGCTGAAGTTTTGGTGTTGGAGGTGCAAGGGGTGTATTTGTAACTGGACTTGGAGGAGCATTTGGCTTCTTAGAGGAGGGTATAGGTGGTGGAAGGGGCTTGTTATACAATGGATCTGGTGGAGGAAATGTTTTCTTAGCGGTAGGACCAGGTGGTGCCAGAGCATAGGGAGGAGGAGATTGGAACGGCTTGTTGGGAAGAGGTGGCTGAATCGGCTTCAACTTTGGGACAGGTGGTGGATTTGGCTTTCCAAGTTTTGGAATTGGAGGAGAAAGAGGCGGAGACAACTTCTTAGGTGCAGGAACTGGAGGGCTTATGGGGCTTTCAAATTTAGGAGGTGGTGGAGGTGCAAGAGTAGGATACGGTAGTGGAGATGGATGTCCATATTCTGGGACTGGCGGAGGAAGTGTTGGTGGGAGTGATTGAGCGGGTGGTGAAGATGGATCTTTGCATACGGGAGCAGGTGGTAAAGATGGCTGTATTGATACTGGAGCTGGTGATGGAACTGAATACTGATGCACTGGGGGAGGAACTGATTGAACGGGTGGTATAGATGGATCTATGGATCCTGGAGCTGGAGCTGGAGCTGGAGGTGGAATCAAATATTGAACTGGCGAAGTTGGTGATTGAGCAGGCGGCAAAGAAGGATTTATGGACACCGGAGCTGGTGGAGCAATCAAATACGACACAGGGGGAGGCGGTGATTGAGTGGGTGGTAAAGAAGGATCTATGGACACTGGAGCTGACGCAGGTGGAGGAAGAGCCTGCGTTGGTGGTGGAGTATACTCGATTGGGGGTCCTGGAAGTGGTGACACATGCGGTACATATGTTATATTGGGTTGTGTGAAGTATTTGTATCTGATGAAAGGCCAAAAGAAGGCTGATTGGCATGTTACAGGAGAGAATTTTAGCTTCTGTGTGACATCTGCTGTTTGTGTTCCATTGTCTTCAGATCTGATGATTTTCATCGAGGCAGTCTGGGCACTTTGTATGGGACACGGTGCACCTGAGGCATTGTGAAGCTTCGCAAAGCATCCTTCTACTCTCGTTTCACCATCTGTAATCTGATCAGAGAGTGTTATGTTAAAATTTCCTTCTCCATCCAAGCCACCATTTCCCCTCGTCTGCATTTCTCCATTTGTGGACTTGCAAATGATAGCAACCTTAAATCCTGCGATAAAAAATGCAAAACTTATTGGTAAGTTCCCAAAGAACTTGGCAAGAGAGGAAGGTAGAAGAATGTGAAGAAAGTACAATGTCTTGGGATGAAAATGTTGTTTTTGAAACATTCTGAATAAATAAATTCATTCACATAAGTGACTAGTTTTTTCTAAATGAATTTGTGTACTCAAACAACCCTCAGGTACAACGTGCTACTTATGCATGTAGATTGTCACATTATGTTGATGTAAGTGAAGGGTTCCAAAAAAGAGGATCCATTTTGGAAAATTTCACCCAAAGTAGGGACACTATTGCTGAATATTGAAATCAATAGAAAAAAATCAAGAAAAACAGGTACTACGTTCATTATCACCTCAATAGAAGTTGGATATGTGAATCATTTTCTATTGACCAAGAAGTTAGGGGGCAATTTAAGAAATTTAGTTTATTTAGTAATGACATGGTCCTTAAGATCAATGTAGACCTTGCAAGTAGTACTGTTCAGGCAGAAAATCTAAAGTTTTACTGGTCAACTCATTATGTGATATAATGGGACTAAAACAATTTTGTATTTTGTCAACATACAAGCCTACTACTCGGGTTTGGCACCGACTACGAAAAAAAACATAGGCCTCCGTGGAGTTGCATACCTAAAGATGCCTGGCTACTGCTGAATTCTTGTGTGGTGCAATCAGTGCAATCTATAAATCCAACTATCTTGACTGTCACATTCTTGCCATTGCAGAAGCTAAGAGTTAACAATAAGGAGAGAAAAAGCCCGAAGAAGACCTCCATCAAGCTGAGTAACAAGAAGACTGAAAAAAGATGCTATTAAAATGTGACCGATATCTTATCTTTTGAGGGTGATGAACATTTTATAATGCATGAGAATAAGCTAGAAATTATTGCAATAAATTCTTATTTATTGTTAAGGTCCCAGTTGAATTTATGTTTGTTGCAGAAGAAATAACATTGCCACCAATTTTCACGGCTCTTGCTGCACAAACTTGTACCATTTCAATTAGCATTGCATCTACTTTCTGTATAAAGAAAGTACAAGTGGCTTTGGCGCTAAGCAGCCATATAATTGTTATTGTTTCACTAGAAATAAATTGCATGTTATATTAGGTGGATCACACAAAAAGAAAAAATATACAATGAATTTGTCTCTTCTTAAGTTGATTAAGCTCAAAGAAGCATCACTTGGAAGGTCGAAATCTTTAGGGTAGATGGATTTTTTATAAATTCACGTATTTGATGTTTCTCGTAAACCCGTTTTGAACCCTGTTTTTTTTTTTTTTTTTTTTTTTTTTTTTTTTTTTCTTTGGGTCAGAAAGCCGGTATGTCACTGAAATCACATTTGCCATTTGGTCTACATATATAGCTGAAGTCATGCAGGTTGGAAGTTTAATATTCTCTTCTTTGAAAATACTACATTCTGAAATATGATTTCTTAAGAGCAAGGTGTAATTAATGGCATATATTAGAAAGAATCTAGAGAAATTGGCACAAATAGTCCTTAATCTTTGTTCTCAGTGCGAAAATGGTCTTTGATCTTTGTTTTTTGGCATGGAAATCTCTAACCTATGTATTTTGATTCGCAATTAATCTTTATTTGATGAAAAAGACAAAATTGCCCTTAGTTTTAATTAAAAAAATTACAATTGGATTTCTAACTTTTGCAAAATGTGCAAATATGTCCGATATATTTATTTTTTATGAAAAATTAAAAGAAATTAACAAATTGATAATATACTAAATTATTTTGTATATTTTAAGAACTATTATAAAAGTTACGGGTTGGTGGAGGAAAATGTTACTTTGTACTTCTTAAAACTTACGAGGACTTTATTTGCAATTTTTTTTTATTTTTTTTTATTTTTAGCTTCTTTTTTTTTTTTTTTTTTGCTTATTTAAAGAAGAGGGAAAATTCATCAAAATCTGTGATTTGTAATTAAATGAAAGGTTTGGGAAGTCTGATGCTATAAAAATTGGTTTATAGTATATTAGTAATAAATTACAAAGGTTGGAGACCAAAAGTGCAAATTTCCCTTTTAAAGTATAAAACATGACATTTTATTTCGATTTTCAAGTTCAAAAATCTTTGTATGCTTTAATATCATGTTGAGTCAAATCTGTTGGGAAAGAACAAACAAAGTCTCACATTAGTTAAATATGGGGTATGTGATGTGTTTGAATGGATTGAGTGTTAACCTTCTGAGATAGAACCTCAATTTCCTACAAGCGGTATCAAAGTTGGGCCTCAAACTTAGTCATGTGGACACACAAGATTGATTGGAGTCGAACGAAGATGGCGTGCCCTAAGTTGGATAGTGATAAGCGGGAAAATTCATGGTTGGTTCATTAGACGGTTGTGCCTAAGATAACACGGTATTTCGTTTAAAGGTAACTACTCCACTTGATGAGTTAACCTTTTGGATGAAACTTCAATTCTGTATAAAATCATCTAAAAAACGTAAGTTGTTTGCTTGATCTATATTTAACTACTTAACTCAATTGGGTTGGATTTATACAGGTTAGAAGAACTAACACCTGCACGAGATTACATTATTATAGAGCCTAAGATCATGTAATCGAATTAATATAAGTACTTTTTCGTCATTTTGAATATTTTCAGAAAAATCTGCACGCTTCTTGTATTATACGATGCTTTATCCTAAAAATCTTTTACCTTAATCTCGATTGGTACCGTGATTAGCCAAATATGTTTCAACTCTTTTAGAAGTTACTTCTGGTTTTCAGATTTTTGGTTCAAAAGTTTACTTACTTTTCGTAAAAGTACTTTTAACGTATTTTTTGATGTCTCACTGTAGTTGCAAACGGGGCATAGTAGGTGAGACATCATTGCATGGTGATGCTATTAGTGTAATACATTATGAACTTTGATAATATTATCTCATAAACGATCTTGAACAATAGGATTATTAAATGTTATCTTGATATCACCACATGCAAATCAATGGTGCTACAAAGTACAGCAGAAACTTTTGGAATGCATAAAAAATTTACAAACATTTGATCTTATCAGTTATCACCATCCCAATTGAACAAACAAATACAGGACAACTTGATGCTAATCACACAGCAATTAAAACTGGAGGAATTTCCTCTTTCTCTGTCACTAGGATTATTTTCTTGACAAATTTGTCTCTCTTAACTTTTATTTTATAACTGGAAAGTTTTAATTGCTGAAACAAATAAAGTAAACTACTTAATTCCCCCCCTTTGGAAAGTCTATGGTTGAGGAATGAAAGGAGGGAGGGGAGGGAAGTATCCAAATTTAGGATGGTGGAAGGGAGGAAGCTGGGGGAGTGGAGGGCAAGGTTTCTTGATGAATGGTGGGAGTGGTTTATAAATTGGAATTGGTGGTGGAAGTGGCTTTACTATTGGAGGGATGTAAATTGGTGGCTTTGGCTTTGGTTTGTAGATTGGAATTGGTGGTGGTAGCGGCTTTACTATTGGAGGGATGTAAATTGGTGGCTTTGGCTTTGGTTTGTAGATTGGAATTGGTGGTGGTAGCGGCTTTACTATTGGAGGGATGTAAATTGGTGGCTTTGGCTTTGGTTTGTAGATTGGAATTGGTGGTGGTAGCGGCTTTACTACCGGAGGTATGTATACTGGTGGCTTTGGCTTTGGTTTGTAGATTGGAATTGGTGGTGGTAGCGGCTTTACTACCGGAGGTATGTATACTGGTGGCTTTGGCTTTGGTTTGTAGATTGGAATTGGTGGTGGTAGCGGCTTTACTACCGGAGGTATGTACACTGGTGGCTTTGGCTTTGGTTTGTAGATAGGAACTGGTGGTGGAAGCGGCTTTACTACTGGAGGTATGTACACTGGTGGCTTTGGCTTTGGTTTGTAGATAGGAACTGGTGGTGGAAGTGGCTTTACTACCGGAGGCTTGTAAACTGGTGGCTTTGGCTTTGGTTTGTAGATAGGAACTGGTGGTGGAAGTGGCTTTACCACTGGAGGTTTGTAAACTGGTGGCTTTGGCTTTGGTTTGTAGATCGGAACTGGTGGTGGAAGCGGCTTTACTGGAGGCTTTGGCTTGTAAATGGGAACAGGTGGAGGAAGTGGCTTCGGCTTGTAAATGGGGACGGGCGGAGGAAGTGGTTTTGGCTTGTAAATGGGGACGGGTGGAGGAAGCGGCTTTTCGTAAATGGGGACAGGTGGAGGAAGTGGCTTTTCGTAAATGGGGATGGGTGGAGGAAGCGGCTTTTTGTAAATTGGTGGGAATGGAGGATGAGGCCACGGGTGGCCGAAGTTTTTCAATGGTGGAAAGTAAACCTTGGGGAAGTGTTTCTTCCATGGATGGGTTTTGGGCAAAGGAGGATACTTGAAGAATGGCCACAAGAAAGCAGAAGTGCACAATGCAGTGGAGAATTTGAGATTTCCATTGGGGCCAAAGGTGTGTTTTCCATTGGTTTTTGACTTGAGGACAACCTTGGAGTCCTCGAGGCCATTGTGAGCTGGACATGGTGCTGCAGATGCACTGTGAAGCTGTGCATAACATTCTTCTTTGAGTTTTCCATCTTGGACAATCTCCTCAGGAAGTGAAACCTTGAATTTTCCTCTTTTATCAAGCTCTCCAACTCCCACTCTTTTAATTTCTCCATTTTTGAGCTTGCAATCAATGGTTACCCTAAGCCCTGCAAAAAATGAATGCATATAAGTTGGCTAGTTTACAACTATGAAATCTTAATTTCTTCAAATCTAAAATCCATCAACCAAGTACACATTAACTGTGCCATCCTTAACAAGCAGAATCAAGAGCCAAATCAATATTTAAAAAGATTTTGCAATGTATATATGAACATATCCAAAAATTCGATAAAACCCATTAGTATTTGAAGCTTGTGAATATGTTGGTGAAGTGTTAAAGATGCAAAGCTACGTGATCTTGTTTTACAGGACTCCAAATAGGAATAGCTTTCATATTCGGTGCTTCTATATATAAACACTGGTTTATCGTGAATACAGTGTGGCTTGTTGGTAAGATTGGACTCTGCACTACCGGACAATAACATGTTATACTGTCAATTCTATCCAGTATGTGTCTGTATCAATAGATACAGTCAGTCAGTCTAGATAGTCATAAAACTAGAAGTACATAAAAACATGCATGGTACCTGAAACAGCCTGACTAGTTTTAATGTTATTCTCCTTGCAGTCAGCACATTCTCCCACCCCCACAACCTCTATGGTCTTATCATCCCCATGGCAGAAGCTCGCTGCAAACAACAAGGACACGAAGAAGCCCAGAAGGGCACCTCGGCAAAGTGAATGAACCCTCATTGGGACCTCCTTCTGAGCCCAAGCCAGAGAGAGAGAGAAGAGAAGAGAAGAGAAATGGCCCAAGAATGAAGGGCAAGCCCCAGAATACAGAAGCTTGTTTGGTGAGTGTTTAGTGTAAGAAAAGTTTGTTATATATACTGATTTAGGGGAGTGATCTTGTGATGATCAGACCGACAATGAACTTAATGAGATCACATGAGGTTAGGTTCCATTGATCATGACTACTAAGCTCATCAAATGAAACAAATATTTTTTTAGCAGAAATATGGGGTATCAAAGGCCATTATTTTCTTTGAATTAATGAGGTTTCAACTGCTAAGTTGTCTTTTTTCTATCTGTAAATCTGTTTGCCAACTCTCAATAAAGACTCTTTGCGTTGCGAAATCACCGTTGAACCACTTCTTATAAAAGTTTATACACCTTCTTTCACCTTCACTTCAGATTTATTTTCTTATTATAGGTCTGGCATGCCCAATTTTAAGATTCATTTTTTCATCAACACGTTTCATAAACCAGTTACGGGCAAAGTCGAACCTGATTTGATAAAATATTGAATCATCTCGTCTAAAAATTAAGCTGTAAAAATGCCCGTATTCTTGGGGAATCATGGAAATCTGATGGGGTTGACAACATTGAATTCTACTTTTCAATTATTGAGTTCTTGCAATCCTACAGTTGGGAAGCAGAAAAAGAAATACATTTATATCAACTTTCCGTGAATCGCGCGGCTTATATTTGTCAATTAAATTTCTTCATTTTTCAAAACTACAGTTCCATGCTAGTTAATGATAGTCGACACCATTATTGTAGAATACTATAATACCTATATATTATTGGGGTTATATTTTACACTAGTATACGGTATAATGCTTACATTCAGCAATCCGACCGTAGAGTCAGAATTTCAATTGAATGGCAAATGAATATCACGAAGAAGAAAAATGAAATTGATTTGAAAATCTGATTTAAGGAGATGAGATTTGATAAAGAGAGCAATTCTTACCTAATTTTCTTGAAGACAAACGTACAATATATTTTATCGTGAGTGGAAGTGAAAACTCCATACGGTCGTGATAATCACTGAAAATAATTTATCTTCTTATGCTAGTTTTGATATTTAAACATGGTATCAAGGCAAAAAAAAAAAAAAAAAAAAAAAAAAAGTCTCAACTTCAACCCTCACTAGTGAGTTTGACAAATCCTTTTTTTTTTTTTTGGGTAAATAAATTGATACGAATTCAAACACTAGTATTTCAAATTTTATGTGATTGATTGTTCTTTTTTTCCCCCCTCCCTTGTGTGGTTGCACCAAACAAAGTTGAAGTGTCAATTATGAATTAAGGTTGAATGAGAAGCACCGAAATTTGCATGTGCTTTCACTAAAATGGGGAGGTTGGAAAGTTGAAAAAGATATTCCAACTAATTAAGTATGCTTTGTTTAAACAATTTATTATCTTGGGTTGCATTTATTATTTCTTGTTTTGTTTTGAAATGAAATGAGATTAAACATTGAATTGATTGATTAAAGATTTAATTGGTCCCTTCAAAGTGTACAATACAGAATTAAAAGTACTTTAATTAAGGGATCATTTGGTTTTGTCAGCCTAATTATGATTATTACTTGTTGAGTTGTCGTTATTAAACAAAATGTTATTGAAGTCGACTGCGTTTCAATAGCATATGTATAAATACTCATGTCATCAGATTTCAAAAAGAATTATGTTGGTTGTCAATCGACAACAAACTTTGTTATTTATCCATACTTGTGAGCGACTAAAAAAATAGAAATGAAATTGTTGAATCACATAGAATAGTGCGTCTTTAATTAAGAATGATTATTATGTTGACTACACTAGTATTTAGAAAGATAATCACTTTCCAAGATTTCTTTGAAATTATTGACATTTTAAAGTGATTTGACTAATAAATAAACATATATGAGGAACATCTTTGCTTTCTAATGAGTAATGATAATGATAATCTTCTCTTAAAGTGACCTAAATTTGCTAAAATGTTATGCAAATGTGTTTGTCAATATGTACATCATTTTCTACAAATTTAAATATATAAATAAAAAATCTTAGGGATTAATTGGGGTGTCATTCTTTTTGGGAAAAATGTGGACACTATTTCTCCATCCAACCATATATCCTCATCAATCTAACAAATATCCTTTTAAGTTTTGATTTTTATTTGTAAAATGCCATTATAATGAAGGGACCAACATATTTATGATTTGGTGAGGCAGTTGAATATTACATTATTGATGTAATTTATAGCTTCTTAAACACCTCACGTACTTCTGACTCAAAAATGTATTATGTGTATGTATGTATTCGTACACATATGTACATATGTATATATGGCCAAAAATATTAACGTAAATATCTTACCATTTCACAAAAATCTAGTTTATGTTATCAAATTAATGGAAGTATTACAGAATTTACTCCCTGAGAGTCGCAATTGGTATTAAACAAAATTTTAAAAAAAAATGATTTAAAATATAAAGGAATTTTAATCCCTGAGTCGCAATTTATAAACACGACGTATAATGTGGTGGTCCAATCCAAAGGATAAATGTAAAAAAGAAAATGTTACATAAATGATGCGCCGCTTTCAGGCCAAGTCAGATACAGATCTCAAATTGATTTATTGTAGCAATAAGTGAATTTTATTTAATTTTTGACGGCTATGCCAATCGAATTTTCAATTATTTTTCCTGTACTAGAAGATATAATGTACTTTATCTCGTTACTGTGGGCGCCACTACAACATACTTGGCTACGTCTGTACAGACATTATTGGTTTGCCCACCTACATCTTTCTGTCGACAAAATGATATAAATGACAACCAGTTCTTTGGCCATTAAATCCTGGTGGGGATTTTAAATTTTTATAAATTATTAAAATTTCAACAATTGTAGTAGATAATACAGACCAAGCACACCTTTAACCCTACCGGCTTATCGAGTGAATCCATATAACTTGATTTTTGAAAACGAATAAATAAAATTGACAAAACGAGCATAATCTAACACAATGTCAATGTTTTAACAAAACTGCAGCGTTCTATGTCAACTCTCAGTTGGTCCGGCATATATTAAAATGGCTCGATTTTCAGAATTGCCACCAAGGAAAATGTAAAAGTTCTTTCCTAATGCTACAACAGTTAGGCAGGTAATTCGAGCTATTCCTCAAAAGTCGCCCCCTAAGCTGCATTACAAAAATCATTGCTCATTGTACTGCTGCCAACAGTGGACCGTTAGAGCATGCTTGTCTACTTCTTCTTCTTGGATTTGCTGGATGCAGACTGAGTATATGCAGTTCCCTGAAAATTTAGAGGAGTTGAAGTTATATGATAAACCTTTTAGTCTCCATATAAAGTAACATTTGGCCGATACAAAACAGATCATTTGCTTCAAGCCATAAAATAATTACAGACAATTTCCAAGAAAATACAGGACTCAGTGACTGAATAAAAATTCAGCAAAACGAAAAAAAAAAAAAAAAAAAAAAAAAAGTGTCCCAGTGCATGAAATACAAACCTGCAACCACTCGTCCATTGAGGCATCGGTAGTCCCGGTTCCAACCTCCACCTTGGGTGCCCTCTTTGTTTTCTAATTTTCATGAGAGGCAAAACAAAAGGGAGTTAAAACAATAGCTTAGATCTGTTGCAAATTCAGTTAGCGCAATTATTGGTTGTGAACCAATTCCTCAGTTTGCTGTTTGGCATCTTTAATGGGAGGTGTATAAATTCACGTTAAAGAGTACATCCAGACGGTGATAAGTTATAAACAGCATACTTCCTTCTTTTTGTATTATTTCTCCGGAAAAATGGCTTGGATCAGTTCTCTAGGTAGAAATCAGACATAACATACTTCAAAAAAGAAGTTTTAAATCTATTGATTTTTTTTTTTTTAGTCTTTTTTTTTTTCATTAAGATGAAAATAGGTTTTGAATCTTTAGCACAATTGATATATTGAAAGAAATTCAGAATTGAATAGATGTATCTAGGGAGAATTCGCTTTGAAGCGACTATTGACATTCTTACTGTTAAATCCCAAAAACTAGCGTAATCATCTCTGGTCAATATCCACTGCTAAAGCAGGCCCCTATATACCCACAGCATCACTCAGTAATCACTACCAAGAAAATCTTGACAGTTTCTAAACTGTTCAGATCTTTCTCAAAAGCAGATGGATAATAAGATAATTTTAGGAAGAAACATGCATCATCCACTACATCAAAATACTGAAATAGTATATTGGGCAGATTGGGCAACAGTACAAGAAAAAACCAAAAAAATAAGCACAGGAATATGCAGTCACCTTTGAGAAATTCTTTATCTGGCCACGTATCCAAACTCCAAGAAGACTGAGAAGGGCAATTCCAAGACAAAACAGGAAAACAGACTCAACACTGAGTAGGCCACCTGCCTCGGCTACTTCAATAGTTCCATTGTAGAAGGTACTCTGGTATGGATTCTGATCGATCTCATACACAATTGTGCCAACCAGATCAAATGCACCAGGCTGCAAGATATAGAAAAAATTGGCCAAATCATGAAATTTACAGATACTCAAGTGCAGCACGAACCTGAATGATAAATTTCAACCATACAGCATACTTGCCTGTAAAAATTTGCTCACAGCAAATATGTAGGGGAAAGTTGCTTGAGCAGAAGGAGGGACTGAAGCGTTGTTAAAAGCCTAGAAAATGGCAATATGCACATTACTATCGAAAGTCATCCAAGAATAATATTAGAAAGCAGTGATTTAAAATTCAATAGGCTGTTCACAATCCAGAATTGGAAAATAAGTTAACATAAAGCAATATTTGATGCTCCAAAGTTCATAGGCAATGTTTAAAAAGGCTTAATTGGGTGCCGAAGCATTTTGCCTCCGTGAGGTGAGGCGTAAGCCTCAAGTTTGACTAATAAATAATTCAAAAGAATATAAAGTAGAAAATATGTTCATAATAAATCATACACCATCTTAAAATTTTGGTAATAAATCAAATTAACAAAATTAAAAATTTAGCTTACACAAACATAAAATAAATCAATAAAATAAAATAAAAAAAGCCCAAAAGGCCAAGTCCAGTAATAGAATTTTCGAAAATGCAAGACAAACAGTCAAACAACTTAGTCGTCTTGAGGCTTAGACTTGAGACATAAGCCTCACAAATGGCACTTAAGGGGCAAGATTCGAAGCGTTTTATGAAAACCTCACGTGATGCGAGATTTGAGGCGCAAGTCTCATAGTTTTTTAAACAATGATCATAGGGAGCATCCGTATGCAACACTGATTAAATTCTCTCCCTTACAAACTCTCTTTCTCTCTCTCGCGAGCGAGCGCGCACACACACACACCTCAATACTATGTAAGACCTATCTACAGAAAATTACAAACTTAAAGTTGTGAAAATTCATGTACATTCCACAAAGCAACTGCAAATCCAATCATCAAAATTCAAGGATTCAAGTATCAGATGTGATCTCTAGAAAAATGTTGTACAGCTACAAACCTGAGTTAACAATTAAAAACATGGCTCAATGTCACATCTACTCCTCTATCAGGGGCCTAACTGAGACATCGGTGATTCCATAGATTTTATCATATGAAAAGACTCAAACACTTCCTGATATATATTCATTATCAGTAACTAAGTTGTATAGATAGCCCAAAATAGAAGGAAAAATTACCAACTGAAAGGAATAGAGAATATAATTTTTCAGGAGGTCATTGATCAATCCATGAGCCGGGTGTTTTGAGGCGGTTAATTGTCTCCAGCATCTACCCTCGCCCAAGTTGAAAAGATTCAAATTGATATGACCAACACAATAAATTAACAAAAAACAGTATAACTGATGTAACTTGTTCGGTTAACTAGAATCTCCAGGCCAGGTATCAAATTCTTAATTTCTTATAGATCTAGATTTTTCGGATAAGAATCAGCAAGTCATTTCATCATCTTTTCTTAGTGATATACGATATGTCTTTAACTTCAACCAGTTCCTCTTGAAATTAAAAGTTCCATGTCAGGAACTCTCTAAACAAGTCTTGCAGAAATATCTGCAATGGACCCATGGAATCACAGCTTGCTGGAAGCATGAAGTTATGAGAATTATTACCCATTCACACAATGCCGCAAGTAAAATTATTCATTCATTCTGCACATATATTTAAGACAGTTTTTTTTGCACAAATTAATGAGCATACGGTCACAAGACCATCTGAACTACTAAATATTGCCCTTGACCCAGAGAATATCAAGGAAGGATATTTACGTTCATGAATGAAGGGCACAGACATCATGCAGAGAGAATTAAACAGAAGGTACCTGAGCGGAAAGATTTTGAACCAAATATTGGTGATCAAAGGGAAGATGAACAGTGGCCTGGATTGCAATAACATTAATACTCGATTCCCCTGTTTTATATAGTAAAAGTGGCAATATAAATCATCTATCCACATAGTTGACAGCATCTAATACAACAATTATAAACAAGTAAACTACTATTATAGGTATATCAAGTAGTAAAAACAGACATGCATACAATTACTAAGACATATCTTAAGAACAAATTTACAAACAAAATCTACAGAATTCAAAAATGAAAGCTGAAGAAAAAAAAGAAAACAACACATAGCAGAGCCAAATAACTAAGTGTTACCTTCATTCTTAATTCCAACGAGAAGTTCACCTTCTTCCCCAGCCAAAACCACTGAAAAGGAAATCTAGTTAGAGCTACATCTCTTGAATGCGCAACTCTATAAAATGAAGACAACAAAACTACATCAAAGGAACAACAGAGATACACTAGTTATCAAGGGTAAAAAAGCATAATACCACACACTCACATTTAGAGGGGTTTTGGGGGAAAACACAAATTGTTTCTACTCCTGGAGCTGGACTAAAACTTCCACCACCAAAATCTTGAACATCCTCACCAACAATCCCAAGATCTCCTCCTTCATCAGTTTCAACTACATCTGCATCTGGTTCAGACTCACATCTTGCAACTATAAAATGAAAGGCATGTGGAAATCAGAGTTCATAAACAATATGAACGAATCAATGAGTATCCATCAAAGAAACCACTGCACCATTCAGAATAGGGAAGAAAAGAAAAAATTGAACCTAGAAGTTAGATGCCCACTGCCCACAACAATTAATTAAGGAAACTCAGCAGGCGAATGGCTCAGTAATACATCAAGTCACAAACGGCTACGTTAAATTAAATAAATGAAACAAAAGGCAGATAATTAACTCCTTTATGCTTGGTTACCATAAGAACTACTTTTTGAAGACTAACTATCTTTGACTTAAAATGCAACAGGACATATATTTCCCGTCATCATAAATAAGACTTTCTTTCACAGATTCCCTCAGAAAGTAAAACTCTTGTTCCCAAAACAAGGAAAGAAAACAACATTATTTCTACAACTACTATGCAATCAAATAAGTGTTACACATCAAAAACTAAACCTTTGGGAAATAACGTATCTGAATTACATAACACAACAGTTAAAAACAACGGAAAACTATCCATTTCAACGAACACGATACAAACAGATAGGAAACTCGAATACGATCATTCGAATACGATCATTCAAACAATTAGGCAATAAAATAGAACCCCGATCTGATAGAATGCAACGACTTAAAACCCAAACAACATAAAAATTCAAATTTAAATCAAAATTGTTCGTGCACGAAAATGCAAGACATGGACGAGCTATTAATTTGAAATAAAAAAGATCCAAATTTCAAGCTGCGATGAGACGGTTGAATGAAGCGGATCTGATATACGATAGTCATACCTTGTAGATAAGATGAACAGAAAAGGAGAAGAGCGAGAATCAAGAAAACCCTAAACTTCATTTGTTTTTTCTCGACTTCCGATAGAGAGGGACTCTGTGTGTGTATGAAAGAGAGAAGACGGGTTTCGATGAACTGAGAAGAATTTAACGAGTGGACTAAACAACGTGAGGAAAAATGAAATGTATCGAGCGAAATAAAATAAAATAAGGGTGGGTTTGATTGGTTGGAAAAGTGAAAATGAAAATCTTTTTCATCTAAAGCGGAAAATACAATCCACTAAATAAGTGAAAATTATTTTTCAAAAAGTTGGAAAAATTTTACTTTAAATCTTTCAGACTTAAAAATCAAAATTATTTTTCACGTCTTGAATCAAACAAAGAAAGGTGGAAAAGAAAATTTTTGGATTTGACAACATTTTCCATAAAAAATGTGCAAATCAAACATACCCTAAAATGTAAATTTTTTTAAAAATTAGTATACCGCTTTTCTTTGCGGTGGAATTCAAACGTTTAAGATTTTAATGGATTGAAGAGTTGAGAAGAATGAGAAAGAGAGAGTTTTATTTGAGAAGAATTTGATTTTGATGAATATGGAGAAGAATATAGATAAATGGATGAATTGAGAGAAAGATATATAGATTTTGATTTGAGAGGATGAAGACGTAAAAACAGACAACAATGTATTTTTTTGGTGCTTGTAGTAGAGTAAATTTCCATACGGTCGGTGACCAGCATACCGCTTACATGTGGTGGATCCAACCGTAAAATTTCAATTCAATAGCAAATGAATATCACCCGACGTTAAAATTCCAATTCAATGGCAAATTAATATTACAAAACAAAAGAACGAGATGAATTTGAGAATCTAATTTGAAGAGATGAGATTTGATTAATAGAAGAGATGTGACGAAGAAAGCAATTCTTACTTAATTTTTTTGAATACAGACGTAGAATATATTTTATCGTGAATAGAGATTTAAACTTTCTCCAATCGTGATTGTTAAAACTTTCTTTCTTTGTAAAATTCATATAATTTGAGATTACTCTTCTTTTTAAACTATATTTCTTCTCCTTTATTTCTCATTTCTGAGATGAGACAAAATTATATTTAATTGAAGTTATAGGGAAGAAAGAAAATGAAAAAGAATGAAAAATGTCAATTTAATTAGAGGAAGAAATTGTGATTCAGGGTCGAGCTGCCATATTACTTGAATAAAATGTATTTTTAATAAATTTAAAATAAACATTAATAAAACTAAAAAAAAAAAATTGACATTGACATTTAAACTTCTCCCCGAATCTAGTAAAGATGCACTAAAAGTGGAGAACGCTCTTAGATAGTTGCATTTTTGTTGAAAATATTAGATGGGGAAATTACGAGAAAATTAAATGAGGGTTATATTTGCATTAATTATTTCTCACTAAATACAAAATTCAAGATACATGAACGTCAACATAATTAACATATCTTTGATCTAATATAATCAAATACAAAGACCCCAAGTCCCATATTACTTGCAACAAATATTCACTCTTCCAACGTCGTATAAACAAACTCGAACTCGAGAGGAAATTTGAAGTGGTACTGCACCAAGACAAGTAACAACAAAATCAACCCCAGCATGCCCCAGGGCGAGCTTGCCTCGGAAGGTCGGAAGTGTCCTCCACCTATCCCGAACTTGTTCCCCCAAAGAACCATCCCGGATTGTCCATGGTTGACAGCCACTGCACGGCAAATAGCAAGACAAGAGGCGCCACCATTAGAACCCCACCCCATGTTCTCTTAAGCGCCTCCACTAATGGATGTGTCATTAGATTTCAACAAATTCTACTGAATTCCACGAGTACCAGAGAGAGTGATCAAACTTTCCCTTCAAATTGGAAATGAAGTTTGTAATCATGTTGCAAACTGGACAGAGTACTTCTGCAAGGACCCTCTATAGAAAACCCCAAAAGGGTGCGGGGGAAATGAAAAATGAAAGAAAAAGTTAGAAGTGAGAAATTTTTTTACTCCTCCAAAGCTCAAACTAAAATTCAGATTGCTTAGTTACCTCCAAATAAGGTATGAAGAAGTTGAAGATCATCTGTCGAACATGAGTCTATTAAAGCATAAACACCAGGTCTCAAAGCGTCATCTATTTCCCTGAGAATTGTAAGATACCATCCGTGTGATACTGTTAAGAGCTCTTATGTGGAATTAAATGATAAACATTGAAATCATAGCTAGTGATGTAAATCAAAGTGAAGATAAGACACTGAAAACGACCTTTTGATGCCATTTCTTGATGGGCCCAATCCACAATAAACCCATATGTAACGAGATAAAAACTGAAACGAACTGCAGCCAAAGACATCCTTCTGCTGCCGTACCTGTGTAAATAGAAAAGAGGCTTCTCACTGTACAATAAAAGGCGCATGTACCAAAAAAGTACGGGTAAAAATCTCATCATATCATGCAAGCAAAAAAGCTGTTCAAGTCAAATAACCTACTCCTGCATGGGCAGAATATAGTGCAGCAGGTACAGAAATATCAAATTGTGCAATTGCAATAAGAGATGTATTGTTTTAATTATGAAAGAGATCTCAAAGGCAAGCTAAGTATTATGACATGCTGGAGAGACTTGTATAAAGACACACCTCTTCATAAACTCTTCGTAGACTACTGGCACACATTACTGCCTCTTGTACTTCCCATGCAAAATAATCTTTTCTAGTAACTGAATCTATGTTTACAATCTCCAAGCAATGAAGCAGAACACTAACTGAATCTTCAAGAAGAGCTAAGCACTGTTGAGTCTCTCTATGAATACAAAGATCCAAGATGAAAATTAATATAGAGAGAGAGAGAGCACAAGCTTTTCAAGACAGGAAAAAGGTTGGAAAGGAGAAGATTGGTTTAGAACACACTGTACAAATTGCAACTGAAGTATGCAATAGCCAAGAGGGAAAAGAAAATGCAGCATACCTTTTGTGATGCTTGAGAACAGTACATAACAGTCGGCAACATGCATTGTATAGCTCCATAGAAAATTTCTGATCTACAGCATTTTCAAAGATTGGGAGGTGGAGAAAATTTTGAAAGAGTGCTCCGGGCATGCGCAGGGACTGCGCAATATGGCTGGCATCTATATGGAACAAAGACTTCTTCCCAGAAATTCTCGTAAGTACTTCGATGGACATGAGAATTACAGAGCCAGAATCAGGATTCTCATAATCCTTGGTGGAATCAACATATCCATAGAAGATTTTCGGACCCTGCAAATGTACGGTGACATTGAAAAGACAAGCAACTAAGCTCTGAATGTGTCTTTTGACCATGTTTAAACGATTATGTCCTGCAAAGAACACAAATGAAAAATGCTATTCAACTAAAACTTTCTAACTACTCCACTGTACTCCAGAGAAATTTACACAATGTAAAAACAGTTTAGAAAACTAAAAATGCAATATCATACAACTGTTTCTTTTTATTTGATCCATCAGTAGAAAGGAAAGGTCTGTTGTTGATTGGATATCAGTAAGAACATAAAGATGAAAGAATTAACTATAGCCCAAGTTCTTTCCAGAATCAGTCATCGAAATGCTGAGGTGAACATGCAAGATGAAAAGGATGGCCATTTTTCATGAAGCTGAAGAATCTAAGGGTGTGTTTGATTGATTCCATGGAAAAGAAAAGATTTTCCATGTAAGTAGGAAAAAAAAAAACCACCTATTTTGGCAAGAAAATATTTTCCAACTTTTCCTTCTTAACCATGCTTTAACTGATTGTACCTTGGAAATCATTTTCATTTTCCATGTGCAATCATGCAAGCCAAAGATGGAAAATATTTTCCACAGATGTGACAAGATTTTCCATGGATTAGACATTTTCCATGGAAAATCTTCCAATCAAACACACCCTAATAACATGGGAAGATTGTTTTGTAGGATACACTAAAAGTGAAACCAAGAAAAATCACAATGGTTGTCTATTATTAATCTTACAATTTTCAAACACTGTTCAAAATTGATGTTTACTTTAGAACTTCAAAGAGATGGGTCTCCAACCTGATATAGAACATGAGACAGATACCATATCATCTCAAATTCTTCAAAACAAATGGGAACAATTTGTGAGCTACAAAAATTCCAACATAAATAATTTGTAATATGCTATTAGATCATAACCTTCTAGATTGATGAAATTGATTACCTGCTACAAATTCGAGAATCAATTCCAAGCAATCAATGCCAGCAGCCACAATGGAAGAGACCTTTCCTCCATCTAAACTCCCCAAGAAAATTTCATAGTTTGTTAGGCAGCCTTCCTGTAATCCAACTATAGCTCTCTCCACAGCCTGAATTGCGGATAAAAAATGCAACTCTGATGGTCGCCTGACATATGATCTGAATGACATCCTCAACTTCACTTTAAATTCTTCTAATGGACATGTATCATGAGATAAGCTTGATTCAGAAGATTCGATCTGATTAGGTAGCATCTTGGTATGTAATCCTGTCTCTTGGGAAGCTATTATAGCCTTCTTCCCTTGTAAAGAGATGCATTTTCCTATGGCCCTTAAGTGTAAATCTACTAGCTTGACATACAAATTACTGGACAACAAAGGATCAAATTTTGGAAAATTACTACCTAACTCTTCAAGAAATTTCACAACACCATCTAAACAAACAAAAGAAAAGGGATGTGGCATCCCAGTCTCGCTTGAAAATTCCAAGAGCAAAACTTGAGAAATGCCAACAAAAATAGGAATCAAGCTCCAAGAACTGGAAGTCAGGTCAATCTGCAAATTTAGTCTTAGAATAGCTGAAGAAGCAATAAAAAGCTGTCTGAGAAAGAATGCTGCTTCAATATTTTCACCTCTGAAACATTCCAGTAACAAAGATTTCTTTAGATATAGTTGCTCATTTTGAACCTTTGTGAAGAAAGCCTCAAGATCTGTGACTGCTGAATGGGATTTCCTCTTCAGATCGCGGTTTTTAACATCCTTCTCTGTGCCAGAAGATGTCTTTTTCCCAGTAGGGTGCATCTCTTCCTCATCTGGAGCATCATTGACATCATCATAAACATCATATGAGGCCCCTCTTGCTCCCGACAAATCACCACCACATTGCAAAGTGTTGAGAGCTTGAACATTCGATAAGATTCCGGAAAGCTGATCATCCTCAACAAACATGGCCTTGAGATAAAAAATTATGAAATCTTGGCATGTATCAACACATGATTTAACCTTTTTAATAGGTTCAACATTGGAAGTTGGTAATTTTGTTCTAACATTATTTTTGCTTGCATATATGTTGCCCAATGCAGAAGCTGCGCCCAGCAGAAAGCCTTGAAAGCAAGCAAGCATAGAAGCTAACTTATTCAACTCAAGAAATTTCGCTAAAATCCCTACTTTCTTGTCAAGATACGTTTCGTTGAAAGTGGCAAGTGAGTTTTGCATTTGTTCTTTTAATGTCTCAGCTACCTGCACAACACTTCTCCATGCATCTACATTCTCAGGGGGATCCAACCGAAGATTGTTGTATTCCATCTGATCATACTCCTCATGGCCACCATCTGAGCTTTTCTTAGCTGTACAAAGCTTTGTAGAAGAAACAACAGAGTAATGATCTTTACTCACTGTCAAAAACACATAAGATGTGTGATCCATCAACGAAAAAATTGCATTTTTTGCTTCAAAAGCAATATCTTCTGGAAATTCATGTTGAAGCCCCATGACTGCAGACAATGATTTAGAAAGCCAGAACAGGGGAGACGAGCTCTCAGAGAGTTTGCTAGCAATTGAAGATTGACGACCTTCCATATTCTCTTCACAAGACGCCACAATTAGATTCTTAAGAACCCTTCGACAGGATACAAACAGTTTGAGGATCTCATGAGCATCGCTGGAGCATAACAAACCATGCCAGCCTAACAAGCTGCCAACCAGAAGCCTGAAATGTACAGGTCCAATTGCATCAAGAATTCAAGAGGATCACACTTGGCAGATTACTATAATTGAGACATTAACCATGTATAATGTCATGTCCTAACTGTGGTGTCCAAGTTGCCAGTCAATTGGTGTAAAGGGATCAAGTCTCAGCACATCTGTTAGTCTGAAACCTCTATGGTCGGCTGAGGCCTAATCTCTAGCTCTAATATAATAACAAGGTACTAAAATTCAGATAGTCCATCCATCCCATGATTTGAGCTTGATTTCAAATGATCAACTGTTACATCTAGTTTTAAGACATTGACATTTGCGTTGTACTTTACCCCAATATGAATGCAAGATTTCAGACATGTGAGAAGATAATGTTGGCTTTCATTGCAATTGTTTAGTGTGGATACAATGCAAAAGCAAGGAAAAAGTTGTGACCTTTTGAATATAAACAACAGTGAGATCTGAACTTACAGAGTCTATAAATCATTCCCAATTTCCACTGTTTTTACGATGTAATTTTTCCATCCCCTCTGCTAACTCGAGAAGATCTTTAACCTAAAATCTGAGCATAAGAGTTACCTTATTCAGCAAAAATGAAACTCAAATTTGAAGTCCTAAAAGCTAATGGGTTTCATCATGAGAAGAACCTAACTCCTCACCCCCCCGGATAAAAGAAAAATGAACATTAATGCGGATAATGTCTCAATATGACAACACGAGAATTTTTCTGGCAGTCAAACTACAATTTCAACTTTTGGCAAGTACAGAAGTCACTATATCAAAAACTCCAAGGATATATGACCTAACTTTCACTTCTAAAAACAAAGTCATTTCAAATACCAGATAAAATATTAATACACAACAGATGGCACGCTATTCTGCAAGTTAGAAAACGAAAACAAGAACAATTGAGGCAGTGAAATACCTCTCAAGGTTCAGAATGCAAGTAATGTACAATGATGTGGATCTCGAACTTATATATTCTTTTGGCATCCAATTTAAAAGTTTGAGCAAAGACCGGCATTTTGCGAACTCGATGTTAGTTCCTTTTTCAGCAGGATCCCTATTTGGTTCCGTCCATAATGAATCACCTTTCTGCACATTGGATGAATTTTCAACTGCACGTATAACCTCTACCCAATCAGGTGATGAACTTAGATCAACTTCAGTAGAAGCAAATATAGATGACACTGACTTCTGCAAGATCCGGCAATACCTGGATGCCATATACCTGCGAACAAACTACAATGGAAGACAGTGAGAACATAACATGAAACACAAGTCCATCATTATCCCAGTTCAACAATCACATGGCAAGGTGAATGTACCAACATCTAAGGGTATAAGAGGAGAGGAGAGTAGAAGAAATATACAACACGAGTAAGAAACAGTATCAACAGTAAGGGCAGTGGGCGACAGCTTGTTCGGTACACATTTTTTGCCAAAAAAACCCATTTTTGTACTTGACAATGTTAACTTTTCAAAGTTTTTGAAGGTGAAATGACTATTTTGCCCTTAATCAACACATTTCCATTTTCAAAATAATAACGGCAATATAGTTATTTCACTTTCAAAAACTTTGAAAAGTCAATATTGTCAAGTTAAAAAATGGATTTTTTGGCAAAAAATGTGTACCGAACAAGCTCTTAGTCCCCAAAAGATTACTGAAATGTAGATAATTTGTAAAATGTCCGAGTTTGCCCCCACTGGCCCATAGGAGAGGAACATAAATAATGAGCAGTTAAGTAAATGTCTAATGTAGATCCCCTCTTCAAGTGAAGTAAATTATCCTATAAGACATGAATTTCCACATGTCAAGCACTTAAACCACCATTTTCACATAGTATCTAAGACTAACAATTGAATTATTTTTTGAATAGATGAAGAACAAAAAGACCCAAGCTAACTCTGTTCGACCATTCTCACTCTTCATTCTATCTAGCCACTTCTGAACGAGTTTTTTATTTTTTATTTCAACTTCCTTCCCACTATAATAGCCACGAACTAGTAGCTTAGAACTAAATTTATTTTATCCATCTTGCCCTTAAACCTTTGATCGACCTGAGTGACCTTGAAACAATATAAATTTTAGATTAGAGGTCAATTTACTCTATTTATTTTTAGTGGTAACCTTCAATCATCTAATATGCATATAGTATAGTCATTATATATGTGTGTATGCATGTATTAATTGTGTGTGTCTGTGTGTGCATCAGTGCATGTATTAATTATAAGAAGCTTTAGGAATGATGCATATGCAATTGTTGTGTCCAAGCAGGAAGGAAAGATTTAGGATAGAAATAGAGAGAATAAGAGGTGTTCCTAACTTTAAGAAAATAAAATGACTCTAAAAGCTATCTTACACTTTGTTCATATGAAATTGTGTTGCTCAGGAACTCCAGCGCAATGTGATGTGCAGTGGCTTTCTTCAGGTGGCCAGGCTTATCAATGTTACACTTTCTATAGTCGCCTGCATGATCACTAACACAGGATAGGTAGGCCTGGATTAGAAGTGTAAGAAACTTCTTCAAGTCCTTCTTGGTAGCATGAGAGCACCAAATATCAACAGTTCTGCAAAAGCTCCACCACAGTGTAGACGGCAATAACTTTTCGTCTATGGACCCTATGGCAAAATTCAGTGTGTCATTTTTAAGCAGAGTTTGGATCCATTTGTCTCCATGAATTCCATCATTAAATGAGGGAGTAGGCATATGGACCTTAGCCATTGACAAGAGAAGTTCCATCATGATTTTTGTCAGACCTATCGCTTCTTCCCTGAAATCTGAGAGACACCTTTTCCATCTTTTAATTTTCTTATGATATGAAGAGAACTGAGCATCATCCTTCAACTTTTGCTGACCCCGAGTTCTATTCCACTGAAGCATATATTCGGAGGATTTTATCAACCTATTTAAATCGGTAAGTCTCTGAAAAGCCATGGCATTTAACACAAAAACCAGAGGTGGACAAACTACGCTAGCGCCTTGAAGATAAACATCTAAAATAGAATGTATGACATTAAGAAGAGAAGCAGAAGGCCGGGCGATCCAGGAAAAATAGCCTTCATCAACAGAACCAGTTGTCTCCAACCAATCCCTTCCAGTGTGAGATAAAAATGAATCGCCCATTTCTCCTGACATCCTTTTTGATGCATCGGGAGGCATATAGCTGATTGCTTGTCGTAATAAGCTTCTGCAGGACAAATACAAACGGAAGTAGAACACTACAATCCAACACATTGATACGTTCTCACACCCATCCCTCCTCTTTGAAGTTCTTCTAGTAAATAAATTGGAGAATTCCTTGATATTATTTGGCTGTATTGTAACTAGGCAACTCAAACTTGGACGAAAAATTTCTATCAAATTCCTCAAAGAAACACCAACCAGATAACTATTACCAGAACTGACAGTTATTGAGTCTACAATTATGGTATATACTTCAGACAAGGCCCTCCCTAGGAGTTCTGCTTGCAGTTTGAAGTGCAGCAAGTCACAACTGCGTGGACTTGATTTTGTAAGTTCATCTCCACCAGCCAGCTGACAGTCAACTTTCATCCACTGCAGCGATTCCATAATATCTGAACTCAACTGCCGAATACATCCACTTGCTTGCCCTTCTGGTATGGACCCAACAGCGTTGCTGAGGGAGAGCCTAAATTCTGGAGAACATAAAATCATGCTCAAAGAATTTGGGTAGGAAGAATAAGCACGTGAAGTTGGGTGTTCTTCATTGTCCCCAAGAAGTGATACAAAATGCCGTACTGCTCTACAAAGTGCAAATATAGAAGTATTCACCTACACTAGTTCAATAAATAAAATCAGGATTTTCACTCCAACATTAACAGAACTCAAAGAAACCAAGACAAAATGCACTACAGAAAATATCAAAGGCAAAGCAAATTGCTACCGACTTCATTTTTCTTATTTTTCAAGAAGCAAAGAGAAATTTCAGAAACCAACAACTTCAGAAAATGAACAGTAAGATGTTAATTCTCCCAAAGAGCCAAAAGTGAGAGGTGTAGAAGATAATTTCATATTAAGTTCCACATTATCTAATTTAGAAACATGAAAATAGTGTATTATTGTTATTTAAATGGGCCGCATCAAATTGTGTTGAGCCTATTAGATTTAGGGCCAAGGTTGGCCTGCATTTATATCAGGTCTAGGTTGGCCCATAGTTAGCCAAGTGATATTCAGCTAGTTTGCGAGCCCAATAAAAGTGGGCCAATCGAGCAGGCTTTGGGCTGGCCAAGTTGACTATCACTATATATGTATATAAATGCTCACTAACCTGCCGAAGTTCGCTGTAAAGATCAACCAGCCTGCAACCAAGACTCAGAATCTCAGAAGACAATACAGATTGATCCAGCACATCTATTGAATTATTGCTACAGGCTACAGAGGAAAAAGTCATAGTCCAAAAGCTCTCAAGATCATCACCGACAACTTTGTACTCGATATCTAATAAATGATGTACAGCCACAATAAGCTCCTTTCTGGTTGAAATCAAGAATTCTCTGTGTGAACTTATCTCCAAGCCAAAAGATGATGCCTTCACATGATTAATTTTGGCAGAAAATGATACAAACACATCATAAAGTAACCTGAGAAATGCACAGGAAGCCCCTTCAGAGGTGTCCTCCGTTCTTACGTATACCTTTTCATTAACAATGCAGGCAAGCAAATTATTAATGGCTCTTAGCATGCAGGGAACATCCATTGACATAGATCCAAGTTCCCCATCAACATGAAGATATTTATTAATGTCTGTTAGTAGAGGTTCCATGATGTGTACAAAAAATTCAAAAATCGACTTCCGTATTTCAGCATCCACGCCATTAGAGCTGGGGCTGTTTTCTGAAAAAACCATTCTGGCTTGGGAAAAGTTTTCCAGAACATGATTGGTTGAACTGATTTCCAATCCCCTAGAACCCCCTCTGCTGACTGAAGTTCCCTTTTGCTTAGAGACAGAATTAACAAACAAGTGAAGCAGCTCTCCTAGACCGCCTAATGCAAATTCATTCTTATTTGCTACAATCTTCTCCAGTTTATCAAATAGGTGTCTGTGATAACTTTTGTTGACCAATTTTTCCTCACTTAGTGTACCAACAAAAGAACTTTTATATCTACCAGTACTTTGTAAACATAGGAATCCATCAATGTGAGTTGGGTGGAAGAGCCCCTGAGATAACACTTCTTCAACCAATTTAGATAGATTTGTTCTGCATTCAAAATTCCTGCCACAAAAATCAGAATGTAGCACAACCAACAAGTGCAACAGAGGCTCCAGAAGTTTATCTATGAAATCACGAAAACCACTTTTGCGAGTTGGATGGACCCTCAAGAACTTCGCAAATGGCTCCAGTAGGCAACATGATAATTGCATGAACAAGTTGCCTGCCTTGCAACTATCTAGCTTGTCTGTAACAAGCCTTGTGGCAAGTTCTAGCACCATATTCATGACGAAAATCCACATATCCAAATTTTCATTTGAAACTCCACCATGGGATGAGAAGATCAATGAGACACAATTGAGCACGATGTCATAAAATTTCAATTGCTCACAAGAAAGTGCCACCTCGCAACATGAGGGGACATTATTTACATGAGATATCGCATCCCTTGCTATGCAATGAATAACCCGTAACAAGTCTCTAGAACAGATCAATGAGACATTTATATTCTGTGACTCCTCTAAACAGAAATTTAAAATTTTCCAGCATCTGATATCCAAACACAATGCTGAAGAAACTTCATAATCAGCTTTGTTTCCTTTGAGCCTCATTTTCTTTTCTGAAGAAATCAAGACTGATTGTACCCAATTGTTCAGAAAAACTAACCCTCTATAAGTATTAATCGTCTCGGGCCGTTGACTGATATCATCCGCTGTTTCATTAGTTACCGAATTCACATAACTGGACGCCAAATCAACCTTCCTGCATCATGTTCTCTTTTTCTATCAAACACAGATTATATACCCAAAAACCACATATTCACAAGCAAAAGCAAGTAAAAACATTAAACACCTTGAGGGGGAGAAAAAGAACATATATTTTACAAAAACTGAATTTCCAAATCCTAAATGTGAAAATCAAAACAGGAAGAGAGTTTCAATTTTGTTGGGGAAGCAAAATTTTCAGCTCAAGTTTCAGACTGGCCTTCAAGCGATGCCAACTTTAGGAAGTAATATGTTTTACAATAAGGTACTCCACTGCGCAAAAACTTCAAATTCCTGCATTTTCTTTTTCCTTAATTGATATTCCTTTCTTTAATTAATAAATAACAAAAATTCTCCTTACCCCTTCAAACACACGCCTTATTTTCCTTTCCTCCATATCGTTTTCCCAAAATCTATCCCAAATCGCGCTTAAACCTCAACAACTAACTTCCAACTCAACTCTGGACACGATTTGACCTTAAATACATCAAGAAAGCTACCAAATAAATTCAGCAATTACTGCAAACACGCATTACGTACTTTAGAAGGTCGATGTTTGTGTTCTGAAGGAATAAAATCAGCTGCAGATTCCTCCATGGAGAACCTTTTTCGTGTTCCGTGTTTGTTGCTATGGTTTCTCTCTCGAAGGTGCAAGGAATTTTAGAAGGACCTCCGCTGAGTTCTTGTGCTTCTTTTTCTAGTTCATTAATTTCAGGGCTTCTTTGCTTTCTTTTCTTGTTATTTTTCTTCATCTTGTTCGACGACGCGGGTTCTGGGGTCGAATTGTAATCCGCCATTGTTGGCGATGGTTTTGATGAAGACTACACCTACAGGGTTTAGGGTTTTAACTTTTAACAGGGGGCGTCAAGGCCGGGTGGGAGACCAGTTTGACAATCGGCCCGAAATAGGCAACGGGCCAGCCCGTGGTGCTGAGATCGGGCCACGTTGGTCCGCGTGTTTTTTCAGTTTTAAGAGCACATTTGGCAAATTTTCTCCAACTTTTGACCCCATTGACTTTCAATTCCTTATATAATGTTTGGTGATTCTTTTAAAAAAATTAGTATACCACTTATCGGTGGAATTCGACTGTAGAAAAATAAATAGAAATTGATAGGATGGACAATGTTGAGAAATAAAGATTTAGAAAAGAAAGAGAATTGGAAATTGAAAAAAAAACAAATTAGAGAATGTGAATACAGACGTATAGTGGATTTTTGGTCTAATAGATAGGGGTGGGCATGAGTTGGTTTGGTTTGGTTTGGTTTGGTTTTGGGCTCAAATCGAAATCGAACCGACCAATTCAATTTGGCTATTATCTGAAACCGAACCAAATCGCCAAGTTGGATAAAACCGATCCAAACCGAACCGATCAATCTTAGTTCGGTTCGGTTCGGTTCGGTTCGATTTAGGCTTTAATGTTTTGGGCTTGTATTTGTATACTAAAAAAAAATTAATAAAATAACTCTCATTTCTTTTGAACATGCAACCTGTTATTAACAAAAATTTACAAAAAATTTAAATATAACTCCCATTTATAAAATAACATATTATTTACAACCTATTTTTCGACATGTTATTTAAATTGTGGACATACTGAAACGTGAAATGGATTGGGCTGGGCCACTTGGGTTGAATTTCATTTCATGTGTTTTTTTCGGTTTGGTTTGGTTTTTAGCTACAAACTGAAACCAAACCAAACCGAACCGAATATATTTTTTAACTTAGTAAACCAAACCAAATAAATCGCCAGGGTGTCAAAACCGAACCAAACCGACCCGATTCGGTTCGGTTCGGTCGGTTTTGGTTAACGGTTTGGATGCCCACCCCTACTAATGGATGAGAAATTATCTACGATCGTGATTATGATAATGGATTGAGGCGGTGTATAAATTTTGAAGACGATTGGTGGAGGGAGATGTATTGTGGAGGTAAACAAATTTTGGAGATGATCGGTTGATGGAGATGATCGAATCACGGAGATCGATTGAAATGCTCAGCAAATTTTGGAGGAGATGATTTTGTGAAATGAGAAATTGAAAAGCAGTAACATACAGACATTTAAGTACTTTTTTCTTCCCATAGCAGAGAAAACTCCTACATCATGATTATAAATAATAGATTTTAATGTAAAAAAAATTGAATAAAAATTGTGAATTTTTAAAAAAATAATGTTATATTAAATTATAAGTGTTTATAAACATTTTAAACATACTTTTAATTATACAAGTAAAATATATTAAACTTTTAAATATTGGTTTGATATCATTTTGACTCGAGAAATTGGCGAAAATGGTCCTAACCTTTTTTTTAGTGCGAAAATGGTCCATAACATTTGTTTTTTGGCACAACAGTCTATAACCTATATGTTTTGATGCGCAAATGATATTTATTTTATGAAAAAGATACAAATACTCTTAGTTTTAATTAAAGAAAATTACAATTGAATTTCTAACATTTGAAGAATATGCAAATAGGTCCGATACATTTATTAAATAATATTTAATTTAGCATATTAAATATATCACTATAGTCGTGTCAATTAAATTTTTATAAGAGAAAAATGTAAAATTATTGCGATTTAGGTTTATGTAATTGCTATGTGATGTGAAAGACTTGAATAAAAATTAAATTAAATAAAAAAAAATGGCGTATATAATTTTATGATATTGAACAAATCTTATTATATTTTTTTAACATAAAAATACTAAAAAAAATTAATTTATACATTATGTATTCTTTATTTTTTAACGATAACAAAAAGATAAATTAAAATATGAAAAGTACAATTTGAGCTATAATATTTGTAGTTAATAAATGAATAAGCTCAATTGAATAAAAAATATTTGAGCATCAAGTTTGTGACAAAATTTATTTTTCTTTTTATGTTGTAACGATAAAATTAAAGTTTAAATTTTAAATAATGTGATTACTTAATAATAATAAAATAATTTTAATTAATACATTTGTTAATAATTATGAGCTTAAATTTTAGTTAATTTATATTAGTTCGTAAAATATACAAAATAATTTAATATATTATTAATTTGTTAGTTTCTTTTAATTTTTTATGATTATGTTGAGAATGAAGAAGAGGATGAGGACGAAGAGAATCAAGTGGTGCCATGGTCAAATTCTAGTTATACACCCCTCCTCCTCCTCCTCCTCCTCCTAGCAGAGCTCTTCAAGTAATGATCGGATTCTATAAATGTATTTAAACGACAAGCAGTGTTTCTTTTACCTCATTCAAAAGAATGCGAGACAAACTTTTTAAATTCGAGGTACATCAAATTTAGCATCAGAACATTGTTTTCAAGAATCTGAGATTACGGGCTCGTCAAACTCGCTCAAACCATTAAAGTTGCAGAGGACGGATACAACCGGAGAAGAAGCTCTGATTAAGTAAAGGACGCGCGGCGATCATCGGTTCACTCAGAAGATTGCAACAAGAAGCAGATGCGTCTGCAATGATTATTCGTCTTATCTATAAGGGTTTTTACTTTTTTAATGGGTTTTGCCGGACACGTGGTACAATCAAGCACATGTGAAATCATTATAGACTTGACGAAAATGACTTTTATAAAATAAAAGATTTCATAGGACGCGATTATTTAACGACAAAAATTCACAGAAATATACGGTAGTGACATTTTTTGTAAAGAATGGTGAATTTAAGGACCTAAATATCAAAATCTAAATGATATAGACGATTTACACAATAGACTCAAAGGTTAGATACGAAATGTGTTAATTACCAAAAAAAAAAAACTGTCTCCTATTGAAGCCAAACGTGCCATTGACTCCTAATAAAACACTCTTCCGCTGCCTAATTTTTTTTTTTTTTTATATTCAACCCTTTTCCGTTTAGTTCTTTCTCAACTTCCCGTCCCTTTTTCCAGGGTTTTATATACAGGCGAAGATCAGTACAAGATGGTGTCAACGAAGGGTCCGATCCGCGTGGTATCGACATGGGTACGGAGGCAGCCGCCGAAGGTGAAGGCTTTCCTGGCAGTGGTCAGCGCCATGGCGGCTCTGGTGCTTCTCCGCGCCATTGTGCACGATCACGACAATATCTTCATCGCTGCTGAGGCTGTCCACTCCATTGGAATATCCGTTCTCATCTACAAGCTCATGATGGAAAAAACCTGCGCTGGTACTCCCAATTCTTAGTCAGTACATCTCTTCATATAAAACGCTTCTAGAGACATGATACATTTGTATGGGCGTTTTTCCTTTTGTTTTGTGTTGAATTGATTGCGGGGATGAGAAAAATTGGAGTTTTGGTTGGGTATTCGAGGAAGATCTTGCTTTGGTAGTGGGCTCTTGCAAGGAAACGAAGTTTTAGTGAGTAATTCATTTTTCGATTTGTTGGGTTTTATTTTTCAACTTCAACGGACGGGGTTTTGCTATGTTATAAAATTTGGTTTCCTAGGAAAAGGTAAGATTTTTATCTCTCTGTAAAATGTTCTGAGGTTGAAGTTGGACTTCCTTGCACTAGGTCAATCGCCTGATTTTGGAGGGAAAGAAAAGAAACTATTTTTGCGCAATCTAGGTTTTCTTTCATAATTTTTGTTCTGTCTGGCTACTAAGGCACTGTCTTTTAATTGAAGCCACGCCTTGGTTTTAAGATCCCACATTATAATCAAATTAAATTGTGAATACTTGTGCTCGTTGGGATTTCAGTTGGAGTCCTCGTCTTTAGGTTACTAATTGTACTTTTGTAACAACGAGAATACATTTAGGACCCCTCCGAGATTTCAATTTTTGAATTTTCTTTCAGTTTATAATTCATAAATTGTGCCTGGTGAGATTTGAAATGTTATGCTCTTTGTCATTTTTTTGTGCTCATCTATTAGCGCTTTGTGGCCTGTGGTTTGATAAGAAGATAAATAATTCCATTGACTTACATAGACATTAGATTGTGAAAGCAGACATAGCGACATTTACTGGGTTTTTATTGCAGGGCTTTCACTCAAATCCCAGGAGCTAACAGCTATCTTTTTGGCTGTTAGACTGTATTGCAGTTTTGTCATGGAATATGATATACATACATTACTTGACTTGGCTACCTTGGCTACGACCTTATGGGTTATTTATATGATTCGGTTTAGACTGAGATCAAGTTACATGGAGGATAAAGACAATTTTGCATTATATTATGTGGTGAGTCTTCGAGAGCATTGATGCCATCCTTTCTTTCTTTCTTTTCCATTTGGTCTTGATTTATATACCACTAGTTACCTTAATTTTCAACATACTTTGGTGAAAGGACTGTGCTTATTTGAAGCTATACTGATAACATTTTAAAGTCAGGGTTGGTCGACGTGCTCCTTTTGACCGATAAAAGGCTCCAAAATATCATAAGCTAATTCGAAATTCGAAAGTATAGAATAATATAAATAATGCAATGAATCTATTAAGCATTGTAATTAAGCATTGTGTAATTCAATTCAACTCATGAAATAGTGGCTATAAGGATTATACTGAGGTTTTGTTAATTTAGACTAAAATAAAGTAAAACTAGTACAATTGACTTTTACTTTTAGAACTTACATGACAATTACAATATGATAAGAACAAGCGAACCATTATTCCCAATAAACTGGGGTCAACTAATCCATTAGGGATGCTCCATTGGATGCAGCTCTAGCTGAAATGAAATTACAATAATACAGTTGACATATGAACGAAAAATAATGAACAAGAAATCAAGTATGCAAATAGTAGATGGTTTTAATTTTGAAAAGAAATAGTTTAACCTGGAGGACCCATTTTTAGGTAGTTGAAAAGAACATCAGTAACAAGTGTAATAAAGGTAAAGAATAAACAAAATAAAACTTCACTCATCAGCTTTACACTTTGATGAATGACATTGACTTATTAAGAATGTAACAAATACTATAATTATAAAAGTTTTGTGAAGAGGCAAGAGGAGAGAGAATGAGGAGAGAGAGAAAAAGATGAGAGAGAGAGAGAGAGAGAGAGAGAGAGAGAGAGAGAGAGAGAGAGAGAGAGAGAAAGAGAAGAGGAAATTAGATAGAAAATCCTTGTGTTCAATAAATAAAGTTGTCACTAAAACAAAACATTCCTTTCTTTATATAAGGGTTCAACCTAGTCTAATTTAAGTAGGAAACAACACAATAAGGAAATAAAACCTGAATTGAGTCAAAATTTAAAATTACAAGAACTTTAAATATTATTGAAATCTAAATCAATCTAATGCCTGATTGCGTGTCTGATAAACTTCTAATGTTGCATGTCTGATAAACTTACCTATAAATGAAACTAAAGAACTGGGTGATGTTATATTTTGACCAAAACATTATTTGGGAAACCCTTTTGCTATGTAGGCTTTTGGATTCCCTATGATTTCATGGATTTTTTAATCGACATATTGTTTATGCTTACAGAATCTTCGCCCTATTTTTTGCGTTAAGTTTTTGTAAAAAGCTTATTGATCTCTGCATCTGTGCAGTTGATTCCTTGTGCTGTTTTAGCTTTAGTTATCAATCCATCTACATCACATAACATCATAAACCGGATTGCCTGGGCTTTCTGTGTTTACCTGGAAGCTGTTTCTGTGCTACCTCAACTGCGCGTCATGCAAAATACAAAGGTAATATTTTATTGTGCATAATCCACGCCAATGCCAAAACATTTTTGTTGTAAAGTTTTGCTGCATGTCTTGACGATGTTATATATTTCTTGGTGGCAGATTGTTGAACCATTTACAGCCCATTATGTATTTGCATTGGGTGTTGCAAGGTTCTTGAGCTGTGCTCATTGGGTTCTCCAGGTTTGATTCATGAACTTTGTTATGGAAAATTCTCTAAATCCTTCTTCAAGTTGTATTATTGCAGAAAATTGCTTATATTTCTCGTCGTCATTGATTACCCGCCCAGGATTCTAACATGATACTGAATGGCTCAATGGTGCTACATATTATAATCATTTTAGTTTTGATAAGTGGGTCAATGACGTTGTTTCCAATCTTTGTTGATAATCAGGCATGCAATAATACAATGTTTATGGGAAAATTAGGCTTAAGGGACTATAAACTTTTTGAATTTTAAGACAGCAAATATTTGCTGTTTAGGGCTAAAAGATTGTTTAACTGTATAATTTGTTAAAATGGAAATTTTCTAGACAAAATTTTGTTTAATCCCTGCCACCTTTACTGAATATCTTCTATGTATCACTTGTCAAATGCCACCTCAATTGGACTCACACATTTCATAGCTTTGAATCATAAAATATATACTAGATATTTTAAAACCATTAAATGATAATCACTGTAGTCGCTTTCAACTTTTGTACATAATTTTTTACAAGCTAATTATATTTGGACATTAATTAAATATTTCTATAGATTGTTGAATTTAAAATATTAGTATCCATTTATGATTAAAAGTCTCCCAGTTTATGAATGATTCTGTCCATGCTTGACCTTGGCGTGTGTGACAAAAATCAAACCCATCTCAAGGTCATTAGAGCTGAACTCAAAAGTCTTGAGAGTGGGCTGTACTCAGCCATTTTAGTTTTCTATAATTAATTACAGTTGGTCACTTCTTTTGACAAATTATTCAGTTGAATATGCAGTTTCTAGTAGTTGAAAGTTTTCACATTCTCAAACGATAGATCGAACTCTCCACTATGGTACTTTTGAACTTCACTAATGTTAGATGCATAAAGGTGTGGTTTCTTTGAGATGGCATAGCAGGGATATGAAAAAGATTTTTCAGCGAAAATACCATCTTAATAAATTATAAATCTCACCCCTTTTCCACAAATACCAGAAATTTACCTGTTATGCTGTTACTTAAAAATTAAAAAGCTCCTTTTCCCTTAAGTCCTACTCTCCCCATGTTTTTATGTAACATGTTCAGCAGAATTATATGCTTGGATACCTCTACTTCAGGTTGACATTGGGAATGGTAATGAAAACCACGTACTTCGGGTTTTTCACCGTCTTAGATGTTGCCTTAGAAACCTAGCAGTAAATACTTATATTGTTAACCATTTAATGAAATAAGATATATTAAATCATATTTATTGTGTACTAATACTAATGCACATCAAGTTTCTGAACTACAGCGATAGTTTGAAATTGACAAATCACAAATGGGTGTTATAATTGTCCATCTGCATTTGACAGGTTTTGGACAGTCGTGGTCATCTTCTCGTAGCGTTGGGTTATGGACTGTGGCCTTCAATGGTTCTTTTATCAGAAATAGTCCAAACCTTCATCTTGGCAGACTTCTGTTACTACTACGTTAAAAGGTTCACAATCAGTTTTCTTTTGGTTATGCACATATACACATATTCTACACAGTTTTAAGAGTTTAACTTGATTAATTATGACTTTTATTTCTGCAGTGTTTTCGGAGGACAGCTTGTGTTACGCCTTCCTTCTGGAGTGGTGTAATTATTGGTAATACAAGCTTTTGTTTTAATTTATTTATTGTTCACAACAGGGCTCATAACCGGTTCTTCAGCATTAAAATCTGGTGGATGGACTAGTAAAGTTTGCAATACAGAAGCAAGTTACATATTCAAGCCAACCAGACGAGGAGTTGCTTGACTGTACAAGTAATAATTTGGTTTTAGATAGTGGGTTTCAGTTGTAATTCCTCAAGTGTAAATACCTCAACCTGGATTACATGACTAAACGGTATAACGAACAAGATTTTAATCATTTTTTTTTAAATTTCCTTCATACCGTCCATTGTTATACTTTATGTGATTGCAGACAACTTCATTGTTAATATGTAAGTCCAGTGGAGCAAGCTTATCTGCCAGGATGTGGGTATCCTTGTGTTATGTTTCAGGGGAATGACCATTGTAACATTTTATGATCTATAATGCTCTGGCCCATTTTTTGTTGACCTTACTAATTTCGTGCCAATGTTGCTTAATCAACATGAGGTTCAAAATCCAAAGTGTATTTTCTCTTATCATCCAAAAAATAAAAAATAAATAAATGAAGGGGCATAAAGTTGAAACAAGGGCAGTATTACGAGAAGGGGTGGGTAGCCCGGCTACTCTAGTCCCAGGTCCCAAGTCCCAACCCCAGAATCTCCTAGTGATGTCAAAGTGGGTTGGGCTGAATAACTTGAAGCTCCCCGTTGCTGGTTAGGTCTGGAAAGACAGATTGTGTACATTTCATAAGATTTACATTTTATAAATATTTGAAAAATAGGTATGGTTGGATTAAAGGGTGGTTTATTTGCACTACATTTTTTATTTATTGCAGTGTATTTTAATTATACTTGAGATCTTCAATATTTGTACATTATAGTACTTATATTCATGACTTTTTTTTGATGTATTCTTATCTTCGAGGGTCTCAAAACAATTAAAATGTGAGTTTATATGTGTAATACTTCTTGAACAACAACATAGATTGAAATTTAAACCACTATTAAGAAAATGTCAAATACACTTTTTGTAAAGATATAATTGGAAATTTGTGTAATGTTCTTACCCAAAAGTAAAGACATAACTGGGAATTTGTGTAATGTTTCTATCCATTGTAGTAATGATCTAAGTTTCGATTTAAGTTTTTTTGGAAAAAATTGATTTTTTTTGTTATTTTGGACTTTTCAAATTTTTTTGTAGTGTAAAAAGGTTGAAAAGTTCAAAATTAAAAAAAAAAAAATAGATTTTTGAAAAAAGATTCTAACGAACATTGCTCTAAGTTTCGATTCAATTTATCGTCCAAGTGGCATTACTATGTATAATTACTCCTCACAAAATTATAAACTACATATCCCAATAAAAGGAATTTAAGAAACCGGGGCTCAACCATAGAATTCCGTGCGAATTTCAGATAATGGCATTTAAAGAAAGTGAGTGCCAGAAAGAATACAGCTGTGAGGTTGGATATTATTCTGACCATGATGTTTCCTAATTACATTTGCTTTTCCTTTTGACTTTTCTTGATGAGTCATCTATTATTCCCAACTCATGAGTCATGATACTATACTCAATTTGCAAATAAAAAATTAAAATATAGACTCAATTTGACTTGTTTTGTTAATAAAACTTCAATAATTAAGGTGTAAGTACCTTTTTTTTTCCTTTTTTTCTTCACCAACTCCAATTATATGCACTTAACCAATTCCAATTTAATACTTCTTTCGTCCTACAAAGATATGCTCGTTTCTTTTTTTATACAAATTAAAAATTCATTTAATATAATTGAAATTATAAATTTTTCACACACTATTCCTATTATACTCCTATTTAATATTAGTCATTCATAAATCTAATAAATTTAAATGTTCATTAAGTTACAATTGGAATGCAAATAAAATTGAAATTCATTATATTGAAACAATAATGAAATCAATTGTTGACTTTGTTATTGGGGAATGAGTGTTTTCAAGGCAACATGGAATTCATTGAATGCCTATGGAGCAAATGTGTGAATAAATTTATATAATTTCTCATTATAATTAGAATATGTTAAGTTTATTTATGTTGATAACGATGTAAATTAAATAAAAGTATATTAGAAAAAAGAAAAAATTAATACACTCTTTATAAAATAAGTGACATATAATTTAAGATAGATAAATAAGGAAAACGAATTTATTTTTGTAAGAGACGGAGGAGTAGAATATTAATTGTGTTGAATAAAAGTGATTAAACGCGTAATAGACATTTTTAATTCATCTATAGTGTATAGTAGGTGTGTAGGGCTACATCAATGCCAAGTGCATTGCATGCATGACACCTTCCATCCACTTTTGTTTGAGTTTCTATCTGTCCTCGTATCACCCTTCCCCTCCATTAATGGTTCTTTCCCATTCTCCTATAAATACTTATCTTTTCTTCTTTCTTTCTCAACACAATACACAAATTCCAGTTCCCTTAATTAACTTGTCAATATGGCTTCTTCCAAAGTCCTTCTTGCATCAGTTTTTCTTTCTCTGTTTCTTCTCCATCAAGTTCAAGTCCATGCAGTTCAAGCTGTAAGTCATAATATTCATCTCATTTTTCAATATTTTTTCTTTTACTGACTGCACATATACTTGTGTGTTCTTGCAGACTAGCAGTGCTGCCATTCCCCAAAATGATTCCGCCATGAAAATTGGTATAATTTAATAAACTGTAGCTAGCTTACTTATTCTTTATTAATTAAATTCATGTCACATCTTTAATAATATATAATTTTGTATGTATAGATTGTGGGGGTGCTTGCACAATGAGGTGCCAATTATCCTCAAGGCCAAATCTTTGCAAGAGGGCTTGTGGGACGTGCTGCGCAAGGTGCAACTGTGTGCCGCCTGGCACTTCCGGCAACTTGGAGGCCTGCCCGTGCTATGCCAGTATGACAACCCGAGACAACAAGCGCAAATGCCCTTAGTTTATTACAACCTCTTCTTCATTTGCAGAATCCATCCAACATTTTCATCTTATAATAATATATATGTACATCGAATCTTGTCGTTTTTTTTTTTTTTTTTTTGGGTCTATATATGTGAGTGTTTTGTCTTGTTATATTAAATGTTCCTGTACGAGTTACAGAGCTTAATGGTTGCAGATATTTGTGTTTAATATATATAGTATCTTGTCTTATTCTTTTCATTTTTTATATTTATTTTTTACACTAAAATGCCGTACGTACGTAATTTGTTTTATCGACAACTTAAAACCGAGGTACAATAAAAGAGAACTTAACTTACTATGTTTAGACTTTAGAGAGAGTACAATGAAAAATGAAAAATTACATTTTATCCACTTTAATCATATTCCTCGTTACTATACGCTAGTCACTTTTAAAACTTAAAGAAAATTGTATAAATATATTACCGTACTTAAATTTTGAATCTTTATGAAAATATTCAAGAACATCTTAGAATATGGATCACTTTTTGTCACACGTAGAAAGGTGGTGTACCTATTTTCAAATTACTTTTCTATAGCTACCTTGCACGCGTCGTTCAGGTGGACTATTGACATTCTGTTCTTGACTCTCACAGTTTGGTTGATCAAGCTAGTTTCTGATTTTTCGATCAATCCACCAATTATATTTTTAACTAAGTCATCTACTTTATTTTAAAATTGCGAGTTAAGCTTGGTCAATAACCTCTGTTTTACATGGTCGTCGTCCCAATTTGCAAGAGGTTCCAAACTTTTTCAAGTTATCCACATTTTTATTTTCCTTGTTCAAAATATTCTCAGCTGATAGGGCCGCCTTGGACTGCCCCAAGGGGTTAGGCTCAATGCATACAACCATTACCTCCTTCGAATTATATCCCAAGATGCCTGGCATCCGAATTATCCAAATCCACTGACCCATGGGCTGAAGAAGCTTAACCCACTAGATCTGGTCCATCATTTTCATATGTTGCCAAAAAATAATCCTTAGATCCAAGGCGTTTATGTTTATTAGTGCCATTTAAAGTAGGACTAATTAGATAAATACACTTAAAATCACAAACTTTTTGAAAAATCAATTTTAAAAGATGTTTAAGTTGAAAATACAATTAATTCTCAATATGTCACTTTTTAATTAGAGTTTTATATTAGAAAGTGATATGATATGTCAAATTTTAATTAAAATATCACATCTTGTATAATTTGACTATTTTTAAACAGAACATTCATTTCGTTTATCATTGTCCCAATCAACGAGCTTGATCGACTTAACTCTTTTTTCTGACTCCGACCCCTCACTAATTTTGTTCTTCGTATTTCTCATCACTTGAATGAAGAGACTCGATCAACTCAACTTTCTCAAAATTCTCACCATAAACCCTTGACTAAGTTTGTTATGTGCTTATACCAATTTTTGAAATTAATATTTAGCTCTTATTTTTTTTCGTGTTTGATGTTAATTAAGATTTTACATCACCACTACAACAAAGAGGGTCTATAGCGGCGACATATATTGCGACGACAAAAAGTCGCCTCTATTGAGTCTACATATTAGCGACGACAAAGAAATGTCGTCGCAATACCAACAAAACTTATAGAGACGACACATGTCGTCGCTATAAAACGAATGTCGTCGCTGTTTCGTAGAGGCTATAACGACGTCTTTACGTGTCGTCGCCACTCGATTAGGGAAAGGCGGGAACTAATGGCGGCATTTTGGTGCATATATAGCGACGACAAGCGCCGCCGCAATTGATATGCAGAGATGATGATGTAAGTCACGTGAATCATGTATTTTCTCGTAAAGTGTGAAGGGATCTATAGCGACGACATATGTCATCGCTATATACCAAAATGAATTTAGGCGGAAAATTTGGCGCCCAATTGTTATATATAGCGACGACATATGTCGTCGCTATACCTATTCTGAATAAATTTTGCAGGCGCGTGAATAATTACTTTCCTCAAAAAATGGGAATGCACCTTTAGCGATGACGTTTATCTATAGCGACGACAATGTCGTCGCTATAGACTCTTCTTTATCTTCTTCCCATCTCCGCATTTCTGTATTGCATACTACACACAATTAAAAAAAATTCTTCTCCATCTCCGTTTCTTCATCTCCATTTCTTCATAATCATCTCCAATTATTATCAGTACTGTATTTGTAAAAATATAGTATTTTACAAGTATGGATATTGATAAAAGTTGGACAACAATTAGAAATCGTACAAAGTCTGCAGATTTTGGAACGGTTTGCAAGCATTTATAAACATGGCGAGGCCATACGTTAGCAACAGAGGAAGAATTAAATGTCCGTGCAAAAAATGTTTAAATGGTCTCACACATCCATTGGAAATTGTAGAGGCTCACATATTTCGTAATGGTTTTGCGGAGAGTTATGTCACTGGATATATCATGGCGAGATTGATGTTCATCTTTGCGAATGTGTATAGACGAGAATGAGCGAGATGGTGTGGAAGATGAGATGATGGATGTAATAGACGACGTAGTTGGTGATGAGCATGTGGTACAAGCAACCGATGGTTACTATGATTGAATGTTTGTGCTCTCCATTCGTAAGCTGCACAGGAGTTTCATCATTTTCATCCCTAAATTTTTAGTCAAGTTGATGCATATTAAAGTTATGAACAAATGGACAAACAAGTCATCGATGATCTTTTGAAATTGCTGAAGTTAGCATTCCCAAATATGAACTGGTTGACTCTCACTCTGAAGCTAAGAAGGCGATGGCGAAGCTTGGTTTGGGTTACAAATCCATTCATGCTCGCAAGAACGATCGCAGACTTTGTTTTGGGGTGAACATGCCGATAGACAAACTTGCCCGATTTGCCGGGAAAGTCGTTGGGTTCACACTTACGGGAAAGTGAGCGGGAAGAATGTTCCGCATAAGGTGTTGCGATATTTTCCCTTGGCCTGAGACTAAAAGCGTATGTTCATGACGAAGGATCTTGCAAAACTTATGAGGTGGTGGCGGTATAGGAAGGTCTAGGGACGATGATGAAATGCAACATCCCGTTGATGGAAAGGCGTGGCGGGATTTTGACTTGAAACATCCAATGTTCGCAAGTGAGATCGGGAATGTCGAGGTTAGGTTTGGCCGCAGACGGATTCAATCCATTCGGTGACATGAGTCGTAAATGACAAAGATGTGGCGATGGTTGTAACGATTTACAACTTGCCACCCCGGTTATGCATGAAGCCCGAATATCTTATGCTTACTCGTTGATACACGGTCCTAAAGCACCGGGTAAGGACATTGATGTATTTTTATGACCATTAGTGGATGAGTTGAAGGAATTGTGGGTCGATGGGATTGACACGGGAGGCGGTGGAACCAACAAAGCAAGTTAGTATTCAGATGCGTGCGACTTTGTTGTGGATCGTTAACGATTTCCCCGAGAAGTAGTTTGTCCGGTTGGAGTGGTCGGTACAAGGCATGTCCGACGTGCAACGAGGATACTCCTTCGATCCGTGTGATAGGTAAGACGACTTATGTGGGTCATCGTCGGTTCCCGCCATCCAGGCATCATTTTCGGAGTAATTTAGACTTCGATGGAGGAGGACAGATGGCGACCACCTCCGCGTCGGTTAACGCATCCACTGACATTTTAGCGCAGATTAACTCGTGTCGATATAGAAGTCCGTGAAAGCACCCAAATTACGGTGGCGCTACAATTCGGAGAAGTGATGACGAGCTCAATTGGAGAAAAAGAGCATTTTCTATGAGTTGTCCGATTGGACTTCTACCGAGCTCAAACATAACATCGATGTCATGCACGTAGAGAAGAATGTTTGTGATAGCTTGCTCGGCACAATTATGGACGATCCATTCAAATCAAAAGACACGATCAATGCGGGCGCGATCTAATGCAATTATGGATCAAAAGGAGTTGCACTTGTATCGAAGCGGAATAAGTGGATGAAGCTTTGCCGCATGTTACACCATGTCGTCTTCAAATCGTAAGAAATTTTGTCAATTTATCGATCGGTTGAGTTTCCGGATGGCTTCGCTTCTAATCTTCGGAAGAATATTGCTCCAAATGACAACCGTATTATCGGGTTGAAGTCACATGATTGCCATATTATCATGCAGCGGTTATTACCAATCGGATGTCGGGCGTTCTTGAATAAAACAATTTCCACGGTCATTATTGAATCGCGTACACGTTCTTGAAAGCTTTGTGCAAGAACACTAAAGGTTAGCGACATGATAGCATCCCACGATCACCTTGTACTCATTCTCCGTAAGTTGGAAAGGATATTTCGCCTTGACTTCTTCGACATCATGATTCACCTCGTAATGCATTTACCAGAAGAGGCAATCCTTGGAGGTCCTGTGCATATGAGATGGATGTATCCATTCGAGCGATACCTGAAGAAATTGAAGGGCTACGTAAGAAATCGAGCTCGGCCCGAGGGATCAATAGCTGAAGGGTATGTTGTGGACGAGGCATTGACCTTTTGTTCGAGGTACTTCCAGGACATAGGGACAAGGTTCGATCGACCAGACGAGCGAAGATGCTCTTGTTCCACGCACACACGACTTTCTTTTTTCGATCGCTTGATGTCACCCACTTGGAAAGCAGTCACCAACGACGTTCAGTACTCAAGTTCGAAATCAAGCAATTTTTTACACCCTGAACAACTGTTATGAAGTTGAGCCATTCTTGCAGTAAGAAGGCGTTAATTCTTGATTATTATTCTTTTATCTCGAAATTAACTTTATCATTTGAAACGAACTAATGAATGTTGATCTTCAATACTTTGTTCAGGGAACATAGGCAGGAACTTATTTCCAGTGGCTGTCCAAACATCGAACTAGTGCACAGAAGAGACTTTCACGGTTGGTTCTACGTAAAGGTAAGCGAACATCGAGTGAATAAAATTGCAAGTTTTCAACATAATTGCTTTCAATAATCGAGAATAATTCTTGTCATGCGACTATATATGCAGACGCCAAAGCCACAACCATCAAGTTTCTCATGAGTTATTTGCGTTGGCGATGGATGTTACCAAAGAAGGTTATGTCATACACGGCTTGTGTTGTCAAAGGAGTTCGGTTCGTGACATATGATCGTGATATTAGAAGAAAAACTCAAAATAGTGGTGTGTCCGCCCGTGGACCGGGGTGAGAATTACTACGGCGTTGCAAGATATCTTGGAGCTACAATATGGACCGAAACTTTCGATCTATCTGTTCGTCGCAAGTGGTTTAAGTGTGATGGGAGACGGATGGTGGCGAGAATAACGTTACCGATATTGACATCAGTGCAGAGGCGTTCAAGGATGATCAGTTCATACTTGCTAGCCAAGTACAACAAGTGTTCTACATTGAAGATCCATCTCGTGGTTCGAATGGCGAGTAGTACAAATTGTCCATCACAGAGCACGTGGACACACGGTGGGAGCTAACATCACGAGAGATTGACCGCTCCACAATAACTACTCTTCCGGTTTATCTCTATTCGTTGATCTTGGCAACATAGAGCATGTATCCTTGCACCGCGATGATGATGAAGTCGATGAGATCGATGCATCGGTTATCGGGAGAGCCCTCGCCGACATCTTTGCGGGAGAAACTTCGTTTATAAGCGACGATGATGTTGAAGACGATACAAATGCGTAATCACGAGGATGAAGAAACATCGAGTGAAATCAATGAGGACGTCGTTGACGATGATGATGTAGATCAATCGTATCATGATAGTGAATCGATTGAAATGTTATTGTGCGTCACTAAATTTGCAATGAAATTACTTTAAAAAAACGCATCTATTTTTTTTTTTTTGTTATTGTTTTCGGCTTGAATGTTTGTCATTCATTCATCGGTTCATTGGTATTGGTCAATACTAAATACTTATAAATATTAAATACTAAAATTATTATTCATAATATTAAATCTCAATAAATATTAAATATTACAAATTCAAAATTAAAAGTGAATATTAAATACTAATAATTTATAATTGATATTATTAAATATAAATAAATATGAAAACATAAAAATTAAATATTAAATATTAAATACTAAAATTATTATTCATAATATTAAATCTCAATACATATTAAATATTAAAAATTCAAAATTAAAAAGTGAATATTAAATACTAATAATTTATAATTGATATTATTAAATATCAATAAATATGAAAACATAAAATTAAATATTAAATATTAAATACTAAAACTATTATTCATAATATTAAATCTCAATAAATATTAAATATTAAAATTCAAAATTAAAAAGTGAATATTAAATACTAATAATTTATAATTGATATTATTAAATATAAATAAATATGAAAACATAAAAATTAAATACTAAAATTATTATTCATAATATTAAATCTCAATACATATTAAAAATTAAAAATTCAAAATTAAAAAGTGAATATTAAATACTAATAATTTATAATTGATATTATTAAATATCAATAAATATGAAAACATAAAAATTAAATATTAAATATTAAATACTAAAATTATTATTCATAATATTAAATCTCAATAAATATTAAATATTAAAATTCAAATTAATTGATAATATTATCAGATTAAAATTTTTCATAATTTTAAAAGCGGGAAAATTAATAATTATAAAAATTATTGCAATTAAAATATTCCTTCAAATCGAAAGCAAAATATAATTTTTTCTACAATGTATTGTCAATAGCGACGACATATGTCGTCGCTATTGCTGAAAATTGGGCGCCACCTTCAAGGCGCGTGTTTAAAAAATCTGAAAACATGTCGTCGCTATAGTTGTCAATAGCGACGACATATGTCGTCGCTATTGAGTCAGACCTTTTAATTCACATGAACATTCTTCTTTTCCATTTCTTCTTTGGTTCTTCTTCTTCCGTCAGATAGCTTGCTCTCGCCGTCGCCGCCGTTGCACCGATCATCATGAGTCCTCCACCACCGATCACCTCGAGTCCTCCGCCACCCGGTCTGCTAAAGTATTTTCTCACTTTTAGATTGAAAAAGGTACAATTTTAACGGTTTCTCGTTCTCTATCACATCAACATCGCTTCAAATACTTTGTGATTTCTTGATCTTTTCTTGTGGGTATTAGATTGTGTGTGTGCAAAGAGTCGGAGAGGTGTGGAGTTGTGTGATTGTCGTTGATTTCTTCATCGGATGTTAGTTAAATTTTGGTTAATTGATGAAATGATTTGAGTCACTAATCTAATTTAATTTCGGGTTTTCTATTTCTTAATTTGTTTTTTTTATTTTCAGTTACATGTTGTGTTTTTAATTTAGCTAGATTTTTTAGTTGTAATGAATTTCATGTTACTATTGTTATAATGGTGAGATGTGGCTCTTTTCATGTTTCTGGAATTGACTTTTAGTGAGATGAGGTTTCTCCTGGCGTGTTTCTCCTTGAACATTAAGGCCTTGAGCAGCCCTTGTTGATATTGGTTATGGGTATTGAAAAGATTGCAGAAGTTTGGTGTTTCTAGAATGACATATTTTCTCTAGCGTGTATACAATGGATTCTAGTTATGTAATTGTGGGTTGCCTATTGAATAGAAGACATTATGGCCAGATTTGAATCCTGGTAGACGATATCTTACATGCCAAAAACGACATGTAATTTTTTTAAATTTTTTTCAAACCTTGTTGGCTGTCATCTTGTGAAATGTATGTATTTATTCCCCAAACTTTCTTTTACTATACACGAAATTAGTGGGTCTCGACTTGCACGGTGCACTCCACTCATGTGTCCTAAGTCAAAAGAGACAATCCATAAATTAAAAATCTAGGGACTTATTTGCAATTTTACAGTAGTTTAGGAACCAATTGATAATAAAATATAATAAAGAGAAATTTTCCCATAAATTCAAATTTTAGGGACTTATTTGAAAATAAAGTAAGTGTAGGGACCAATTTATAATAAAATATAATAAAGTCAAATTTTCTCATAAATTCAAAGTTTAAGGACTTATTTGAAATTAAAGTAAGTTTAGGGACCAATTTATAATTAAATATAATAAATTCAAATTTTTTCATAAAGTAAAAATCTAGGGACTTATTTGCAATTTTACAGTAGTTTAGGGACCAATTTGAAATAAAATATAATTAATTCAAAATTATCCATAATTTTAAAGTTTAGGGACTTATTTGCAATAAAATATGTGCAGGGACCAAATTGAAATAAAATATAATAAAGTCAAATTTTTCCATAAATTCAAAGTTTAGGGACTTATTTGTAATTTTACAGTAATTTTAGGGACTAATTTATAATAAAATATAATAAAGTCAAATTTTCCCATAAATTCAAAGTTTAGGGACTTATTTGCAATAAAATTAGTTTTGGGACCAATTTATAATAAAATATAATAAAGTCAAATTTTCCCATAAATTCAAAATTTAGGGACTTATTTGCAATTTTACAGTAAGTTTAGGGACCAATTGATAATAAAATACAATAAAGAGAATTTTTCCATAAATTCAAATTTTAGGGACTTATTTGAAATTAAAGTAAGTGTAGGGACCAATTTATAATAAAATATAATAAAGTCAAATTTTCTCATAAATTCAAAGTTTAGGGACTTATTTGAAATTAAAGTAAGTTTAGGGACCAATTTATAATTAAATATAATAAAGTCAAATTTTTTCGTAAAGTAAAAATCTAGGGACTTATTTGCAATTTCTGAGAGTTTAGGGACCAATTTGAAATAAAATATAATTAATTCAAAATTATCCATAATTTTAAAGTTTAGGGACTTATTTGCAATAAAATATGTGCAGTGACAAATTGAAATAAAATATAATAAAGTCAAATTTTTCCATAAATTCAAAGTTTAGGGACTTATTTGTAATTTTACAGTAAGTTTAGGGACCAATTTATAATAAAATATAATAAAGTCAAATTTTCCCATAAATTCAAAGTTTAGGGACTTATTTGCAATAAAATTAGTTTAGGGGACCAATTTATAATAAAATATAATAAAGTCAAATTTTCCGAGGATACTGCAAAATTTAGGGACTTATTTGCAATTTTACAGTAGTTTAGGGACCAATTTGAAATAAAATATAATTAATTCAAAATTATCCATAATTTTAAAGTTTAGGGACTTATTTGCAAGAAAATATGTTTAGGGACCAAATTGAAATAAAATATAATACATACAAATTTTCACATACATTTAAAGCTACATATACGACGTGATATTCGCAATTATGTCATGTGTTAGTATGGACGACGTGATGTCGCGACGGAGGTGATGGTGCGAGAGATCCTCCACGTGAGCCCATCTCACCGGCTCCCTCTAAGCATGCGAGTGCGGTAAGACGTTTCTTTCAAATTTTAAGTATTTATTATTGTTATACATATCGTTGAAGAAAATCGTATGATCAATACATTTTTCAATTTTTCATTTTCAAAGACCCCGCCAAAGCGACGGGGTATATCTCGAGGCATCAATCTCGAGATGGTTTTGGTGGCGAATGGGAAGATGCCATTTTCTATCGCGTTCGACAATGTCGAACGCACAATGCAACCGATCGGGAATAACGAAGTATTTCACGCGCTTGGTTGGGAACAGTGAGATTCACCGTGCCCTCGTGCTACCCTTCATGGACAGAGGTTCCAGGAGGAGCGGTGAGGCGCGGTTACGTAGCATTATCGGTATGAACGTAAATTATTTTTGTTATTAGTACACTTCATTAATACTTGTTTTACGACTTGTACACTAACATATTCTTTTTTCACTCTTGCGAGCTACTTCGATCTGTAGAGGCGATCGGTCGCCCGACGAGTACCGGCAAGTATGTGCCGCGATGAGATCGTCTGGCGGCCGATCGTTATCACGACATACAAACCGAAGGCGCATAATCACTTAAAAGCGCATGGACCGAAGCCAACCATACGGCGAGATGTCACGAGGACCCAGCGAAGTGCATTGACTTCTTCACCACCCTACTTTCGTGGTAAGTATTGTTTATATATTGTTTACGATATTTTATATACTCTTTTAACTAATACATTTTTGCTAATCAATAATATGTTATACTTTCGAGGACCGGTCCTCCAAAAATAAAGCCAATCGGGGTAAGGCTAAATAATACCGCGTGCAGGGTCGAAGAGCTTCTCCGCCGCGCGTTACGATCAGTACAACATATAAATTTTCAATATATCTTCACTACATTACGTAAAAATGTATACTAAATTTCACGTTTAAAATTTCGTCAGCGGGACCCCGAGACCCGAAGTGGCGGGGATTATTGATTCGTCCGGACGTTTCACACCTTAGGGATGGCAATTGGGTCAACCAGCAGCTATTGGTGACTATGTGAGAATTTTTAAATTATGTGAATATAATTTTATCGACATGCATGATATTATTATTTATTATTATTTTTCTTCGAGCAGGATAAGTTTGTTGAGTTCGGAGAGACTCAGCAGACACAAGTCGCCTCCAATAACGCGTCATTAGACGAGCGTGCTATTGCATCGTTGCCCACAAGGAACTTTCCATCGGTCCTCTGCAGACCCCGAGAATAATGATGTTCGGTTTGCCATATACGAGGAGCATTCAAATGCAAATGCGGCGTGAAATTGAGCTTTTAAAAGTAAAATACCAATTGCGCTGCGGATGAGGAGGGGCGGGGACGGGGACGGGGACGACGGTTTAGAGGGTCTGTAGATTTTTTGAATTTTTTATATATTATTTATATTATTTGGAAAAAAAAAAAAATTTTAAAAAAAATTCAAAACGTTTATAACGGCAACAATGTCGTCGCTATAGGTAATTACATTATTGAAAAAAAAATTTAAAAAAAAATTCATAACGTTTATAGCGACGACATTGTCGTCGCTACAGGTAAATACATTATTTGTGTTAGCGACGCCTTTATCGTCGCTGTAATGGATGAATGTATGGCGACGACACAATGGTCTCTATTAGTTTGTCTGTAGCGACGCTTTTTGCGACGACTATGTCGTCCCTATATGTCCGTTTTCGAGATATGGTCACGACTCTATAGCGATGACATTATCGTCGCTATAGATACAAATTTATATAGAGACGACATTATGTCGTCGCTATATCTCAAGAGACACTAACTTGTTGCGGCGACATGTAGCGACGACTTAGTCGTCTCTAAAACTCTACAGAGACGACTTTTGAGTATTCAGCGACGACATATGTCGCCGCTATTGACCTCATTTCTTGTAGTGCACTCCTTTGTTTAATTAAAATGTCAATTAAATTCATTTATTAAAAAGTCATATATTGTGACTTATTAAAAAGTCATTTACTGAATTTTTCAATTGATTAAAATTTTATGCCTATTTTTTAATTTTTAATAAAATTTTGAATAAAATAGACACAGCTCGGAGCGGATGGATGGTGTATCTATCCCATTTTTTCTTGTTTAGCAATTTCACTATCAGATGACTAAAGGAAAAAGCCCGGTACCTCATAAACCTCTCTTTTTATGTGGTTTCGGCCTATGGGGGACACCATTCGAAGACTTGAACACAACGAGTTTATTAGAATAAATGCCACTAGCTTCGTAGAATGGGCCAATTTAATACAACAAAAAAATTCGATTTGTAGATTTTAAGTGAAATTTAGACAATGACAATTTAAAGAAGAGGAGCGATTTCTTGTCCCAAGTGAAGCGATTGTTATTTCTTTACATCTAATATAAAGATTCGTTAGATGAATTGTCGCACAAGTTTTTCATCCAATGTATGTCAGTCTGCCAATTCATATTGGGGTGGGGACATGATTCTTCAAAGAGTATTTTTGCTTTCTCCTTTTGACTAATTATGGACTCGTCTATTAATGCCAACTCACGATATTATTACTAAAAAAAAAAAAGAAGACGTTAAAATATGGACTCAAATTTGTTAATGGGAACTTATTTTGTTCATTAAACTTCACTAAAGTTAGGTTTAAGTACCTTTTTTTTTCATTAATTAACCAAGTAGTGCAATTTGTTCTTTTATTCTTCTATTTTAATTTCTTTAATATTTTGTAGTCGATTTTCAATTTTTGATTAAAAAGAGAGTTCTAATAGATTGCTAATGATTGTAAACTATTGTCGAATTTTATGATTTTAATCTTTCGTCCTGTGTCTTAATTTCAAATTAAAAAAAAAAAATGAGAGTTATAATGGGCTCATAGTTGTCGTAAAATTTTGTTGCATTTTATGATGTGAACTTTACTACAACTTTGATGCGAATCTTCACCTAACAATATATGAAATAGAGATGAGGAAAAAAATAATAGAAATCGTTTAACAAGCTTAAATACAATTTTGATAGAATGTCTCACAAGTATTTAAAAGAGCGATAGAAAATAATACACAAGAAACTATTTCAACTGCATTACACCTTCCATTCTCCTATAAATACTAGTATTCTTTATCTCTTCCTCAACACATACTAGAAATTCCAATTCCCTTAATTTCTCTTTCACCATTTCCTTAATTAAAAAGCTTGGAAAACTTGTCAATGACTACTTCCAGAAGTCATTCTTGCCTCAGTTTTGCTTTCTCTGCTTGTTCTCCATCAAGTCCATGCAGTTCAAACCATTTATAACAGTGATGGCAGTTACAAGAAAAGGGTCTTGGAAAACTTCACATAGATTGTGTCATATCATGAAAGTAAAATATTATTTATGTTATGAAAGGATTTATCATGGATGACAATCAGCAGAATTGAAAATGGAGAACCAAAAGTAATTTTTTTTTTTTATAAGCCCTTTAAGGCAGAAACATTTTACACATCAGAATTGAAAATGGAGAACCAAAAGTATTTCTTTTTATAAGCCCTTTAAGTGCAAGCCTTATTCATTATTCATCGTAGGCTCGGTATTGGAATTTACATAATTTGAACCAAAAAACTCGACTACTCTCTAGCGATTGAAAAGGAAATGAATTTATTAATTTATATTTTATCTTCGACAAAGAGAAATTCAGATCTTTACAAATGGATTGCATATATACATTTACACATGATTCTGTTCAAGCAATCAATAGTTTCAAAATTGTATTATTTTAGAAATTAGAAATTGACTGCAGTTAGATGAAGAAGGAAAAAGAGAGCATCAAAACCAAACAAATATCCTGTTTGTCAAATAGACTGCAATTAGATGAACAATAAACTGGCAATGAAAAGCAGGGCTCCCATTTGGTAGCATGGGGAAGGTGTCTGGAAGTGGCATTTGGCAGTTCTCACCATTGAAATATATTGTTCTTGGAAAAGCCCATCCATTGCTGAGTGTAAATGATTTTGAATCTTTTTGCAAAAGTATTTCTGTAGTCACAGAACCCAGTTGATCTTTATCAGCTTGCAAGAGTTCAGTGTTGTAGAAGGGCTTCCCCCAGAAAATGGCAACTTCTTCTGCAAAACTTACATATCATGAGAACTACTAACATCTTCAAAACGATATACATCTGCGAAAATCCAGATTCTTAATATAGAGAGATTGGATAGTACAGAGAACATGACCTTAGTTTCTTTATTCCCTTTAACACTGTGCAATGCTGGACGATGTTGCACAATAAAATAGAAGAGTTTTTAACTTCTCTGTCTTATTTAACTTTTTCCAGTGCTGTCCAGTCAAGCATTACCAAGCATGCCATAAGTGTATTCTATCAGTACAGCATACGCTTTTCTTTAATCCTTCTGTTTTATCCTTCAACATATGTTCACCCTTTGAATACTTTAGAGATTAATGAACAAGATTTTAGTTCTTTCTCTCTTTTAATACTGTCCAACAGTTTCCAGTCGACCTCATCTCACCAAACATATCATTATGTCTATTGTTCAACACAACATACCATTTTCTTTAGTTCTCTGATTTATCCTTTGACATAGACCATGTTTTACTTTTTAGTTAGTTATTTTGCCAAACGTGATTTTCAAAGTAACTTTTTTTTTACTAGCAATCCAAACGTGCTCATATTAACCATTTGAAACTCCATAAATAAGTACATTCTCAAGAAATGAGTGAAGATATTTGCAAAGATTAGGGTACCTGGGACACCAATACTTGGAAGCATTGTGCTGTTGAAGCTGTATGCAGTGGCAGGCTGTCCGAAGCCAGGATGTTGAACCAAAACGTTCCAGTCTGAGTAATTTTTTCCATAGTTGTAATTAGAGACTGTCAGTTTTACCCTCCAATGGTTCATGTAATTGTTCTCAATATGCCAGTGAATCCGAAGTGGACACATATGATCAGTGCATTGAACTATATCATCATCTGGCAAATTTGACGGAATGGAACCATCTCTGTTCAACATAGATAGATACACATACAAACAACATTAGACCTTCAAATTATAGTACGGCAAAGCAGTTTAGAGAAAGCAAGAATTGTTGAACCTCTTCATCTGAATGATTTAAGTTGCTAGAGAGGGGACACATTTATTTAAGTTTAGTATTCAACACTCTCTCTCACAATCGAAATCATTTTTTCACCAAAAGTCTGCTATGTGCACAATTTTCGAAAAATGGGTTGTGGCAAGATTCGATCCCCAGGACTCTTGAGTGCTTCGATACTATGTTGAACTATCTCATTTAAAAAGCTAAAATTGTTATAGAAGAGACATGTTATTTATTGACATTTAGTATTCAACATATAATAACAAACCTGATACATGATGTTGGGAGCCGATCAGCTACTTTACATCCACAGCTGCAGGAAGGGCATGATGTGACTTTAGGATTGTAAAATGATGAGAGCGAAACACAACAAACTGGCGTTTTGTTAGCCAAATAACTGGAGTATGTGCATGTCGATTTCCATGTCCCTGAAAATGAGAAAATCCATAATGAGAATGTTGTTAGACTGTACCTAATCCAAGGATCAAGAACCTAGTATTCTCCATTTGTCTAAAAGTGACAGATACAGAACGTAGGTTGGAACTGGCTTATTCTAATGAACTAGATACTGATTCGTGTCATTGTTCAAGCTACGTCTATTCTTCTAGAATGATCTTTTTAGTGAGCATCTAGCTGTTCACAAGTCCTCTGCATACTGAAAGACCGGGAGCTGGGAAACACACTCCCTCATCCCTCCAACAATATTTCTAATTTTATTATTTCAGTTTCTCTATTAGAAAACAGGGAGATTTTCAAATTAGTTGGCCATTTTTCCTTTCCCAGAGATGTAGAAGCATTGTGCTTTCATCAAGCTCTGTTTCTACTAAGAAGGGCCTAATTACTCTTGAACAATACACCAATGAGTGTTTTCCTTCCTAGATTTTAACTATTATTTTATTTCCCAAAAACAGTAACATCAGATCCTCACAGTTGATCATGTGGCGTATGTGGTATTTTTCATCAAACAAGGCAGATATTATTATTCAGTTGGGTGAATAACAGGCTTCGGATTAGGAAGGGTTTTTATAAATCTTCCCTAACTGTATAAATGGTTCGAAATGGCCATAACTGAAGGTCAAGCACTCTGGGAACTCAGTATCTTAGATAAGGCAACGACTCAATAAGCACTGTTTTCTTTCACCATACTAGGCAATTATTCCGTTATTCTTTAAAGTTAAACTTTGACAATAAAGTACTTACTGAAAACTTGCTCTTCCCTTCTTCCCCCGATAACTGAAGAAACTGTAGGAGTTGTGTCCATCACCTGACCACAAGTATAACCGGGTCCTGGAGCCGTTAGAATAAGATTCAGAGGCTTGTACCCGGTAGAATTCTGTTCCAAATTTCCAACTGTAACCTCAAAGGATGTGTTGGACAGTGAAGGATGGACAGCATAGGCAGCAAGGATCCCACCATGGCAGCAACCATCCGATCTGTTTTGTGGCAATGCATCTGGCATCAGATCAACTATCACTGGATCTATCTTGCATGAATGTGGTACTCGGAATTTGAAGGATGAACAATTTCCTTGTTGGATAGCAAAAGCACCAGACATTGACCAAATGACCTCATTTCTGGTCCATGTCCAACCTAGTTTCCAACCTGGTTTCTCTACATGACGATACTGGTAGTAGTTTTGTATTGTTACTCTTGCCTACAAGAAGAATCCAGATTAATGGATGAGAACTCAATTACAGGTGATTGTGTTGTAGAATTTTGAAGTGTGAAAAGACTGAAAGTGTGGATATAGATATATGGACAAGCAAAATTGAGGCCGGCTTCTTGAATCACCACTAGAGCCAAAACAAGATTGCTTACATGATCAACAACTTCTTTAGCATTACGGAAAATATTAAGGGCATGGTTTCTACGCAGCACTAGACATAGTGTCCACACTATAGCGACCAAGATTTTATTCTTTTCTTTCTCACTAATACTGCTGAGTACTGCCTATCCACCTTACTAAATATACTCAAAGTCCTTATATACATCTTGGCATGAAGCAACTACTTAACCCTGAAAAGACGAGCATATTCTTAACCCCTTTTATCTTAATGTAACTGAATGAAACATAGCCGCTTCGAGAAAAGACTAAAATTCGACACAAAACATAAAACAGAATGTCGGTTGCAGTACTAACCACATATCCATCAAGTGTATACTTCAATATGTCAAAAGTAACTGTAATATTCCCATTCGGATCCAAAGGGTCGTAGCAATCTGCAACCCGAGAAGGCAACTAGCTTCAATATATAAGAAAACTCTAGATAACAAAAGAAAGCAAATACAGTGAAATAGGATGCCTGAAAATCTGCACATCCCAATTAACAACAGCAATATCAGTAGATAACGCCACCGGGGAGAAGTGATTGACTCCATGTTTTTGGGGATAAAGCAATTCAAAATAGACAGAAGCTGTTATAGTAGAAGAGACGGATAACATCTTGAATAAAATGTAGTGTAGACAAAAGGGATAATACAAACATATACAGAGAAATCCAGCTAGCTCATTTTTCTACAGCATGCTTGACTGGAAGCTGGAAACAAAGAATAAACATAGGAAACGTCATTAAAATTAGCAACAGAACAAATCCACATCATAATACAATATTCATTTATGACCAATATAACTCAGCAACATAGCATAAACAAATCCAGGCGCCCTCATATTCCTTTATCTATGGAAGGCGACATGAATTCCAAGGCGGAATACGCAACATGGAAACTTCTTGCAGACACACAAGCTTATCCTCTTTATGTTTCTTGTTTCTTGATTCCCAAGCTCTAGGAATTCTCAAATATAATGCTACATCAATAAAAATTGGCCCATTAAGAAAAAAAAAAAAAATCAAATTTGAATAGACTATCAAAAATCTTAAGCAATCAGTCAATCGTAATGCTGATAACACTTGCAACAAGTGCAAGAAAATATCAAAACAGAATAAAAGCCAAAAAGTATAGGCTACGCGTGCGATGAGACAGGTTAAAAACACAATGTGATCACTGAATTTTCAAGTTGGCTAGTAAACTTTGTTTATTCTGGTATTAATGTATAAATCTCATGCCGGTTATAATCTGTTGTAACATTTTATTTTTTAAAATAATTTTATTATTGAAATATGAAAAGTTGGAAGTTTCATGTCTTGATTATGGAATATCATAGGTCATGAGTTATAGTTGTTTGTTATTGTGGAAGATCATAGGACATAAGTTATGAAATTAAGTGTATGAAATTTAATTTCTTATTTACTTCTATTATCTTACTAACACCTATAAATACCATGCTATTCTCTCCAACTTTACATAACAAAATATATGAAGTTTTATATTTTTACTCTCTCTACAAAGTTAATACATTTGCCATAAGAAAGATGTTCTTATAGTGGAGCTTTGAGTTCATCTTCTAGTGCAAAAGAAGTTGAACTAAACAACGTTCGAGTTGGGAACATTGTTGTATCTGGAGGACAAGTCAAGAAGATAGTATTGCTTGCCGGTGATTGAGGATTTTCAACACATGAGAAGGCTTGAATCTCCTTAAAGAGAGCGAGATACCGGCGCCTCGCCCTAATTGGTTCTGAGTTTGCTTCTAAATTTAGTTGTAAATTTTATTTACAATTGTATTTTCACTAACAATTTTAAGGAGATTCAACATGGAGCAAACCGTTGAAAAGCCAAATGAGAATGTTGGAGATCTCAACAAGCCATTTAAGCTTCAAAGGAACAAACTTTAAAAGGTGGAAGGGTAAAGTTCTCTTTTACCTCACTCTTCTCAAGGTTGCCTATGTCCTTCTGAGAAGAATCCTAAAAATTAAGAAATCTTGAAGGCATGAGCGATGATGAATATATTGAACATGGAGAAAAGGTCGAAAAGTACGAAAAAGATGAGTATAATTGTCGTTACTATCTTTTAAATTGTCTTGCCGATCATTTCTATGATTATTATGATACTACTTTTACGTGCGCAAGAAAATATGGAAAGCCTACTGAGTAAATATGATCTTGAAGAAGCGGTGCAAAAAAATATGCGACAAGTCGATTTTTTCGTTATCAAATGGTGGATGGAAAATACGTGGTAGAGCAAGCACAAGATTTTCAAATGATAGTTCTTTGAAGTCATATCACGAAGGGATTAAGATTGGTGACAACCTAGTTGTTCTTTGGCTTAATTGATAAACTTCCACCATCATGGAGAGAGTTCGAGAAAAATATGCGACACAAGCAAAAGAGATATCACTAGAAAGCGTTGATCACACGCATTCGAGTGGAAGAAGAGGCTAGAGGACAAGATGCACTTATTCAAGAGAGCAATGGACATTCCACAAAGGTAAATTTAATTTCTCTACAAATGAAAATTTGCCTACTAATCGATATTCAAAAATAATATGTTGAAGCACAGAAAAAGATCGTGAAAAATCTTACCAACATGATAAGAGAAATTCAAGTCAATGGAGTAAGAATCAATCACATCCTTCTCAAAATCAACGAGGGGTAAGACTTGTTTTGTATGTGGCAAAATGGGCATATTGCTCGAATTTGCGAATCTAGGAAGCGTGAACCTATACCTCGGGCTAACGTTACCAGGAGCCATTTGTGGCTATGATAACCGATATCAATATGATACAAAGTGTTGAAGGATGGTGGGCGGATTACGGTGCAAATAGACATGTTTGCTATGATAAAGATTGGTTCAAAGTTTACACTCCTTTTAAGGAGTACAAAACTATAATGCTTGGAGATTCTCACACTACTCAAGTTCTTGGAGCGGGTGAAGTTGATCTTAAATTCACTTACGGAAGAGTTTTAACATTGAAAGATGTGTTTTATCGCCTTCCATGAGAAAGAATTTGATGTCAAGTTATCTTTTAAATAAAGGGTGGCTTTAAACAAACTATGGAATCTGATCAATATGTGATTACAAAGAAGGGTATATTTGTAGGCAAAGGTTATGCTTGTGATGGAATGTTTAAACTCAATGTTGAGAATATTAATAATAATGCTTCTAATTCTGTTTATATGCTCTCTTCATTGAATTTTTGGCATGCTCGTTTATGTCATATTAATAGTAAATATGTGGGAGTCATGAGTAGTTTGGGATTAATTCCTAACATGAAAAAGGATTTTGAAAAATGTGAAATTTGTAGTAAAGTGAAGATTACAAAAAGACCTCATAAAAGTGTAGAAAGAAATACCGAATTATTGGAGTTAATTCACACAGATTTATGTGAATTTGAAGGAATTTTAACTCGTGGAGGAAATAGATATTTTATCACTTTTATTGATGATTGTTCGAAATATACTTATGTTTATTTATTGAAAAATAAAAGTGATGCTTTTGATTCTTTTAAAATATTCCTCCTTGAAGTTGAAAATAAATTCGGTAGAAAGATTAAAAGAATTCGAAGTGATAGAGGTCGAGAATTTGAATCTTTTGGATTTAATTCTTATGTTCAATCCTTGGGAATAATCCATGAAACTACTCCACCATATTCACCTGCTTCTAATGGTGTAGCAGAAAGAAAAAATAGAACGTTAATTGATCTTACAAATGCTATGCTATTAGATTCAGGTGCTCCCTCAAATTTTTGGAGAGAAGCGGTTTTGACTGCTTGTTATGTGTTAAATAGAGTGCCACATAAAAAGACAAAAATAACACATTTTGAGGTGTGGAAAGGGCATAAGCCAAATCTGGGATATCTAAGGGTATGGGGTTGTTTAGCCTTTGTGAGGTTAACAGATCCTAAAAGACCTAAATTGGGAGCAAGAACTACCACTTGTGCTTTTCTTGGTTATGCGGTACATAAACTGACCTATAGATTTTTGACATTGAAAATAATATAATTTTTGAGTCGGTGATGCTATTTTTCATGAAGAAAAATTTCCATTTAAATCAAAAAAATAGTGGGGGTAAAGAATTTGAACAAAATATTTTGAAATCTAACTCTTCTACTCCTATTTTACAAAATCAAGAAAATTTTCAAAATGAACTCGGAAGGAGTAAAAGAACTAGAGTTGAGAAACATTTTGGTCCTGACTATATTGTTTATAATGTTCAAGAAAATCCAATTTCTTTACAAGAAGCTTTATTATCACCTGATGCTATATTTTGGAAAGAGGCTGTAAATGATGAGATAGAATCACTACTTTCTAATAAAACTTGAAAATTAGTTGATTTACCACCAGGTTGTAAAACCATAGGGTGTAAATGGGTCCTAAAAAAAAAATTAAAACCGGATGGAAGTATAGATAAGTATAAAGCAAGACTCGTTGCAAAGGGGTTTAAACAAAAAGCTGATGTAGACTTCTTTGATACTTTTTCTCCGGTTACTAGAGTGACATCCATTAGATTGCTTATTGTTGTTGCTGCAATTCATGATTTTATTATTCATCAAATGGATATGAAAAGCTTGACTTTTTAAATGGTGATCTAGATGAAGAAATATATATGGACCAACACGAAGGTTTTTACAACTGGTGAAGAAAGCAAAGTGTGTAAGTTGTCTAAATCTCTTTATGGCTTAAAGCAAGCTCCAAAACAGTGGCATGAAAAATTTGATTCTTGCATGATTGAAAATGGGTATAAAGTAAATGAGTGTGATAAGTGTATATATTATAAATCATGGAAAAATTCACATGTCATTATTAGTCTCTATGTGGATGATTTGTTGATTTTGGCTCTAACATTTTTGTAATCAATGAGACGAAAAATATGCTTAAGAGCCATTTTGACATGAAAGATCTTGAGAGGCTAATTTTATTTTGGGCATGCGAATTACTAAAACATGTGATGGAATTTTCTTGATCAATCAAGTTATATTGAGAAAATTTTTGAAAAAATATAACTATGTTGATTGCAAAGCGTTTCTAATCCTTTTGATTCGAGTATTCATCTATTTCCTGTTGAAAATAAAAATGATGTCATAAATCAAAAAGAATATGCTAGCATGATTGGTAGCTTGCGATATGCTACTGATTGTACGAGACCTGACATTGCATTTGCAGTAGGGGTACTCAGCAGGTTTACAAGCAAGCCAGGAAGAGAACATTGGCATGCTATGGACCGTGTAATGAAATATTTAATTGGTTCAAGAAACTATGGCTTATTTTATAAAAAATATCCTGCTGTTATTGAAGGTTTTTCTGATGCAGATTGGAATACATTATCAGGTGATTCTTTATCTACCACTGGATATATTTTTAAATTGGGAGGTGGTGCAATTTGTTGGAAATCTAAAAAACAAACCATTATTGCTAATTCTACTATGGAAGCCGAGCTTATTGCTTTAGCTTAAAGAAGCAAATTGGTTAAGAGATTTATTACATGAGATCGATGTGGGAAAAACCAATACCTCCTATATTGATTCATTGTGACAAAGACGGTTTGCCATTGGTAGAGTTAACAATCGTTATTATAACGGTAAATCCGAGACCTATAAGAAGAAAACACGATCTTGTGAGATCTTATTTGAGCGGTGGCATAATTAACGTGAATTATGTTAAATCTTGTGATAATCTTGCGGATCCATTAACTAAGGTCTTGACAGAGAGAGAGGTGCGGAATACTTCGAGAGGGATGGGACTTAAGCCCATATCATCATGAGCCACATATAAGGATACCCAACCTAGGGACCAGAGATCCTGTAACTAGGTTCAATGGGACAAACAAATTATAAGGTGGCCGGAAAAAAAAAAAAATGCACAATTATTTTTCCCATCCCTATGATGTAAGTGCATTAATCCTGTAACGTTTGGAGGATTGAGTTTTCTAAAAAAAAAAAAAAAACTCTTAATAAAGTCGTAGCTCGTATGAGTGGAGTGTAATAGTTACTGAGGCACTCTTCTTGTGATTTTACCTATGTGAGTGCGAGTGGGGCCGCTCTCTATGAGAATGTGGGCATTTCTAAAAAAAAACACTCATGAAAAACTGGGATCAGCACAAGGCCGTAATGTGCTAGCCATTAAAGCTCATATCAACACCTGGATTATTATGTGTGAGCAGTATTTCTTTATTTCCCTTAACCAGTTATAGTTCAAGTGCGAGATCACTACTAAGCGTGGAGTAGAGATTCTTTGTTTCACTAGTGAAGGTTCAATGCTGAGTCATACCTATCATGATGCATAATTATCTATCTTTTGGCAAATGTATTTTGACTTATTTTCAAATAATAAAATGAGTGGGGAATGTTGTAACATTTATTTTTTTAAAATAATTTTATTATTGAAATATGAAAAGTTGGAAGTTTCATGTCTTGATTATGGAATATCATAGGTCATGAGTTATAGTTGTTTGTTATTGTGGAAGATCATAGGACATAAGTTATGAAATTAAGTGTATGAAATTTAATTTCTTATTTACTTCTATTATCTTACTAACACCTATAAATACCATGCTATTCTCTCCAACTTTACATAACAAAATATATGAAGTTTTATATTTTACTCTCTCTACAAAGTTAATACATTTGCCATAAGAAAGGTGTTCTTATAGTGGAGCTTTGAGTTCATCTTCTAGTGCAAAAGAAGTTGAACTAAACAACGTTTCGGTTGAAATTTGTTGTATCTGGAGGGACAAGTCAAGAAGATATTTGTTGCACAGGTGATTGAGGATTTTCAACACATGAGAGGGCTTGAATCTCCTTAAAGAGAAGCGAGATACCCGCGCCTCGGCCCTAATTGATTACTGAGTTTGCTTCTAAATTTAGTTGTAAATTTTTATTTACAATTGTATTTTCACTAACATAATCTCTTGAAAGTGCAACATATAACTGACCGTGCTAGAATATCACTTGTGGAAGATATATTTCGACATGAGGTTTGTCTGTTCTTTTACTTTGTTGATTGTCATTGTAAAATTGAGACGAACATGAAATTGTTGTAAGATTTTCCCTTTTCAATTATAGAATCAAAATTTTCAATTGCATCATTGAATAACATGACTTTTATTTTATATCTGTGTAGAAAAGTCAAATACTAATTTACGTCTCATATAATTTATAACTACAAAAACTACAAAATAAATAGTTGTTGTAGTAGTTGTTTTACTTCTTTTTCAATTAGGACGAGTCTCAAAATATCAAATTTTCCTGCATTGTTGGAATAAGATTCGATCGAATTCTTTCGAACTACTATCATTTGAATGGACCATTCATTTTCGTACGCCGATAAATCTCTTATAGCCTTTGATTCCATGACGCGGGAGCGACTTTGATTTGGCAAAAAGCTTTATGTTGATGTGTTATGAAAAAAAAAAAACAAAGTATTTGATGAGTGAAATAACAACCTATTTGTGAAAGCAGTTTAAATAGTCGAAGAAGTCAATAATTATACGTTCCTCCATTTATCCTTTGTTTATTTTAACTTAACATTAATTGAATACAAAAATTGAAAAAATTATACGAAATATGTGCTGCCATTTTGCCATTTAGCCTCTGTACATCTTAACATCCATTCAATAAAACAATTGGAACAAAACTCTTTATAAGATGATCTTTTGTTCCAAAAAGAATCTAATAAATATAATTTAATGGACAATCAAGTGGAATGAATTTGTCAAATGCACATTGATGATAATTAAATAGTTGAAAAAATAAATCATGATAATAATGTTCAAATATTTAAATAAATTAAATACATATTAAAAAAAGAAAAGTAAAAATATTATTAAAACAATTTAGATATCGTAGTGATACAATCGTTCAAAAAATATTCTCACTTCATGATATTTAATAATTAATAATTATAGATACTTAAGAAATAGGTAATCTTCGTAAACACATTTGAAGACAACAATTTACATAAAGTAAATTTGATCTTGCCAAACCCGTTGACTTGGTGGAAGGGTTAACCTATTATCTGTATGTAATTTTACTTCAAAAACTTTTAATTGACAAAAAGGTTATAGCGGCAAAACTAAGTGCTTGTTTGATTTTCATTAACATGAGTTTTTGTTTACCGTTTTTTTGACTTTTGGGGAAAAATGACCAAAATGTCCTTTTTTAGTCAAATATTAAATTGCTTTAGAAAGCGAAAAGGACATTTTGGTCAATTTTTCCAAAAGTCAAAAAGCTGAAACAAAAACTCATTTTAATGAGAATCAAACAAGCTGTTTCTGATAAGAAGAGTTCTTCACATTTTGTTTAGAATATCAAACTATAATTATTTTTTAAGTGTTGATAAGTTGTGGATCCTATAAAATGTGTGGATAATAAGTTGTGGATCTTCTACGAAATGTGTGGATAAAAAGTAAGTTCGATCGAACTTTAATTATAATTTAAACTTGAACAAACATGAAATTAGCTAAGCCCGTTACTTTGATTAACAAAAAGCTAATGCGATACTCTAGTTGACAAATAATTAAATCGCGTAGCCGTCTTTTCAGTGGATCGACACAATAAAGTTTTGTGTTTTTGTGACCAACGTTGAATTGAGAGACTACCCTTGTATTAACCCGACATGACACAGGGATGAGTACAACGCGAAATAATATACAAAAGAATGGGGGGACTCCGGCTGGCTTTGTATTTTTCTAGAAGCATAGTGCATATTGTTTTCTTTCTAGCATTTAGTCGAACAATAACCAATAATCAGGTTGCATAGCCGATAAATACTTTGCTAACACAAGTTTGGTTGAAATAAAATGGTCGGATTAGTGCATGTTTGGCTAAGCTTAATTAATTTTTAGCTTAAAACAAATAATCTTTAACCTTTTAGTCAATTTTGAAATAAATATTTGTTTTAAAACAAATAATCTTTTGCTTGTGAAATTTGGAATAAGTAACATTTATAGTTGTCATTTTTCACTTATAAATAGAAAAGAAATAGTGTTTCTAGCCAAAATTAAGAAATTATATGTCTTAAAGTTGTGTTTAATTATGTGGACCGTTCCTCCAACTAATGTATTTGACAAAAAAATTTAATAAATAGTGTAATGTTCCTTGAACAATAACTTAGACTCAAAACTTAGACAACTATTAAGAAAATATCAAATAAGCCATTTACAAAGATATAACTGAGAATTTGTGTAATGCTCCTACCCAAAGGGCGTATTTGACATTTTCTTAATAATGATTTAAGTTTTAGTCTAAATTGTTGTTCAAATAGGATGAACGGTTCCCTTTAATTATATACCATTAAAAATACCAAACGGCTTCATTAAATTCTCAACTCATTTCTCAACTATTAACGAACCATTTATTAGGCATGATGGTTGACCTTTCCATCAACTAGATAGACACAGCATTGATGGAAACAAGCTGACTTACCAGATACATTTGCACTGCACAAAGCTGCAGCGTTACTAGTCAAATATACATAGATCGACCATCGATGATATGAAATTAAAATTTGAGGACAATAATGTCAAGAAAAATAAGTCGAGAACTGAACACATAATTTAAGATATAAAATCGATGGCTAAAAGCAAGTTGAAAGATAAAAGTATAATGAAATATTGAGTAGTAGAGGGCGAATCAAGTTTTGTCTAAAGTAAAATACAAAATCCTTCAACGAAGAACATATATCAAAGACTTGTAATAAGCAGCAAATTAGAGGGGTCTTTTAAAACGCATCTACAATGCAACAATGTGGATTATGGTATATGTGTCAAATAAAATAGAGACAGAGAGAATAGCATTTTCAATGGAATTGTAGATTGAAAAAATTGTGATCCACATGTACAAGAGATATTGGTAAATAAATTAAAAAAATAAAATAAAAAATTATTAATACACATTTCAATGGAAATAAATTATAAAAAATTAAATAAAAGAGGTTTAGTATACATAGACATTAAATAAATAGAGGATGTATAGAAATCTACTTTTTTTCTTTGATATGTAAGTAATTTAGGGGGACAATCAAATGGTTTTCCACTTTTTAGTACAATCTACAGTTGCATTGTAGATGCTCAAAAGAAACAAAAGAAATATCGGAATTTTTCGGTTATTTATTGAGCCTGAAAATTCAGTTGCTGCATAAAGGACTTGATTTATTAGATCAACCATTTGATTTTTAAAAGGTGATAAGAACTGCCAACCATCAATACCTACCACACCCACACACAATACACACAAGGTCATTATTGGAAATTGATAAAGTTTTTTGTATATAATAATTTGTGAGTCTTGCAGACAGTGATAGCAACGAGGAGGATCGGCTTGATCTAAATCCGTCCCGCAATAATTGTAAGAGATCCAAATTCGCCCCGCGATCTGCCATTTTTCGGGGTGGATCGGATACTGATCAGAGCCCTAATCCAGTATCTTGATTTTTTTTTTTTGCATTCAAAAATTTAAAATATATTGAAACAAAACTTTCTACTATATCTTATAGAGTTTAAACAAAGATTCTAAAATACATTTGAGATCTTACACCCACTATGAAAAGCTCTCAAACTAACTACCAAAAGTTACACTGAATATTGTAGGCTTTAGAAATTAACAAATTAGGAATTAAGAAATTTGAAATTGCAATTGCAGCTCTTGTTCCAAATTTTTTATCTTGTTATAATTTAATCTTTTTTTAAAAAAAAATACGGGCGGGTCGAATCGGGCGGCGGTCCGAGCCGATCCGATCCGATCCGTGGCGGATCACGGAGATCATTCGGATCCATATCCATTCGGCCCATGACCGACCGCGGATCAGTATTTTTATTTCCATTCGAATCGGGTATCCATCGGGTTCGAGACGGATAGGATATTTTTGCTTACTCTACTTGCATAATCTGTAGATAAAAATATAGGTAGAGTGTCAGACACAGCAGGGGCCCAAGGCATGGACTGGAAGCTGGGCGCGTATTTTTTTTATGTAAAATTGCTAGAATATGATCAATCTGTATTATAACGGCAAAAAACTTAGAAAGAAAGGATAATATAAACAAATAAGTCATCAAAGTAGGCAGTTAGAAGACTGTGCGATGATGGTGAAGTCAACCAGCCATTAATATTACTTGTAGGTGATACATTTAATAATCTTGGCGAGATATTACAAGTCTTGCTTCCTTATATAGGGTAGCATAGATAACAATAAGGCAAGCGAAAAACATATTAGGCCGTTTTCTATCTGATTCAAGAAATGGCTGCTAATAATGGGAATGTATATGCTGTAGATGATGAAGAAACCCAAACTGGTGTGAGCAAAATTCAGCCTGTCCCCTCTACACCAATGCAAGTTCATTTTTTCTTACTCTCTATTCAATTTCTTGGCCTTTCTCTTGAAAATTTTGGTGGGTGGTTCTTAATTTCTTACAATATTGTTTAGCAGGACACAACAATGGACAGCTGATCTTGATAAGAAGAAGCAAACTTCTCTTACCTTGAGTCAAATGCTGGGTTTGAACGAGTTTTTCTCCTTAGATGTTAGTACCTATCCCGTTTATTGTGTAGAATGTTTGGTTTGCAATATTGGATTTCTTTCTTTTTAATATTTATAAGACTGTTTTACTCGTAATTAATCTAAGTAACTTACATTTTCTTGATAACTGAAGGTTTGGAGGGCGTCGGTGGGAGAGCTCATTGGATCAGCAGTTCTTGTATTCATGCTTGACACTATTGTGATCTCAACCCTTGAGTCTGATATCAAAATGCCAAACCTCGTACTCTCAATTCTCGCAGCCATTGTCATTGCAATTCTCCTCCTTGCTGTTTATCCAGTTTCCGGTGGCCACATCAACCCCGTTATCTCCTTTTCAGCTGCGTTAGTGGGCCTTATCTCCATGTCGCGCGCTTTAATTTACATCATAGCCCAATGCGTTGGTGCAGTGCTTGGTGCACTGGCCCTTAAAGCAGTGGTTAGTAGCACCATTGAACAAACCTTCTCACTTGGAGGTTGCACTCTAACAGTGATTGCACCTGGACCAGATGGGCCCGTAACCATTGGCCTCGAGACTGCACAAGCCTTTTGGCTCGAGATTTTCTGCACCTTCGTGTTCCTATTTGCTTCAGTTTGGATGGCGTATGATCATCGTCAAGCAAAGGCAATAGGCCATGTTCTTGTTTTTTCAATTATAGGAGTTGTGTTAGGCCTCTTGGTGTTTATCTCCACCACTGTCACAGCTAAGAAGGGCTATGCCGGGGCCGGGATGAACCCTGCTAGGTGCCTCGGCGCTGCAATTGTTAGAGGTGGCCACCTCTGGAATGGCCACTGGGTGTTTTGGGCAGGACCTGCCATTGCTTGTGTTGCCTTCTATTTATACACAAAGATAATTCCACGGCAACACCATCATTCAACGGGCTATGAACATGATTTCTTCAATGTTGTTAAGGCTATGCTTTGATATGTTGATCACTGATACAATCTCGTTGCTGCAAAAGGGAAACCAGTGTAGAAATATAAAAAGAGATGAAGAAATATAATGGAGAATACGTGTGGAGAAATAGTTCTCTACGTATATTGATGTAATGTAATTAATGAATGGGGTTCTGAGATATATATATATATAGGTTAATAGAAACCTAATAAGGAAAGAAATAAAAAGAAAAGAGTTCTACCTAGGATAGGAATATTACATATATGATATCCTACTTATCCTACTATATGGTATTCTAATCTAAATGAAATTCTAATACTCCCCTCAAGTTGGAGCATGTATGTCAAGAGTGCCCAACTTGTGAGTGAAAGTGTGAAATACCTCCTTCCCCAATGCTTTAGTAAATAAATCTGCAATCGATCGATTGTGCTTGGAACATAAGGCGGTCTTGATCTCTCCCTTATCAATTCGTTCACGAACAATATGACAATCTATTTCAATGTGTTTTGTTCTTTCATGATATCTTTGGATTAGCGGCAATATGCATTCTTTGCTTGATTATCACAATATAATATTCTTTGCTTGTGGATGATCTACACATAAGTCATCAACAATTGTCTCAACCATATAAGCTCACATGTAATGGAAGCCATTGCCCTATACTAAACTTGCCAGAAGATTTGGACACGATCGTTTGTTTCTTGCTTTTCCATGATATAAGTGCTTTTCCCAAAAATACACGATATCACATGGCTGAGCGTCGTGTAGTAACATCTCCGAAGCCCGATCGCATCGCAAAATCACGCTAAGCGCAATTTTCCACTTGATGGGAAATATAATCCTAAATCTGGTGCCCCTTTCAAGTATCGAGACAATCGGTGAAGCGCATCAAGATGGGGTTGTCTAGGTGTCTGCATAAAGCGGTGAGTGTATTGTTGAATATGAGATCTACAGTGCAGTAATGGTGAGATAAATGAGCTTTCCTACCAACCGTCGATAGTATGTGGGATCTTTCAATAACTTTCCATCGGTCCGATTAAATTTCAATGGCGCTCCATAGGAAATGCTACTGAGGTTTTGATCCAAGTAATCCGGCTTCTTGAAGAATGTCAAAGTATACTTCCTTTGATTTATTGAAATCCACGATCTTGAGCGAGCAATTTCTATTCAAGAAAGTATTTTAATGTGCAAGATCCTTCAACTTGAATTGAGATGCAAGGAATATTTTTGTAGTAGAGATTGCTTCTCTATTATTTCTGTGACAATCATATCATCCACATATAATAGAATTCTTAGTAAATGAATTACCATTGACCTTTGTAAAAAGAGTGAGTAATCTGCATGTATTTGTTTGAACCCAGGCTGAATAATAGCGAGATACAAATTTTGAAACCAAGAGCGAGATGCTGTTTCAATCCGTATAAAGATTTATGAAGTCGACATACAATTGGTGTCTCCCCTGTCGGCGAAATCCGGGAGGGAGTCATATAGACTTCTTCATCAAGATCACCATGAAGAAAGGCATTGTGTACATCCATCGATGAAGCGTCGATTCTGAATAGGCGATAGCAAGTAAGCATCGATTGTAGTTAACTTTGCAAGCTGGGCGAAAGTTTCATTATAATCAATCCCTTCTCGTTGTGTAAACCCCTTCGCCACTAACCGTGCTTTGTATCGTTCAAGCTGTCTTGGTCGAATGAAATTTAATTTTGAACACCCACTTACAACCAATAGGATGAGAATTTGGAGGAAGCGGTACAAGTGACCAAGTATTGTTTTCTTCAAAGTGCAATTTCATCATTCATGGCGGCGACCCATTTGGGATCGACATCTTTGCCTCATATGTGGTGGCTCTATGATATGAGAAATATTATATGTAAAAGCACGATGTATAGAAGAAAGGTTACTATATGATACATACATTGATATAGGGTGTCGAGTCTTTGGATTTGTTGGAAGAGATTCGACTTGAGTAGGCGGTATGATTGATATAGTAATCTTTCGGGTGAAATGGGGTTTGAATTGATCTTGAGGATCGTCTAAGTTGGTCATCACGGAGGGTGAGAAGAGGTAGGTGGATCAATTGTGGTGAGACTGATTTTGCTCGGCCGGTCGGCCAGTCGGCCGTTTAAACTCTCTCGTTGAGCCGGATGAGGTGCCAGGTCGACCAATAGGTAGACCGGTTGGACTCTCTGTTGAGCGACGACGGTGAACCTGGTCGACCGGTTGGTCCGGATGATTGTCCGGGATTGTCGAGGCAAGTTATACATTTACGCTAAGTGTTGGTCCTCGGGATTTGTGAAATATGGTGTTTCAACATCTAGAGGCATAGATTGTGGCAATGGGATGGAGTTGGTTTCATCATGTTGTTGGGAAGTGTATGGAAATATATTTTCATGGAACACAACGTCTCGGGATACTATTAGCTTTTTGTCGGTTAGGTCATATAAGGTGTATGCTTTTTGTCACGAGGGTATCAAGGAACACACACCGTTTGGCTCGTGTGTCAAATTTATGGCTGGGTCTAAGGTTGGTGGCAAAACATAGGCAACCATAGACACGTAAATGGGAATATGGTGGTGGTTTCTTGTGCAATCTTTCGTAAGGTGTTTTGTGTGAGAGCAATGGTGAAGGTATCCGATTGATAAGGTAACAAAATTTGTTTTGATATGTTCCCCAAAAGTTTAACGGAAGATTGGCTTGAAATTTAATGGCACGAGCCACATTAAGGAGGTGGCGGTGTTTCTCTCTACCACTCCATTTTGTTGAGGGGTATAAGGACATGACCTATGAAAAATAGTACCATTTTCATCTAAGAATGTTTGCAAGGATAAGAACTCTTGGCCATTGTCGGATCTCGAGGTTTTTATAGTCGGGGTTGTGTTGAGTTTTAACTTGAGCAAAGAAATTTTTAATTATGCTTTGAGTTTCAGATTTGTGGCGCATGAGGTGTACCCAAGTATAACGAGAAAAGTCATCAACAATTGTAAGGAAATATCTAGCACGAGAATAAGAATAAATTCTATGAGGTCCCCAAATATCACAATGAATCAAATCAAAGGGTTTATTGCTAGATATTTGGTGACTTTAAAGGGTAGTCTAGATTGTTTTGCACGATGACAAATATCACAAATATCGTGAGAATCAAAACTAATACCTAAGATACTTTGTGCTAGGAATTGAAGAGGTGAGGTGAAGGGTGTCCAAGGCGTTTATGCCATAGGTTAGTTGATCCATTGGTAGTATGATGTATTTGTGGTTTTGTGAAAAGTAATATAGGCCGTTACTACGCCTTCCCAAGCCAATCGTTTTCTTCGTAGTCGATTCTTCATGACACAAAAATCGGGAAAAAAGTCACATAACAACCTAACTCTCTAGTAAGTTCTTGATAGATAATAGATTAACTTTGAATTTAGGAACATGAAGCACATTATCAATGATCATATATTATTTTCAAAGTTAAGCTGTACCAATGGATTTAATAAGAGCATGACCCCATTCGGTAATTACTTACGCGTTTTGTGCATTGGCATGAATTTATTCTCAAGAATCTCATCATTCGTCACATGGTCGGTGGCCCGCTATCAATAATCCATGAATTACTCAAAGGGGTAGTAGAGATATTGATACACGAAGTATTAACCTGAGGCTTGTCATTACCCGACTTGTTGTTTAGAAGTGTCGTGATCTGTTCATATTCCTTGGTTGTGGCGTTTTGCCTTTCTTTTGGTCGGTGTAGAAGCGGTAGTAGTGTTTGTGAAGCGTTTGTTTCGTGGCTTCACGTCTTTTCCATGAAACTTGTGCCCGGAGGGAAGCCGTGGATGAAATAGCGGTATCGATGATGTGGCCAATCATCCTGCGATGGGTGCTTGTTGTTTACGCCCGATTTTAGTCGAAGCGGTTGATCGGTTGGACCGAGCCGGTCGGCCGGTCGATCGATTTTGGTTGGCGATTGTCACTTTTCCGGTTCGATCTCCAATTGATTGAATTGATTGAATGTTGCCCTTCATGATCGGATTCTTTGTAGAGCCGTGAGATCCGATTGGGCAATCGTCGTCTTTATGGTGTTTGTACCATAATTGTTTCCATCGAGTGGTTTAGAAAGCGGGGATGAAGCGGGATGATCGGATTCTTTGTAGAGCCATGGGATCCGATTGGGCAATCGTCGTCTCTATGATTTTTCTATCATCGTTTGTGCAAAGCATCAATCGCTCGAATCGTCGCTCTTCTACGATACCATGTAGAAATATAAAGAGATGAAGAAATATAATGGAGAATACGTGTGGAGAAATAGTTCTCTACGTATATTGATGTAATGTAATTAATGAATGGGGTTTACAATATATATATATATATATAGGTTAATAGAAACCTAATAAGGAAAGAAATAAAAAGAAAAGAGTTCTACCTAGGATAGGAATATTACATATATGATATCCTACTTATCCTACTATATGGTATTCTAATCTAAATGAAATTCTAATAACCAGTGTGACTTATTGTTTCTAAACTTGTTCGTTGAAATTATAACGAAAATGTAATTTATGGTTTATTATTAAGGCTATGCTTGAATATGAACAGTTTACCAGTTATATTGTTGCCAGTATACCATGTATCTTCTCATATACTACTTCACATAGTGCATGTTTGCCGTAGCTTAAATTATAACTAGTCAAATATATTTTTTATCCATATATTTCGTAGAACGTACAATTTACTATTAACTTATTATCCACATATTCCATATAACTCACAACTTATAAGCACTTCAAAAATAATTTTAGCACCGTCCACACGTGTGCTTAATTTGTATAATGTCAACTTTTCCAAAACATCGAATCAATGTTTTTGAATTATAAATATTAGTTAAACCAACTTAAGTAGTTGTGGAACGTTATAGATCCAAATTTACGTAAAATCAACATAACAATACCAGTGGTGGTATTCATGTCGTTATGAGATAAAACACTACTAAAAGCACAAAAGTTAATCCACACACCTAGAACATATAAATGAACTAGAACATGTGGAAAAATAGTTTGAATATACTGTATTGGTGATAGATAAGCACGTGAACTACGTTGATTGATAGATGTATTATTCTATACTATTTTCACTTAATTTGTATAACGTCAACTTTTTCATGACATATGATAAATGTTTTTAAATTATAAATGATAGTTAAACTAATTTCAATAGTTGTGGAATATTAAAAGATATAAATTTACGTAAAATTAACATAAGGATACATGTATGTTATAACGTCAATCATATTGCTATGGATTAAAACACTACTAAAATCACTCACGTCCCATCCACACATGTAGAAAATATTAAAAATCACAATGTTACAAAATGGACTACTCATTGGTGAGAGATAAGCACAAGAACTACGTTGATTGATTGATACCGAACTACTTAATATGTATTATCATATACTAATTCACTTTAACTTATATAATGTGAAGTATTCCATCATACAAAATCAATATTGTTCAATTATAAACGTTTGTTAAAACATATAAGAGCATTTCCAACAAACTTTTTAAACATAGATTATTCTTTAATTTAAAGAGTCAACGCTTAAAATTATGCTCCAATGAACTCTCCAATTTAACATTTTAATTTAGAGAGTGAGTTTCACTCTCTATTATTAATTGCATTGAAATAATTTCAATTTTCAATATTTGATATGTTGGTTTTAATTAAATAACATATACAAATTTGGAGGAAAATATATGATAAAAAAGAGAAGAGAGGAAATATATTAAATGCTTTTTGAAAAAAGTAAAATAAAGAGTATAGATATAAAGAGGCTATTTGAATGTTTAAAAAAAAATTGCTGTTTAAAATGTTAAAGATGCGTTCTTTAAATATACATAAGCTGTTGTAGAAGTTCTAACATTATTGCAGAACGTCAAAAGTCAAATTAGTGCATAAGAAAGATTTTAACAACACCATGGCTATTTTGCATCGTTTCTAAAAAAAAGCATGCAGCTCATATAAAGTTCAAGTTTCGACCGACACCCACCACGCCCACACCTCACACCTCACACTCACCCTTACCCTTACCCTCACATTGTCATTGTCATTGTCATTGTCTCGTTTTCGCCTAGGCATCGCTTGTGTCCGAAAAATTTGAATTTCGACCTCTATACTTAACCTAGAGATGACAATTTAACCCACGACCGCGCCTCCCGCCCGAAAATACGGGTTGTAGGGTGGAAATTTGTGCTCCCTCCCAGCCCCTAATGATATATATATGTAATTATTATTATTTTTTTTTTGTATAAAAAACTAAAAATGTGGAAAATATTTAAACAAATGGATTTCTTGAGGCTTGAGAGTCGAACCCGGGTTGCAAAAGAAAAATAAAAACATTTATCCACCACACCACATCTTTAACATAACATGCAAGTTTCTTTGTTTACTAAATATATTATAATAAATTCTTAAATTCCCTTTTCTCGAAACCCTAATTAATACAAATACAAATCTTCAATCCTAAAATCCTATTCATCTCACTCTCTCAAGTCTCAGCAGTCAGGCAGGCGCAGACCGCAGTCGCCATCGCCAGTTAGCAGCCACGACCAAGCACAGCAAGAAGAAGAATCAGTCACTGCGCCAGCGCCAGCACCCAGCCGCGCGCCCCAGCACCAGCGTCCGCAGTCGCCGCCGTCGATTCACTGCACCACCGCGCCATCTCCATTTGCTTGAAGCTAACAAGGGGCTTTCATTTTCCAAATCTCACCACAGATTCACCACCGCGCCGTGCCGCCGTCTTAAGGTAACTGTGTTTGCATTCATATGGTAACTAAATGCTTACATTTTCAAAATCTCTCAAATAATTGCCTGTATCTCTGGAAACTCGTAAGGCTGCTGTGAGGATGACAATGCTTGTGAATTCAAGATTTTATTGTTTTACACTATGGAAGAATTGTTTAAATGACACTCTTAAGTTTAAGAGGTGTATGAGGCAAGGGTGCTGAACACTCTTAGCAGTAGGAATTAGCAAGATGCAAAAAATTAAGAGGTGTATGAGGCAATGGATATTTTAATTTTGTTGTTAAACTTTATCACATATGTTGCTTTTGAAAAGGGTGAAAAAAAAATAATAATAAAAAATTATTAGGGGCAGTGAGGCGCCCGCCCGCCCCCCCGCCCGCCTGTCAGGGGGGGCGGGGGCACCTTGCGTCTGGCGGGGTGGGGGGCGGGCGGGCGGGCGGACATGACCCGCCCCATTGCCATCCATAGCTTAGTCACATTCTACGTTTTTTAGAACACTAGTTTTGCATACCAGATCACTAGAGGAGCAGGGGCTGATTTGGGGGGTTCTCTGGCCGAGATAGTATTTTAGTTATGAATATTTTATTTTATTTTATTTTTTTGTTGGACCCAAAATTAGAATAGCTCACTACCCGCCCAATCCCAACCTAAATTCTTAAATGGGCCAATTTAAATCCATTACCCATCCCCAACCCACTTGTCTTAATTGCCAAACCTAAACGGCTAAACCTCAGCCAAATCCAATTGCCATTTATCAGTGAATTGCAGCGAAATCAGGGATATAATTTTGGACCAGAAAAATTGCCTTCTCCTTCAGCAAGACAGAAGTCCGAGTGGCCATCGCTGACCAATCTAGGTTTTTTTTTTTTCTTTCCGTTTTTTACTTTTTTTAGCATGTTAGATTAGTTTTCTTTTTTTTTTTTTTTTTTAAATTTGCTTTTTATAGTAGATCACCTCGGTTCAGGTTTGAATTTGATAAAGTCATATGTTATGGTTTGAATCCAGTAGATGAGGAGTTCAAACTATAACCAGTAAATTGCAAATTTTGGATTAAAATGAAGCTGAAATTTTAAGTAATTATATCAACCCAACTGAATTTGATAAATGAATAAGAAAAGGATAAGAAAACCGAAAATGAAAAGAAGAATCAGGGAAGAAGATGAAGTTCATAGAAGAAGGTGGAAAAGGATTTCATTGCCAATTCTGTTAAAATTAAATCATAATCCATTCTCTCTCCTAAGCCACATATTTAACCCAGCAACAGATGAAGTCGTGTCTCTGGATATTACAACTTATAAAAGTGCAAAAATAAAGTATTTAATTGAATTAACAATTATCAACCGACGGAGGTTTTCCACTCCCACTCACCCGAATTTGCCATATACGTCTGTCTTGAGAACAAAAAATAAAGACTCCATCCTCACTACAAATTCCACTCCTAATCGTTGGCAATCAAAAAATCACAAACTCCACATCCATATTCCACAACCAAAATCCAATATCCACGCTCTTGAAATCCAAAATCAGCATACTTGCGCAATGATCTACAATCTCTGGGCCACGAGATAAAAAATTTATCTTCCCGTTCAATTTTTTCTCGATTTTTCTCTCTCTATACAATAATCATCAATTTTACACTCTCAGATTTTGCAGTGGATGCTCCATTTCCATCGTGTTTGAATTTTTTTTCCTTATTTATTTGTTCAATTTGATCATTACTCTTTTTCTATTTTAATGGGTAAAAAAAATTAATGTGTATCATGACAACAATACTCACTCCACTATTTGAGTTTGCAATTTTCAGATTATTTACGGGAAGTGTGAGAACAATTACGAGATTTTGATCATTTAGGTACAAATTTGATTTGTTGCATAGTTTATGGGTACTTTTTAGATTATATACTGGTACAATTCAACAATTAAGAGATTTGGATCATTTAGGTGCAAAGTTGATTTGGATTATTCACTGAACTTGAACTTCATCTCATACTATTTGCTGCATAGTTTAAGTATATCGCTCAATTTATGTTTTGCTTACACAATTTCTGAAATTTGATTCAACATTCACTGCATTCATTCCGAATTTTAATATTTTTTAGAACTTCGTTTGATATTAGAGCATGTTTAATTGGTCTCTGATTCAATTTTGGTGTTTGGTGTTTGGTGTTTTGTGCATTTGATATTTGTTAATTTTGATTGCAACCTTGCTTAAGCACTGCATCATTGTATCTTCTAACTTTGAATCATTCATTACATTTAGGATTTGGATAATTTAGGTACAAAGTTGATTTGGAAAGGTATAAATCTTTATAGTATTAATTATTTGGTCTGAATAATAAGTGGTATAAGTTTAAGGGAAATTGGCGCAAATGGTCCCTAACGTTTACCATTAGTGCGCAAATGGTCCCTAACGTTTCATTTTGGCGGAAGGTCCCTAACCTATCTATTTAGGTGCGCAATTGGTCCTTTTAGGTGCGCAAATGGTCCCTAACAGTGTTTTTTGTCTTTATTAGCAGGGGTAAAATTGTCAAGTCACATTTTTTTTCAACCTTTCAATTGGCGCAAATGGTCCCTAATCTTAAGAAATTTGCAATTGGATTCCTAACTTTTAAAAAAGTGAAAATGAGTCCGATACTTTAATTTTTTTTATTAAAAATTAAAAAAAACTAACAAATTGATAATATACTAAATTATTTTGAATATTTTATGAACTACTATAAAATAATCAAAATTGAAATTCATAATTATTAACAAATGTGATAATTAAAATTATTTTATTATTATTAAGTAATCATATTATTTAAAATTCAAACTTTAATTTTATCGTTACAACAAAAAGAAAAATAAATTTGTCACAAATAAAAATTTTACTTATCTTTCGATCAACTCGATTTTATCTGGATCTCATATTCTTGGGCAATCGATCCAGATTTTGAGCTTCTGAGGTTATTGGACGGTCTTATTTTAAATTTTAATTAATTTTTACATTAAAAAAAATAAAAAAAAAAAAAAAAATGGTTCCACCCCCCACCCCCACCCCCCCCCCTCCCTCACCCGCCCACCCAAAGCGAAGCAGAAGGGAGGATTTCTCCCCTCCGGTCGCCGTCGCCGGCGGGAGGGGGAGAAAATCCTCCCCTCAGCTGCCAAGGGGAGATCCCCACGGTTTCGCGCATGAAATGGGAGAAATCCCCATTTCGCTGACGACGGAGGATCTCCCCCGTGTTTCGGCCGTCATGGGAAACACGGGAGAGATCCCTGTCGGCCGAAATAGGGGATTTCTCCCCATTCGCAGCAAACCGGATTTCTCCCACAGTTCTTGTGACGAAGAGGGGATTTCTCCTCCCGGGTCGCGACGGCGGCGGGGGGAGAAAATCTCTCCTTCGCTTTTTTTTGAGGTGTGAAGGGAGAAAGTGGAACCATTTTTTTTGCTTTTTTTTTAATGTAAAATTAATTAAAATTTAAAATAAGCTGGTCAATAACTGATTTCAAAAATCTGATTGATCGCCCAAGAAATACGGAGCTGTGATAAAATCGAGTGATCGAGCATAAGTAAAATTTTTATTCATGATAAATTTATTTTTCTTCTTTTTGTAACGATAAAATTAAAGTTTGAATTTTAAATAATATGATTACTTAATAATAATAAAATAATTTTAATTATCACATTTGTTAATAATTATGAATTTCAATTTTGATTATTTTATCAGTTAATAAAATATTCAAAATAATTTAGTATATTATCAATTTGTTAGTTTTTTTTAATTTTTAATAATAAAAATTAAAGTATCGGACTTCATTTTCACTTTTTAAAAGTTAGGAATCCAATTGCAAATTTCTTAAGACAGGGACCATTATGCCAATTGAAAGTGTTGAAAAAATGTGACTTGACAATTTTATCCCTCGCTAATAAAGACAAAAAACACTGTTGGGGACCATTCTTGCACCTAAAAGGACCAATCTTGCACCTAAACAGATAGGTTAAAGGACCTTTCCGCCAAAAATGAAACGTTAGGACCATTTGCGCACTAATGGTAAACGTTAGGACCATTCATTCAATTTTCCTAAGTTTATGACTTCTCAAACATAAATAAGTAGAATGAATTGAATCATTGAAGTACTTAATTTAGTATGAATGAATTGGATCATTTAAGTCATGAAGAAATTTTTTTTACGTTTGTCACCGATTAATTGGGAGAGCTGCACTTCTTGGCTAGTGCTTACAAGTCTCCAGGATGGAATAGCTATCGACAACATGGATTCTTTTACGGATTGACTCTCCTTACGTGGGTATATCTCTTTGTTGATAAGAAACACTTCATCGATAATGTAGAAGTTTTCTAAATCAAAATTATTTGAAGCTGCCACTTTGCTAGAGTTGGAAACATAATAAGCATCAAGCTCTCTTCATTCTTTATTCCGTACTTTTCACCTTCTTTTCTTGTGCTTCTTTATGCTAAAGATCAAAATGGCATTTTGTTGCCCTGGGCAGCAGATCTTTTGAAATTAGTTATATGCTGCCATTTTTCTTTATTTATAAACGAGAAAGTGTGAATAGTTGTGTGATTCTGTAATAAGTTTCTGGGAAAAAAATATTAAGATGATTGTAGAATCTTTTATTTGTAAAATGTCATGTATGTGTGTTCATAAGCCATTAAAATTAACTTGGCTGAAGGTTTCTTGTGTTGAACACCATTGATTTTACATTATTCATGTTGGATCTTTATTTTAATATTTGGTATTCATTTTTTCTTTTCAGATCCCTGTTATACTCAATGTCATTGGTGGGATTCTTGTTGGTTTGGTGACAACTTATGTTGGTGGTGTTCATAAGGTAAGTCTAAATCCGGACTGATGAATAGCATTTTGTAGTAAACGATACATAACATGAAAAAGTTTTTCCCATTGGACTTGACCTGTATTTTACATGTTTTACAATTCTTTAAAAGTGCAAAGAGAACATTTCCATTATCATCATTCTGATTTTTTATTAACGAGCTGCCCATGATAGAGACCTAGTTTGCATTCCCGAGAGGCTTGTGCATGTAAAGTGCAATACACCTGAACTGAAACACGAAAATTTTCTCGACCATGAAGGGGTAGGGGATTAATGGCTAGAACCATCGACTTAGTTTGATTAGACCATGTTAGGGTTGTAGGATTATGTAATCGATTCAAACATCTCACGTGTATGTCAAGAAAAAGAGGAAAGAAAAATGTACTATTTGCTGTGGCTATGTTAATGTCCGGGGGTTTACATTGATATTCATTGAAATTCCTATATTCCTCTGGCGTGTTTGGTAAGATGGATTGAATGGTACTACCAATATTAAAAATGATTAATTTATTTCAAAATTTCAGTTAAACTGCGGGTTAATGACGTTGCTGATTTTTTTTTAATTTATTATTTAGCCACTTTGACAATCCATTTTGTTTATAGTTGCAAATAAGACTTCTAATTTGTTAGAAGTATTTTATTACATATTTTTTAGATGGTTTATGGTTTATAGTAAGAACATTTTTTTATTTTTTCTGAAGTATATTATTGGTTTATGTTGAGGCTGATGTGTCAAAGTGCATTGAAGCTTGTGCTTTGCCTTACGGAGATAAAATGCCTTTACGCAATTTAGGCTTTCAGTATTGATATCTATTTTTGTGATATTACGTTAAAAACTCAATATTGAAAGTTTAATACTTGTTTTTAATAGGTTTGATGGTGTCAAGTTGATGATTGCAGCGTTAATGACTTTTTTAACATTTTACTTTTGGATTAATATTACATGATGATCTTGATTTTATTTTATTTGGTAATATAAATGTCCTATTATTAATCAATTTTATTTTTTATTTGGCAGTCCTGATTGATTGGTGCTATTGAGTTGCGATTGAATTTGAATTGTAACTTTGCGATCGGATCCCACCACGGGTAAGAGGTATATACTAGTAAGTTGGAGACCAACAGTACAAATTTTCATTAAGGAAACGCGACCAATAGGCGCCCCCGCCTCTTGACTCTCCTCTATAAATTTGAGGCGCTAAACTCCTAACCTGTTAACCAGTGTTGAAGTGTTGATATTTAGACGCTTGTTATTTGATATATCAACAAGTCTTGTTATTTAGGAGGGAAAAATCAGTACTTTTATCAGTTGATAATCACATGGATGAACAGAGCATACTCGGAAACAACCATATAGAAGATGTTCGTTGGCTCTGCTCTCTATCTGAGTCGGAACTCGTAAGTTCAATCGCTGTTTTTTCTTTTTTCAAATTTTTCATGCTTAATTTTCTAATTCTTTGGTGCAATGATTTTATGTAATATGTGAAATGCTCATACAGGCTATTAATTATTTTATGTTTATAGGATTTTTTGATGGGTATGAAAACGTTGATACACCAACGTGCCAAGAAAATCGGTCATGAAGCCCTAGTAAAGAAATTTGATTTACGTACACTTCGAGCTCTCGGTATGTTTTTTCCATTACCAATCATTTTCGTTGTGTACCCATTTTTGTAGTTATTCTACGATTATGATTTTTTGAAGCTCTTTTTGTAAATTAATTTGTTTATTTTTCTTAAGATTTCCTGATTTTCTGTTCTTGGCTATAGTTGTCTTTTAGAACCTTTGGGTCTGTGAGAAGAATATATATTATTTTTCTTTTACCGTTCTAGATTTGTGGGCAAACTAAGTTTATGTGGTAAATTCAACGAATTGTATTATTAATAATTAAATTTAGGAAATTTTGTGCTATTACATTACGGGAACAGTCGAACAGGAATTTTAGGATCATTTAATAGGATCGAAATCCCATTATTCTACTATTTTATCTTCTTTCTTCTGGGCTCCTAGGAACTGAAGTAAATTGATGTTCTATGAGTTTGTAAATTTTGAAAATTGACAAAATTTTAGGATTGAACTTTGTTCAATGTCTTGAATTTGATTTTCATATATGCCAGCATACATTTAGGGCCTTTTTTTCCCTTGGAAAGAGGAATTCTTTATCATCTAATGTGGCTCTAGACCTTGCACATTCAGGAATGAGGGAGTGATTGATGCAATTTAAGCTGCATAGCTCGTATTGAGTTCATGGGACCTTATTTAAAATGAAAAATGTGTCCTGAAGTGATCAAGGGCTGTGAGTTTACTGTGGAAAATCCAAAACAGGGGCTGAATCATACATCTTTAAGAATTTGTTATAGATTTTAATGGCCATGCTTTAAACTTGAAGATTGTAAGGTGAAAGAGGGTAGAGACTAAGATATTGAATGAAGAGTGGCTGTTCTCTGATATTTTGGTGGCTGTGAATAAAATCTCTGAATGTGTGTTTTTCCTTTTATCTTTACAGCAGTTGGGTTTTGTACTTAATGGGTGTGTTTTAGATTGTATTGTTAACATTGCACTTGAAAAGGACTAGATTCTGTAATTTGGTCTGCTCAGAAATTTTCAAGTGTTACGGATGGAAAACAATAGAAAATGATGAAGCACCTTTAGTCTATAGGAATGGCATCAAGAATTGAAGAAACCTTCAAAGTGCATGCGGAAAGACGAGAAATGATTTTTTTTTTTTGTAAACACTTGCAAATGCATAGGTAAACAATTCAAAGTGGTAGTGCTGTTGTTTGCCACTCGTATTGTTACCAGTATCATAGTTGATATTGGAATGACATTTAGCTCTTGTCTAGTCATAGTCAAATGTGCGTTGCACGGCATTTTTAAAATTTTTTAAAGATATGCCGAGAAGTTCATCATAAAAAAAATGAAGACCAGAAACCAGTCATGTTCATGTGTCAATTGCAACACAAAACATGGTCAAACATAAAATTGAGGTAAAATAATTCATAATACATACAAATAAATTTGACATCCATATCATCATACCAATAAAGGTAATCACAGTAAATAAATTTTTGAGTTTGGAGTATTGAAAATTTCGGTTATCGTAAAGTTTTAATTTTTTATTTATTTATGACTTCATTTATGAAATTTGTTAAATAATTCACGTGGTTAAATTTATTGTACTTGAAAAAGGCCGAAAAATTATGTTCAGGACTTGAAGTTGGTTTTGTTATTTCCTATGAAGAGATTTTGATATCGAAATGTTGCTTGATTTGGATTTTGTTCTTGATTCCAAGACGTCTTCCGTTGTAGAGTTTCTAAAAAATTTAGTTTCTTATACAATTAATGGGTATATTAAATTATTTCTCTGTTATTGATACAAACTCTGCTTGGGTGGTATTGATGGGCGTTTCATTAAATATGTAGCTATGCTTATTCTATTTCATCGTTTTCAATCTTTTGCACTTCCTTCTACACCATTTTCATAGGCCAAGAAGTTGCCTACTATGTTGGATAATGGATATTTCTTTTTATTGTTATTCATTTTTTTTGTGTTTTCATTTAGTGAAATTGTGTAATTCTTGCTTATTTAGCTTATATTTTGATATTTTTTGGACCTCACCCACAAATGACCTCAAGAATGTAAACAAACATAATCAGTGTGTGTATTTTCTTTTAGGTGTGTGTTTAAAAATTTGTGTACTAAATATAGTGGGATACGTATGTGATAAAACAGTGGAGAGAGGCATGTTGTTGCCATTGTGTGGAATCTGAATAGGCTTGAAGTTGAATGTGTGGTGAAATGTGTACATAATAATGGTGGCATGTGTATTATAATTCAAATACATACGTGGGTGAATACATGTATATGCATAAAAATATGTATAGATAGATACATACACATTTAATTGAGAGTTCAATGATTAATATTAGTTGACGGACAAATCGAGAATTATCAAATATGAGTGAGGACATTGTAGTCCAAAAAATGATTATCAACTCTTGTGACTTTTAATATATTATAGATTATAGATATAGATGTAGATATCCTTCATTGTTTGACCCGAAAATGAAATTCACTTATGAAGCAATACAAAAATTACTCTTACTTTTATCTTCTATATTGTCGAGAAATTGGATCCATGTTTTGACGGAAACATTTCCAAAAATTGAATCATACTAGTTGGGAGAATCAACCTAGAGACATTCAGCTCTTTGGCTGTCAACTTGCTTAAGTTTGACTATGGGTGACCTTGATATAACACCAAATATAATCAAAATGCAACTAAAGAAGATGGAGTGTTGTAAGATAATCAGTCACTTAAAATTTGAGATTTGAACCCTTTATGTAATCAGCCCTTTGGCATCTTTGAGTTGTTTCCGAAATCTTGTTCCTGATAACCAGACAATTAATCTTTTCGGTAGAAGAATATATAGTTTTTTATTTTATTGTTTTGAAGTTGGTATCGTTGAAAAAGACAACACATACCATGATTTGATATTTATGCCCAGCAAACCCAACCCCCCTCCCCTTCTTTCTCTTTGCTAACGATGTTGTATAATTTTATTACATGACAATAGTACAACCTTAAGATGATAATATTTCTGGAGAAGTAAGAAACTGATTGCATTATAGTCATAAAATGGATTTGTTGATAGAATTGACCTATTAAACTGTGGCCATGAGCAAGTGCATACTCATGAAGATTAAGTGGATTTAAGAAGCTGTATTGTTGAGATCTAAAAAGTTGTAAATATAGTCAAATTTCCTCCATTTGAGATTTGATTTGACTCGGAGTGGGAAACATTGGTGGGGTTATTGAATGATACATAGTTTGATGTTGGATTACTTTGTTGGATTTTTTATTGTTCATGTTTTGGATAATTTATCATATTGTTATTTTGTTTGAATCTGCTTCTAACCATGTAGCAGGTTTACAGGTTTTGTCTTGATGGAAAATCTGAAAGGGCAACTTAAGGATTTATCAGCATCTTCTGGGTTTGAGTGTAACTTGCTGAATCATAATCTCAATGGTAGTTTTAGTAGTATGACAATCGAGGATTTGATTCCGTATATTTGCTCGGACAGGAGGAAAAGAATAGCAGACATGTAAGTTATTTTTGCAAAACTCTCTCCATGGGTCTTATTTTGATCGAAAACCCTTGGTCTTAACCAAACCATATTTTCTTCTCTGATAGTTCTCCATTAATTTGTTTATATGACTGGCGTAGGGACAAGTGATTCTTTGAAACATCTGTTTTTTTTTTTTTGTATTAACGACTTGAATAGCTTATTGTTGTTTATGCTGAACAGTTGCATTTCTGTATAGGTTTTTTCAAGATACGCCTCCCAATCAAAAGCAGAAAACTGGTGATGGAGGATGCGGATAATTGCTCAGCTGAACCTGCTGTTTCTCTTTGTTTCTATTTTCTACCCCGGGAGCCCATTTTCCGACATTATACCTTTACCTCGAGAACATTCTGAGCAATAGGTTTGGCTTATACCTGCTGTTTTTCATCTTTTTTTTCTTGTCATGCTTTCAGTTGGGAAAAGATTATCTTGTAAAAGATGTTCCATGGCATTTAATTAGAGCAGTTTATTCAGTGTTCATAAAATGATCTATTTTTAACATATTCACTTTCTGGCAGTTGCTGAGAAATTTCTTCGTTTCGTGAATTGAAAAATTGGCCCAATCTTTTGCTAACATACTTCAGTTATACAAGATTTGAAATATAAAATCTAAGATGTCTCGTAAACTATTGGACGCAGCGACCTGTGTAACATTAACTTGTTTACTTAGAAGTTGTTGCTTTATTTGTCCAAAACTTAAAAATCATGGAACGTTAAGCATATGGGATTTGTGAATCTAGTAAATCCAAGCAAAAAGGGTACGTGCGAAAAAGGCTAGAGTTTCTAAGAACAAAAATACTTATTTTATCAAAAAGAGAATACAAGAGTTTAAATAATCTAATAAGCAAAATGTTTGAAACTATCATAAACAAACAAGTAAAATGACAATTCTGCCTTTTTAGCAATATACATATAAATACAAATACGTTTACATTTCCTTTCAAATTCACGATGTGACAGCAAGAAGCAGCAAAAGTTTGTTAATCCAAAAATGAAGATACTAATCATGGTCCGACTTTGTGAAAATGTCAACAAGTTGTATTGAAAAAAGAATAAAAAGTAAATTAATAGTGTCATGTTGAGGGACAACTTCAATGTGCTATATGATATTACTCTTTGTTTGGTAAACTCTTTTTTTTTTTTTTTAGATTATGAGTATTGGGTCATAAGTAATGTGTGGATAAAAGAAAATTATGTTTGAATAACTTATAAGTGTTTATAATCACTTTCAAATATGTTTGTGGGAAGAGCAACACTGATATTTGCAAGTAAAAATGCAACCATATAATTTTAGTAGCATAATACTCAACTTTTGTAGAACATCACGAAATGACATTATGCTTCTTATTTTTCTAAAAGATAAGAGAATCACCTAAAAATACACAGAACCTAGTGATGGATTTATAGTCAGTCAGGTTACTAGCCAATCAACATTAGAGTACGCACGCAACTTTAAAGATTAGGTTGATGAAAATAAAAGACTATGAAAGCAATTGCTACGAAAATAATGCAAAATATGAACAACAATAGCCCAATGAACTGTAGGAGATGTAAAAAATTGACCAACAATATGGACAATATAGGCCACCTCCCTAAGTTAGATTTTTAGGATATTTTGATAGAAGTTGATGAAATGTGTGATTGAAAGGTTGATAAAAATTACGAGTTTTATGTGTAGTTGAAAATGAGTTTGGAGAAAAATGAGTTAGAAAATAGGAATCAAACGGAATATAAACATTTGAAGTGACTTTTTGATAGATCGTGGTAAGAGTGGAATAACGAATTATGAGAACTTTCGTCATTACAAGTTAATATTATGCCTTTCAAATATCGTTCCAATAATAAGTAGACCACTAAATTTAAAAAAGAAGCTAGTTGATTTTTATCCTTTCATGCGTTATGCAATTAGTCCTCGTCGCATAGTTATGCATGTTTAACTTTTTTTATTAATTTTTCAATTACACATTTAATCAACTTTAATCAAAATATCCTCAAAGACTAATTTTTATCTATATACCAAACAGGCACATTAATCTCTTCTCAACTGATGGGAAATTCATGGGACTTTCCCATCTTTTGGAAAATTTTGACTCTTAAACATATTCTTTTAGGAGCTTTCACAGTAGAGGCGTCAAAATGTTTATGGGGGACATCCTAAGCTCAATAACAAGACAAATCTTTGAATAAAAAAAAAAAAAAAAAAAATTTTCATAAATAAGGCCAGCAATTCCAGTTTTGTCCAAGCCTAATAAAAAATTATATTTTGAAATTGTAGCCATATTTATAAAAGAATATAGTTTTTTATATGATTTCTTTCAAGTTTTAAGACTAATACCCACAATCTATTATTGAAATTGTAGTCCAATCCAAGACGAGGTAGTCTAATTGCTTTAAATAAAAATGTATTTTCGTATTGTCAAAATTCGTTTTTAAATTTTTTTATATACTAGTCCTTGTGATTAAATCTTGGTTCCACCCTGCAGAGGATGATGTTGATCAATTGGAGAAAGGTAGTGAGATGTCTGTGCTGAAAGCAAAATGAAACCATCAGAGGACATAGGTGCACAATACAAAATAAAATCTGGTCAAAGTGCTGAAATTTGATGCACTGGAGAATTGCCAACTTGGTTTGACAGATTGCGGCATGCATCATTGACACAAGTTATATATTGGTGCTGATGGTTGTTACTTGTTTTTTTGAAACGGACAAATGTGATGGGGAAGAAGGGATTATCATTAGCTTGGAAGTATCTACTTAAGTCGAAAGTACAAGTAATGTTATTATGCGGCACTAGGTGGAAGCTACGGTTCAAAATTTGAAGACAAATATTCTCCAATAAAAACTAATGATGAAGTCCCAATATACCCACAATTGAGGGGTCGAATTGGATCACTTCATTTTATTTGTTTCTTATTTTATTTGTTATTTCCAGCACTTTAATTATTTAAGGATGATTATGTCTTTTTTTGGTTTTAGGGTTTTCTTTGCAGGTTTTACTATTTAAACTCGAGTTATATGATTGTCGTCTTTTGGTGGTTTATTGAATAAAATTGATATTTCGCTCAAACTCTGTTGAACTTTCGGTATTCTATAGGAATAATAATAAAAATTAATTGTATTCGACGAATCAATGAGAGTTAATTCTCGGTATTTTTATCCAATTAACGAGCATTTAGAATGTTAATCATGTTCTTGATTATTCAGGTGCATCAAAATTAAAGTTTTATCCTCAAAAGTTAACTTATTAAATGGAGTAGCCTACTTCCTTTGTAAATTCATTATTCACTCCATATCTAGTCGAGGCAGAATTTTGTTCGCACTTTTCAACATCTCCCTCTAACAAATTATGTATCATCTCGACCCTTCAAAAAATAATCTATTTGTCCCATTCCAATATATATATATATATAAATGGAAGGATCACATGCTTGATGAATGTCTAATTCTTCCATTGCATAACGTCAATGCCTTGCGTGGACACAACTACCTTTTAGAGCCAACAACACATAATCACGATTAACTGAAATTCACATATTCGTTCTTATGCTACTTGACATTCATCTTATACGTCTACAACATTAATTGTAGGCCCAATTTTACAGTTTGTTTGGTACAACTGTTGTGAATAGATTTTTGACCGTAAAATTTTTGTTAAAAAGTTTTTGATTGTTTAACTGATTCAAAAGTACTGTAAATATTAAATTAAGTGTTTAACTATAAAAGTACTTTTACATAAACTTATATTTATTTTAATTATTACATATCTCATATTATTATTTTTATAAATAATATTTTTTCCATATCATGTAATAACTATTAAAATTAATATCTTACTTAAATTATGATAACACAACTATTTAAAGTATATATCATATTACCTAAAATTAATTAATTTAAATCAAATATATTATGTGTAATTTGTCTTATACTATTATTCAATAAGATAGATAGAATGGTAATTTTGTTAATTTTGTTAAATGTTAATTGTAACTTTCGATAAAAATTCAATTAAAGTTTTATAGAGAAAAATAGTTTAGTTAACAAAAATATTTTAGGTATATTAATCTCATTTTAAATTAAATATGACTCAAAATTATTTAAGAGACTGAATATAATTATTACCGATCGTATAAAAGTTTTTACTCCTACTTACGACAAAAAAGTAACATACGTCTGTCTTCACTCTTCACCAATATTTGTCTTCACTCCTACTTATTTGGGTAATATTTGTTTTTCTGCTCAAATCTCCTCTCATCATCTTTGTCTCTCTTCTGTCATTCACTATCGATTCTCGGTGTCTGTCAAGGTATTTTCCGGATTCGATCTTCAGCAACACTAAAATATTCTCCTTGTTCGATAGCCACCTAATTTCATAATATTCACTTGCCATTGAATTTGTATTCTAATCATACGGTCGAATCCCACTTTGAATAAGCGGTATACTATCACTTGCCGTAAAGAAAGTTTTCACCGTTACTCAAAAAATAAAGTAGTATACAATCTATTATCTCAAATCTCCTCTCCTCCACTCTGTGTTCTCTTTTGCAAAATTTATCTATTGCAAATAAAAAATTCACGTTTTGTAAATCATCACTATCTCTTACGGTTGTATCCCACCGCGGGTAAGCGGTATATGCTAGTAAACAAAACGGTGTAGTCTTCAGTTATCCCAAAACAGTGTCTGTCTTCAATTCAAATTTCGGTTAATTCAGTTGGTTCTCTTCTTCCCCCTTCCCCACTGCATTTCACATTCTCTTTCACCTGCTTCTTCACCATTGCTGTCATGACATCATAGAGAAATCTGAAACTAGATTTATTCCACTTTCCAGATGATGTTATATATTTTCCATACTTCCCGCATATAGAACTTGTTTTCTTATTGTATTTGGAACTGCAGTTTCTTCCCAATTTACTAATGAATCTAGATAATTCTGGTTAGAAAGAAATTGAATTCAAAATATTTTTCTGCCAGTGTGAAAAGCCAGATGCAATTTGGATTTTGGACACCATCACTGCGCCCCTGTTTTGTGCTTATGTTGTGGTAGTAAATTTTCACCCATTCCTAATGAATTATAGAAATATATTGCAAAATAAATGCCACATAAATGCAATTATCAAACTTAGGTATAATTATTGAATTGCATTTATTTACCGCATTCAATGTTAATTTTCTTCAAATTTTTTATTACATTAATTTATCAGATCTTCATCATTTAATTGTCCCTCCATTGAGACATCATTTAGTTTAATTGGTTGTTAGAAAATATAGAATTTTCTGAGAAAATAGACGTAAATTCTATTATAGATGAGTTTTACGCTCTTAAAGTTTGGCGGATACAGCTTTAGTAGGTAATGTCGTAATTAGACATTTTTTGTTATATATATAATTTTTTTTTGTAGTTTGACTTATTTTATATTTCAGTTCAGCCCAACATAAATTTTTGTATCCGCCCAAGGGGAGGAGTGTCATTTTGAGTCTCAAAAAATTGGATGGAGTGCCATTCTCAAGAAATGATTTCAAAAAAAAGAGAAATCCAAACACATGAAAAGAAAGCACCAACTCATATTCCACACTATTACTAATATTCTCTTGAGGAAATTATACCCATTACTATGTATATATAATTTATTGTTAAATTTAATTTTGTAATGTAATTATTCTAAAAATACTAGGTATTATTTGAATATTAATATATATTATAATATATTTAATATATTATAATATTTTACAAAAGGAAACAAAATATATTAATTCCATAAATTTAGAGAGAGAGAATCAAAGTCTTTAATAGTTTCATCACAGCCCCCTCTTCATCCCATACATCCGCCCAAATTACCAACAATCATATCATGTAATCTCCAAAATGAAACTAGGGTTCTATCACTAAATGAAAGACTAACCACCAACTTGCAGAAATTTTAATTCGGACATGGATACACCAACTCGCAGAGTTAATTCCTTAGAATACTCGGTGACTAAAGAAGGAGTCGATTTGATTTTGTGAAGAACCCTACGTTATATTCCAAACAAAAACTTATTTCTCTTGACACGCCCACTTCTTCAAAATTTCTCGTTGGAGATTCAAACTACGAGAAAAGGAATTTTTCTATTCGAATGAGTTCGTTTTTCTTTTTTTTTTTGTGGGAAAGGATTTGCTTGAGTTGAGTAAACAAAAATGCTTCATTGAAAATGTGTTTTGTAGACAAACTTATTTGATATTGTTTTAATCCATGATCTGCTTTTTAGTTGTAATTCCAAGAAGATTAACCAATCTCATGTTTGGGTAAACACAAGTAGTAGAAATTGTGAATTTCAATTGCAATGGATGTTACAAAATTTATAGTGATGTTAAATTGGCTATCAATATATTTTGCAATGAATGCTACAAATTGGTTTGATGTTATTATGATGTGTTAATATGTTTTTTTTATATGTTGATTTGATGCTATCATGTGTTTTTGTATAAATATTAACATCATATAGCTTATTGAATGTTACAAATCTATAGATTTGAATGTCAAACAAAAAAACTAATTAATTGCAAAGATATCGTTACAAAATTTGTAGTGATGTTAAATTGGCTATTAATATGTTGCAATGAATGATTAGAAAACACGATTTGATGTTATCATAATGTGTTAATGGTCGAGATGGTTACGATTTTGGGTGATAATTTGTTGTAAATAATCTTAATTTTTTTTTGCAGGAAGAAAGCGAATTGCGGAGTTTATTTTAATGGAGGAGAGATGTTAAAAAGATTATGATTGATTATGATCAAATTAAGTCAAATATAGAATCTAAAACTATGAACAATGTTTCTAATTCTTCTCTTGAATTAGAATATATTTGAGATTCAATTAGGACATAGATTCTCATTGGATAGATAAGTATAAAAATAAATATGGTGATTAATCAAGAGATTGATTATAATTAATTAGATTTGAAATTAAAAAACAAAAAAGAAAAAGAAAGAAAAATCTCATCCAGTATTACTCTTGTAATATAAAATATATGTAAGCGTTTTTTTTTATTAATATTAACATAAATTGAATTATTGATGAAAATTTCTATTTTCTTCTCTCCAAATGCAGGCCGGAAGTAGGATGGGCTTCAGCCCCATGAGGATTTTGGCCTAGGAAAAAAACCCAATCCCTTCTCACCACTTCTCTACCCAGCAGAAACCCAAAATCTCAATCCCACATTACCAAACCTAAATCTCCAAACCTCCCTCGTCCTTCTCTTCTGAATTAAATTCGAAAATACTAGAAAAATGTTGGAAACATTGCTGGATAAGAGAAAATTCGACGTGGAAATGAAATTGTGGGCACTTCGAATTCCGAGGGAGTCTTGCAAGCTTGCCACTCGAATTCTCAATGGGTATGTATGCTTGTGGAACCTAATTTGATTTCATAAATTCAATCTTTTTCACTAATTATAAATATATTTTTCCTTTTGCTGCTAGACAAAGTGATTAGTTCCTCCAGTGATTTCTTTTTTTTTTTTTTTCTGGTTGTGGAAAGATATTTGCTTGACAGGCCGCGGATAAAGCCTATCACAGAAGATCCAACATGCGATAAAAACCGATATATGATATTATCTGAAAATGTTCAAAATCCAGGTAAGTGCATGTTTGGTACATGGTAGTGGATAGCACATGATTTTATGTAACAAGATTTATTCTTTAATACTATCGACTATTCTCTGTTTCTCCTTCCCAAACATGTTATGAGCGGACACACATATGATATCAACATTGTATTGTTTTGTGGGTATTCAAGATTACAATAATTGTTATGTACTAGTATTCTTACTAGCTGAGATAGAGGACAGTCATTTCTGTGTGTCGTGCACGCGTTTGAGGTTCTTTTGCGTTATCTTTGTTGCCATCATTGTTATGTCAGCAATCAGTAGTGTATGTAATTATGCGACTGTTAGCATTTGCAATTACTAGTACACTATCGACCTATCATGTTCCTTTATTACATTAATCTGATGAACTTTCACCTTGATAGGACAGATTTATCTGAAATTCCAAGTAACAAACTTGGCGAACTGAGAGAGATCTTCGAGATTGAAGTAGTTCCTTATTCGCTCATACTTGGATATTCATATTGGGGTGCAGGTAATTTGCACTGTCTCACAACACATATATATATGATTATGTGGCTTATTTTGATACTCTATTGGAAATAGATAGATAGACATTGATATGGAGTGGGAAAATTGGACGATACTATCTCACTATCTTCCTTCTTCTCTTTCTTTATTATAATAATTTTCAATACAAGGTTTTTGTTGCGCGATATTGAATGATCACTAGGGGAAAGGTAAATCAAGATCTTAAGGGTAAATGAAAATTTTGGCTTTGGGTATCAGAATAGGAAACTTATATAATGAACTTTGAGATGACTTATGATTTGGTGATAAACAATACATGCTTTAGAAAGAGACTCTCACCTAATAACTTTATGAATGGGCAAAAGTTTAATTAAAAATAAATCACTTACTAGAAAGTCTAGAAAAGTGGTAGTGCTTTATGCATAGGTATTAAAGTGATTCAAGGTGAGTGCAACATAGGTTGATGGTACTTGATGCCAATTAGATCATGGATGTGATTGAATTTTCAACTCTATGATATTTTCGTTTTGATTGATTACTACTATTTGACTAAATAAATGTGTTACAGACTATATATTGAAGCAGATTTTACCACCTGGAGTTGAAATTCCCTCATCGTTTGAGACAATAGTTAAGTATTTTATTTATGTTAAATTTCTTCACCTTCTCATTTTGACTTTTCCTTCAATGTTTGTTGATTCACAGACAATTTTTGGGTCTTTTTTTCACTAATTTTAACTGATAAACTTTTCAGTTCAGTCACCTAAGATCTTAGTAGTTAGTATTTACAGAATATAGCTATCAGATTTTCCATATTAGATCTCTTTTAAAGAATAACCTTGCTTTATCTTTGTGCAGGTCACGTTGCCCATCTGAATGTATCGGATGAACTGCTTCCTTATAAGGATGTAATAGCAAAAGTTATCTATGATGTACGTTTATTTGGTCTATGACAATAATGCTCCATTATTTCAGTTAGCCCTTCAATTAGTTTTTTGCTATGTTTTTTGGGTAGACTTGCAGCTATTGGTGTCACATTTAAATATGAATAAACGAGAATCAAACTCATAGTCGTGAATTATATATTGAATCAATTGGTAGAATATTTTCAATCAGGCACAATTTGAAAAAATAGTTGTAATAAAAAATTTTACATGTGAAAAACAAAATCTATGAAGGGCAGTTCTTTTAATGAAACATGTGTTACTAAAGATACATGATCATTTTATGACATTTGGCTTTATAACAATAGATGACAAGTCTGAATTTTCATAAGAATGTTAAGTTGTATGACATTTGGCTTCCTAATACGAACACTTTATTTTTTGCTTAGGATAGAGAGAGCTTGACCTTTTTTTTCCTATGTAGTTGAGGTTGTCTCACTGTCTATTTTTGGTCACTTTTTTGTATCTTGCAGAAAAATCAACCCAGAATCAAGACTATTGTTAATAAGGTTGGAACCATAACGAATGAGTTTCGTGTGCCCAAATTTGAAATACTGGCTGGTGAGGATAATATGGTTACGGAAGTGAAGCAGTATGGTGCAACATTCAAGCTTGATTATAGCTCAGTCTATTGGAATTCAAGATTGGAACACGAGCATTTGAGGCTAATCTCGAAATTCCAGGCAGGAGATATTGTTTGTGATATGTTTGCTGGGATTGGTCCATTCGCAATTCCTGCAGCACAGAAAGGATGTATAGTATATGCAAATGATTTGAATCCAGATAGTGTTCGGTATCTGAAAATTAATGCAGAAATCAACAAGGTTGATAATCTAGTTCATGCATACAATATGGATGCACGAAAATTTATTGCTGAGCTGTTGGTTGCACCTTCAAGTGAAGGTAATTCCAAATCAAATGCAGCCATCTCAAAGTCTTCTGAGAAATGGGACATGCATGCAAATAGGCAAACACACTTTGAAGACAGTTGTCTGACTGGTAACTTGTTCTCTTCGGCTGTTTTGCATTGCTTTGAATTACAATCATTAGCTAAGTCTTAATATTCCTTGAAGACAAGGTGGAAGAAATACCAGACGAGAATTTAAGTAATTCTGAGAGTATAGGACAGTCATGTATGAAGGAGGATTCAAATTTAGCCTCTGCAAAAAGGCGTCCTGGAAGTCCACTCGAAGGTAGGATGGGTTACAAGTATATAGGAGAAATATTTCAATATTAAAAATTCTTGTAGACGGTATTGCAAATATTTATGTTGTTCTTCACGAAATTTATATTGTTAGTATTTGATAATGGACTCCAATGTATTCATACGCATTAGACTCATTTGCCTGTGTTGTCCACTGCAGAAAATGGAATGGCTGAATGTGCAAGTACTTTTGTGAGTGGTAAGAAGAAACTAGGCTTAAATAAGCGCTTGAGAGGCTGTGTGTCATTCAACACAAGGCCTTGGGAGCACATTGATCATGTCATTATGAATCTACCAGCCTCCGCTTTACAATTTCTTGGTAAATTTGCCATCCTTTCTCTGCTCATCTTTCTTTCTTGAGACACTTGCACTTATTTCCTGACTTTTGAAATTTATTTGTATCTTGTTGGCTAGCTTCCTGGATGATCTGTTACCTATGTCTTTTTCTTTAGCTGTTAAAATTTCAACGGTAAAATAATGATGGAAACACAAATTCTAGATAATTACTGTCTGCTTGATTCACTTGGAAAAAGTTCCAGCAAACTATTTTCTTGTACTTTTCTTACATAATGTGGTATCAATAATAGCGTCTTATTATCCTTTTGAGTTTTATGTTGTAGTTTTGTAGTTGTTCAAACTTCATCAGTACTTTTCTTTCTAGTTATGTATTGTGTTCTTGGATGCTTGCTTTAGACAATTACACAAAAGTTTATAACTCTCTGGGAAAGCCTACGATAATTCATTTCCAGATGCACTCTTACAAGATCAAGGTTCTCAGTATTAGACTGTCATTGAACACTATCTGTGTACATGGTATCTGCTGTAGACAGGATACACTAAAGAATAAGCCCATTGAAATTTCATTGGTAATTGAGCGGCAAACAGCTTGCTTTCCTGGAATATGGTGAAATTTAGTGTAGTATTGATCATAGGCTAGATATTTTTGAGGATCAGCTAGATGCAAATTTAGTCTTTTCTTATATATATATATTAATTTGTGGGACTGTTTGAAGATTACTTCATTGCCATAGTAAATATTCATGCTTCCACCTTAATTCCATGTCCACTAATGTTAAGGTGGCCTGTGTTTCATGTTTGGTCCTTGAGTTAGGTCTGCTCTTCACGCTTGGAGTTTTGTCTTGCAGATGCCTTTATAGACCTTATCCAGATGAGATATTGGAAAGGATCTCTGCCTTGGATTCACTGTTATTGCTTCATGCGATCAAGTGAGACGAAGGAATTTATAATATCAGTAAGTAGTTTCCTGCAGACAGTAACTTGTTTATTTTGCCTTTACTTTTGAGAAAAGGATGGGTCAAATGGTAGGGGAGGTTGGGCTGATGCAGTGGTGGCAAATGTTAAATGTTTTATCCGTTATTGTTTGTTGCTTTTAGCTCCAACTAGCATCTTGAGCTGATGGGACTTTCAACATACCGAGTCCATAAGTGAGCGTATTATGTGTGACTTATTCCTGAGAGAGTTCCATACTTGAATTTTTGTTTGGGCAACATGAAATCTAAAAAATTACTAGCAAGAACTTGTTTAGGCAGGGCATTTGCTGCAAATTGTGAACATTTTTATTTGACCAATGGGTTTGTTCACAAGAACCGAAGGCCATGAAGGATTTCAAAAACTGATATGGGTTACTCGCAAATTAGAATATAGCACACATCTTAAACCAACACTTATGAAACAACTAAGACTCTCCTACAGTAGTTTTGGTTATCTGTCTTCATTATTCTTTAGAGCTGCCTATCTATTTGAAGCCAAAACTGATTTCCAAGCAGTTAATTTGTGATCAATCAGGTAGTGGAAAAACATCCTTCTTGTTGATTCCATTAGAATACTCTCTTGGTTCTGTTTTGTTGCCTCGTTCTGAAGTATGACCTCAAGCATCTTTTGCTTTGCTGTTTTACATGTCTCATGGCACTGCAGTCAAAAAGCAACACGATAATGGGTTTGAAGAATTAGTATGAAAATTCACACGAGACAGCTGTAACTTCTGTTTATCTTAATCCAAGACTCTTCAACTGGACCCAAGCATGTATAATGCATCAATACTTTTGTCAATTGATTATTCACACAAGCAAGTAACTTCATAGATTTCATATTATATTCAATTCACAAAAAGACAGCAATGGATTTACAAGAGATCATTCACGTCAATATCTCTTGGTCATATTTCACATCCATTGCTAATTTCATAACACTGTTTTCACATTAAGACTGTTCATCCTTTTTCTTATATGTTTGGCATCTAAACTGGATTTTACTGACGTGAAGGAGGCAGAGACTGCGTTGGGTGCTAGTATACAAGACCCAACATTTTTAGGGTCAGAGATGTTGCTCCAAACAAGGTACAAGCTGCAACAATACTTCGTTGAATCAGACCCATCTATTTGCATCATGCATGAAATCAAAATCTACGAGTTTGAATTTCTCTCATCTTCTGCAGGCAATGTTTTGTTTAAGCTTCAGATTACCAGGGGGAGCATGTGTCACTGGTGATGGTAGGATACAATGAGCACCAAACAATTTCATGGCTGGACCAGGGTTCTTGCTGCTATTGCTCATTATGGCCAAATCTTAGTATAGGCTTGAAGCTCTTCATTGTTAAATGCGGTGGAAAATTTTCTCAAGAGGCTGGAGATGGTTGGAAATATAGGTTATTTTATCTGACTGACTTATTAAAGCTGTGGACAATACGATTCTAGATTAGACCTCTAATAGTGGACAGAATTGATATTTTCTTCTCATGATCTTTTTTGTACAAACAAGTTGATTTATTATTTCCCTCTTCCATGTTCTCCAGTTCAGGTTTTTGTACAATACGATGTACTGCCAAATTCTTGCCATTACAACGCTATATGTTTTCCATTCGGCAACTGGCGGTAATGAGTACTTGATCTCTGTTTTGAGCACTCTGTCTTAACAAAAAGTGTGTGTGATGACATTAGGGTGCATTTTTGTGGTTGAATCGGAAGCGTATCCATGTTAGAGGTTTATTAATTATGAAAGTGTCCATAAGATGAGGCTAGTGCTGCTCTTCATTCGACATATGGGTTGATGCTCGAAATTCGACCCAGAGACAAGGTAGAATGAAGACAAGGCTAAGTGCTTCTCTTTATATACTATTACTAGCAAGTTGCGTATCTGTAGTTCTTAATGTCTTAAAACGATACCATGAAAACACGAAAATTATGGGAAAATGTTAAATTTTTTGGGTGGGGAATCCCCACTGTCATGTTGATTCTCCAAAACCCCGAATGCCAGCTATCTAAAGTGAGAAATGACTGTCCTCGTGACTCACTATTCCAAGTAGCTTTTTCTTTTTTTTTTCCCCTGATAAATTTGTTCTCTGATGGAAATCAATTGAAGGCTAATAAATAGGTTCATTTTTTTGTCCATACTGAGAGCATCTCCAATGCTTAGACATAAAAAGTCTACTTCGCAAGAGAGAGAAAAGAAATGACGAGAGAGAGAGAGAAAGAGAGAGAGAGAGAGAGTGGAATAAGAAAAGAGAAAAAAAATAGATGAGAGAGATAAAACTAAATGTAGTTAAAGATTTATTATAAGGTGTGTTAGCAAGAAGTTCGCCTAAAAGTGGATATCTTGTTGAACAATTTTTACTGATAAATGATCTGAACATTAGTTTTGTCCATTCACCTCATCGCCACATTAACTAGACATTTAAAATAGAAATCAGGCGTTGGAGAGCCTAAAGGAATTTCAAAATCCACAACAATGTCAAATATATTGGTATTATTCAACAAATTTCAGTGGGATTTTCCAGCCAAGCCAACATTCTCATTCACGAGGAGCAAATTTCATTGACTCTTGATAGCACTACCTGTAAGTAATTTATGCTATTAATTCTAACAATTTTGATCTCCATTTGTTTTCATCTGACAGTTTTGACCTTCACGGGCTGTGGATTCGAATCCAAGAAAAAGTATCTTATCTGGGAAAGCCAAATACTCAACTCAAACCAGTTCAAGGCAACTTAGCTGGAATTGTTATTGCTTTCTATTTCAACTCAAACCAGTTCAAGGAAACTTAGCTGGTTTATTCTTGTGTATATATAGAATCTTTGGTATATTCTTGTGTATATATAACCTGGTTAAGACTAGGTTTTGACCAGTGGCAAACATAGGACTTCAATAATGAAGAATGGGCACTGTACCAAAATGTTGTTAGTTAAAAATATTAAGGATCTAGGATTTTTGAATACAAAAAAATTTGGGGGTGGGGGTGGGGGTGGGGGCTTTGACGGGGTTCAATACAATAAAATTGTTTTTTTTAGACAATCTAATAATCTTAAGTAAAATATAATAACCAAATTTAATTATAAATATTATTACAAATATCAATATACAAAACAATAAACAATCATTCATCTATTCATCACCCATCTCCATTTCAAAATAAAAAAAAAATATATGAAATTACAATGTAACATTAATATATTATATCAAAAAAACATTGCAGAAAAGTTACGAATAAATTATAAATATCTATTTTATTAAAAAAGCCATTGGCTCTTGACTCTTGTTAAGATGAAATTTACATTGAGACTTCAATTTAATGATTTTATGATTTCTCCACTATTTTTAATCTAAATAACACAAATTGAACAGAGAAGTCGTTTAGATAAAACTTAACAAGTTAAACCAACTTTGACTTTGGAAAAAAAAAAGGAAAATAAATTAGTTAAATACAAACATATCAAACAAATAAGCAAAATGTGTAAAATCATAAAAGGTAAAAATCAAAAAATTGAGCAGGGCCTAAATGGCCCAAGTATATCCGTTAGGTTTGGACAATGCACAAACATCTACTAGATATAGTATTAGTCGAGTGTACCAAACATGTTATAATATATGTTGATAAATATAATGTTTATGCAGATGACATCGGAGGGGAGTAACCATGATGAACTAAATTTTAAATAATAATAATAATAAAACATTGAGAAAAATTCAAATATCGTCAGCAACTTTTTTCTTGCATTTATATTATATCCTTCTCATGCGTTACGCATCCACTAAAAACATTTCTTTTTGATTTTTCGTTAAATTTAAAATAATTTCAACCATACAGTGCCATAAAACTAGTGCTAAATCAGATTTCTTGATAATTTTCTTCATATTGATTATCCAGATTTCTTTTTGATTTTTTTTTCTACATAACAATAACAATAATAATTAAACAAATAAACAAATAGTTTTTATATATAAACAACTAAGATTTACATATAGTATCGCAATTTAGAGAGTGCAAAAGAATTACTTGAGTGACACGTGTTTGAACTTGTCTACCTCTTTGTTTTTTTTTATCCCATCGAACCACAAAAAGATACTGGGAAAAATGGGGGACGGAAAAATTTAAATAACTGACTTCAAATTTAGTAAGATAAATCTTAGTTTGTGATGATTATTGTATTATGAAATTAGATGCAAAACAAAGGAATCGTTCATTGCATGAAATTGTAAGGCCTCCCATTATGGGATGATCAAATCCGAACTCCTCTTCTGCTCGACGCAACATATCTTGAAACATGTTGGTATGTAGTAGTGTCGAAACTCAAAATGGGCATTGCGGGCTGATGTCTTTGGTTTTTTCCTCAAAAACTGGAAGTCGTACAACGGAAAATTTAAGTGGTTGGTTTTAATAATTATTTAAAACACCTCCTTAAAAAGCCAGAAAATAGAAACACCGACTTCAATAATTTTTTCTTTTGATTTCAATACCACGTTTGAAAGTTGTAAGAAACAAGTGTCGTGCCCAAACAAGACATATACATTGGAAGAAATCAATAAATGGTATCCAAATAATATTTGATTGCAAATTGGTGCATGGCATGAGAGCTATTGAAATTAATTATGATTATGATAATTCGCGTAAGATATTCCATTACCTTTTTCAACAAGTCATTACTACAAAAAGATGAAAAAGGTAATGGAATATCTTACGTGAATTATCATAATCATAAATAATTTCACTTAATATTTAGAATTATTTTGATATTGGACATGCGTCGTATAACATATTGGGCTACAGTGGTGGAGTTAAACATTTTGAGTTGAAGATCCTCAAATTAACATGCAAAAAAAATTGAAATAATAGTGATGAATTTTTTTTTATACTTTATTACAAGCGTTCCTTACGAGTTTTCACAATACATAAACAAATTCACTTGCACCATTGTTTAACCCACTTTTCCGCATTAATATGTGAATTTTCTTCTAAACATATGACTTAGACTACTAATTATGTGCAATGTCTAAAATAATCCTACAAAAGAAACAAATCTCAAACTATTATTGTTTATGTTATCTTTACAAAATTATCCTCCAAAATTAGAAAGACACACACAGTATACAAATGAAATTAAATTGCATGTTATGTTTGATCAATTTAAATTATAATTTTAATCTATTTGTATACATGAATATACTTCAAATCTGAAAATAATGAAAATAGATATTTTGAAAAATTCGATTTTGCAATTAATTGTAGTTGATTTCATAAATCTAACAAGTATCAATTAAGCAGCCTTATGAAATTTTAATATGGTCTGAAGAATCACACAACAGTTAACAATGGTCTTTAATAACAATTAACAAGATTTTAATATTTTTTCTTGTTTGATAAGGTCTAATATTGTACAATTTACATCTAAAAAAAAAATACATTGTTTTTAACCTAATGAATTGACTAGGTTTTGAGGTTCTTTCTCCAAACTGAGGGCCACTTGAATTTTTTTGTATGCAACTAAAACAAATTAGAAGATAAAAGAAAGTAATTGCAAAATAACCTATTTATAATTTACTCAAAATTGCCATATTTTACAATGCTCTACCCCATAATGGGTGACCGAAACATTTTTATAAGACATCGTACAAACATCTCAAATGTCTCTCTTTTTTAATCTTCTAGACTTCATATACCTAAACATGCCATTGTACAAGGTTTCATTTTCGTTGCGAATCCTTCACCAGACATGTAACATCGAAGAATGCATTTTCACTACACGGAATAGAAAGACAACTCGCGGGATAGTTAAAGCCATACTCATTCTCAGAACGCCTTCAATAAATCTTGAAACAAATGATGCTTCAAGTAGGAAATAGGAACCACAAATCGGTGCTTATTCAGCACTCCAACATAAACCACAAAATGTCCCTTTGGGACGTCGCCTAGAAATGTCGATGATGTCTTGTTCTGCATAGACCTAAGACTCAAAACTTTCCTAGCTTGAGAAATTATTGCCAGAAACCGAATCTTCATTTCAGCTCTAAATCTAGAAAAACCTTAAATTCTGCAATTTAGATATGGTCAGTCGTTTTTTGTTGCAGTTGTGGATGAGTGCAACCGGTTTGGCTGAACTTAACTACACATGCCAATTCCCATGTGGTTAGTTTAAAGATGAAGGCAACTGGAGAGAATGATCTCAGCTTCCTTCAAAACACGCTTTTCAAAATGCCAGAAATAGACACACTGAATTTAATTTTTTTTTTTACTTTGCAATAAAAAACCAGTTTGAAATGCTTTGATTTAATACCACTCAGATTTCAATACCACATTTGGAAGTTGAAAGAAACCAGTGTGGCGCCCAATGTTTTTCATTGTGGGCTGATCAAATGCGATAAATCTGGAGCTATGGACCCAATCATTCATCATGATTTATTAGCTCATACAAATTTGTGTGTGTGTGTGTACATATATAATTCTTGATAGTCCATACCCTTATTCGATCACTGTCCAAATAAAGCATGTCCTTTGAAGTACATGCGAAGAAATCAAGAATTGTTATCCAAATAACATTAGATAGTAAAATGGTACATGCTTCCAACTTATTCCCTCATCCTATTATGGCTCAAAATCTCTCTTTTTCTGAATACTTTTGCGTTAAATATCCCGAGCACACAAGAACATTATTTTTACTTTATAGTCGTTTTGAATATTTTGTTTGGACTAGTGTAATTACAATTAATTCACTCAATCCATAGACATGCGCATTATATTACATTTGACCATATAAATGGTTGTGCAACGCAAATCAACAACCTGGGCTGTGATACCACTGACAACAAATTAATCAATGATCCTCAAGCAAATTCTTTGTCAATTGATCAAATCACTACTAAGATAGAAATCAATGAGCCTCAAGCAAGTTAATTAAAAATGTTGCATACCATTATTGTCAAATGTAAAAATAATGCATGTCTACGAATTGAGTGAATAAATTATAATTACCGTAGTCCAAAAAAAATATTCAAACTCGTGCGTCACCAAAATATCTTTTTCAATGAGTCTTTAGTACATAAAGTAGTAATTATGCTCTCATGGACATTGTGACATTCTAACTCAAAAGGTACCAACAAAAAGAAAGATTTGAGCCATTAGTACTGGATGAGGACATAAGTTGGAACCATGCACCATTTTGAATTTCTTAATTTCTTCACATGTACTTCAAAGGGTATACCTTATTTGGACAGTGAATCTTGTATGGGCAATCAAGAATTTTATATACACACACACACTCACACAAATATGTATGAGTTGTAATTAATCATGATGAATGATTGGGGTCCATAGCTCCAGATTTATCGCATTTGATCAGCCCACAATGAAAAACATTGGGCGCCACACTGGTAACTGGTTTATATTAATTATATATCAACTTCCAAATACAGTATTGCAATCTGAGTGGTTTCAAACTGGTTTTTATTGCAGAGGAGAAAAGTATTAAATTCGGTTTTTCTATTTCTGGCATTTTAAAAAAGCGTGTTTTAGAGGAAGCAGATATCATTCTCTCAAGTTGCCTTCATCTTAAACTAACCACACGGTCCCTATAAATAATATGCATTTGGACTTTACAGTCATCCACAACTGCAATAATTCTTTCATACACAAATCTCTCACTGCAACCAAAACGTACGACCTACGGCAATATATAGCAGAATTGAAGGTTTTTTCTTGATTTGGAGCTAAAATGGGGATTCGTTTCCTGGCAATAATTTCTCAAGCTAGGAAAGTTTTGTGTCCGAGGTCTACGCAGAACAAGACATTGCCATTTCCAGGAGGTACAACGACAGAAGATGTCCCAAAGGGACATTTTGCGGTTTATGTTGGAGAACTCACTAAGCAACGTTTTGTGGTTCCTATTTCCTACTTGAAGCATCCTTTGTTCCAAGATTTGCTGAGGTGTTCCGAGGAAGAGTATGGCTTTGACTATCCCGCGAGTTGTCTATCCATCCCATGCAGTGAAAATGCATTCTTGGACGTTACGTGTCGGGTGAAGGCTTTGCAACGAAAATGAAACCTTAACAATTACATGTTTGGGCATATGCAGCCTAGAATATGATTTAAAAAGAGAAATGTCAAATGTTTGTCAGTAATCCTACCAAACATGTTTTAGTCAGCGTCTCTCTTCTTCGACCCATTTTGGTTTAGAGCCTTGTAAATTATTATAGATACTTTATATATGTTGCAATTAAGTCTTTGAGCTTCTGATTATTAAGAGCTTGTTTGTTTTGACTTAAAAGTTAACAATTAATTTTAATTACTCATCTTGTGGATCAACAACTTTTTACAACTTTTCAATCACCATTTCATCAACTTTTACAAAAAATTTAATTTTAATCAAAATCAAACACACCACTAAACTCTAAGAATGGAGTATTTTTTTTAATGGAATTTTCCTCCAAACGACTTCTGTTTAGAAATAAGTTTTCATTAAAAATATCTTAGATTTTTCCTTTCATGGGTTTTATAAATTAAATTGTTTTATTTTTTACCCATTATTAATTAAATTTTTTTGTTGAGATTTAAAAACTCAAAACTCTAATACTTGATAAGGTAAATTGTACCATATTAGACTTTATTAAGCAAGAAAAAAGTAAAAATCTTGTTCATTGTTCAAATATTTATATACGAACTATGTATTTAAAGAAAAGAAAAAGTGATTCTTCGTATATATAAGTTGAGAATAATAAATAGTGGGATGTCTTAAATAATAAATTTTTTAAAGGTTTGACATTCTAAATATTCCACTATCTTTGGGAACCTAATCTATCTTTTTCAACGTGTCATTACTACAAAAAGTTGAAAATAATAGCTCTCGTGCCTTGCACCAAATTGCAATCAAATATTATTTGGATACCGTTTCTTGATATCTTCCAATGTACTTCCTTGTTTGGACAGTGGAGGCAGGTATGGGTGGGAGAGGCCATGTAAAAAAATTATGAGTTGTTATCAATGTGAATAATTGGAGTATGGACAGAAGCCTTGTAAAATATGTTGCAGTAGAGAATTTTGAGGTTGAATTTGCAGGTGCGATTCATACCATTGATTATGCATGGAGTATGGATGGAAAAATTTTGACTCGAGAGTTACTCGACATATTTTGTGGGTATCTTACGGTCTCAATCATGAAAAGTCCCTTGGCCGTGGCATTCAACATGGATAAATGTCTCAGTCGAATTTTTAGATGGACATTGCTATTACTCGCATCTATCATGAGGAGAACTATGTTGTGGATTCATTGGCGTCAATAGCCTGTAGCATCTTATCTCCTACTTGGTGGTGGACAGCTTCAGATTTTACATCTATGTTTTTTTTTTTTTTTTTTTTTTGTACATAAGGCCTAATAATTATGGGTTGTGTTGGTCTTTTATTTACTTCCACTTTGTAGTACCTAATCAATCTTTTTAATATTATTAATAAAATGTTGGAATGAGTAGATGATGAGAGGCTAAAGAGTTGCCGACCTAATTGGGGCATTCAACTACACCTATTGATTCATATCTACAATAATCTTACGAAAAGTTAAGCTGCTTGGCGCCTAATCTTAAATTTATGCAAACAGAATACCCATCACTCAACTTTAATTTTGTCCTTTTGTCTAATGACAAGTATAAATAGAAGTGTATATCGTACTCATGTTTCGAGGTTAACCAATATTTGCTAAAAAAAGTTTAGGTACATTACATTCACAGTTTATATTCTTTTATCTTTGTAATAATATCATACTTATTCCATAATTGTTTTAAAAATACAACGTGAATAGACTATTTTGGGAATGTTAAATTGGTTAAATTTAGGTCACGGACTTAATTTTTTGTCAATTAACGAACCTATGGAAGATGACTTACTTTAAGTGAAAATCTATAAAAAATTAACGAACCTCTGGGCTTAATTTAGGTTTGGGACTTGATGACTCATATTTTATTATTTTAATTGAAAATCTGTAAAAAAAAAAAAAAAAAAAAGTTTAGAATTTATTTGCACTTTTGAAAAGATTACAGATTTCAATTGCAATTTTTTTTTCTGTTATTTTAATTTATTTAAGCTTAGGAAAAAATGGTCAAAAAAGACTATTTGGGACCATATGTGCAAATTAATGAAAGAATAAGGACGATATAAAGAGGATGATATTGCTACATAACCGAAAGAGTGTAATTTACCCCTTTTAAAAAGGTTAGTGACCTCAACTGCAATTTTTTATTTTATTTAATCCAAGGGTAAAATTGTCTAAAAAGACCATTTGTGCGAATTAATGAAAGAATGGAGACGATATCTGCGAATAAATTAAATAAAGATGATATTATTGTAAAGTTGAAAGAATAAGGACTTTAAATGTAATTTACTCAAAAGAAAAAATATGAGTTGTAAATCAGTGGAAAACATTTGTTTCATACAACTTCCAAACGCGGCATAGAATCATAGGGGGAAAATTATTGAAGTCGGTGTTTCTATTTTCTGGCTTTTTAAGGAGCGTGTTTTAAATAATTATTAAAACCAACCACAGCGGATGGTCGTCAAGTTTTCCGTCGTACGACTTCCAGTTTTTGAGGATAAACCACAAGACATCAGAACCACTTAAGTTTTCCGTTGTACGACTTCCAGTTTTTGAGGGATAAACCAAAGACATCAGCCCGCAATGCCCGTTTCGAGTTTCGACACTACTCCATACCATCATGTTGGCCTCGTTCCTCTTCATATTTCTTGATGGATTCTGTTACCCAACTTGCCCAAAACTCTACACGATGTAAGGATGGATACACGAGTTAATTATACGCAATTGTTAAATGTTATAATCAAAAGTCGTCAACCGTCAAAATGTACATATAGAAAAATTGTTCTATAAAATAACACCATCTAAAACGCAATATAGATTCTTCATCCGTCATAAAAAGATATGTTTATTTTTATTCACACATATTAAGAAAATATAGTTATTATAGTTGGAACAATAAATTTTACTCATATTTTTTCTAATATCCTACAATTATTAATATTATAATAATTCATACTTTGTTGATAACAAGATACATTATTCTGTTTTTTTTTTAATAAAAATCTATTTTTTTTTTATATTTTTGACTTTTCAATAATTTTACACTACAAAAAATAAAGTTGAAAAATATTTAACAAAAAAAACTCATTTTTTCCAAAAAATACCTCTACCGAACAAATCCTAAATAAAGTCATATTATAAACTAACAAATCCATTAAATAAGACCCGTTTAGTATAGAATATTAAAAATCTTATCATTATTGAGCATTATTTTATTAAGAGAATTTCTTTGCACAACAACATAACTCGTCGTTGACTTAATCATGCATAATTTTTATATCTATTTAAATTCAAAATCTATATTTAAAATCTTTTCGTAGTAAAGTAGGCCCCACTCTAAGTGGCTTCTAACACAACTATAAATACAGAAGCTACTCAAATTTCTCAATTCACCTAAAAGATATTTTCATCAAATTGCATAACAAATAGGAGAATTATGGGTCTTCGTTTCCACTCCATGATTCCCAATGCAAAGCAAATTCACAAACTACAATCCTTTCTTCTTGGTAGAAATCATCAATTTTCAGATGTTCCAAAGGGCCATCTTGCAGTCTACGTGGGAGAAATTAAGAAGAAACGCTTTGTTATTCCCGTATTATACCTAAATCATCATTTGTTTCAAGATTTGTTGCATCGAGCAGAGGAGTTTGGGTTTGATCATCCCATAATGGGAGGCCTAACAATTCCATGCAATGAAGATGCCTTTGTTCTTCTCACTTCCCAAATGCATCTTTCATAATACAATGATCATCACAAACTAAGATTTATTCTTAATAAATTTGAAGTCAGCTATTTGAATATTTTTCGTCCACCATTTTTTCCAAGTATCTTTTGTGGTTAGAGGGGATAAAAACAAAGAGGTAAACAAGCTCAAACTCGTGTCACTCAAGCAATTCTTTTGCACTTCTTTAAATTAATTGCGATACTATATATATGTAAATCTTAATTGTTTATATATAAAAACTATTTGTTTATTTGTTTAACTATTATTGTTATTGTTATTTGTTATGTAGAAAACAAATTCATAATGAGGGTTATAGTAACTTTATTTTAAGTATTGCTGACTCACTACCGATTGTAATAGTCTTATGCAATGGCACCTTTATAGAATGTTGCTTTACGTCTAGTAACGACAACATTTGAAATCATGTAAAAGCTACTTGTTTATAAAACGTATTAACTTATTTATTAAGGCTTGCAACCATGCATTATGTAATTAAAAGACTTCTTTCTAAGGAATCAGCTTTTTTATTTTTCTAAGATTTGCAAAATGTATGGACACTTGCCTCTCGGTAAAAATGAAGGGTCGACTATATTGTTGGTTTGTGACAAGACAACATACAAACATAGCAAAATATGTCAATTTCTTAATCCTGCGATATAGAGCATCTATCTAACAAACATGCTATTAATTGTACAAGGTTTCATTTTATTTGGAAAGCCTTCATGCCTTCACGCAACAAGTGACATCCAAGAATGCATTTTCACTACAAGGAATAGTCAAAGTCATTCTGTTCCTCTGAACGTCTCAACAAATCTTGAAATAAAAGATGCTTCAAGTAGGAAATAGGAACCACAAACCGGTGCTTATTCAGCTATCCAACATAAACTATAAAATGTCCCTTGATGTCCGGTTCTGCATAGATGCCACACTCAAAACTTTCCTAACTTGAGAAATTATCACCAAAAAACGAATTCCTATTTTAGCTAAAAATCAAGAAAAACCTTAAACTAATTAAGGGTTTATTCGATGTAGTTTTTTTTTTTTTTTTTTTCAAAAATGGATTTTTTTGACTATTTTATTGACTTTTCAAACTTTTTTGTAGTGAGAGATTAATGTATATTTGAGAGATTTAATGTTGTAGGGCCATGTTATTACATTCTAAGTTCTGACAGGCAAAATGCTGCAGCTGCTGTGCATTATTGAGGCCAATAGGCCATCATCTTTCACATCTTATTTGAGAATTTCTGCTTTATATATTTTGGCTATGCCCGCGGTTTTGGTTTTGACGTCAGAACGGTGTGCGGTTATGTGAAGTCTGCATTGGGAGAATTTTAATGTGAGGAGGCCTTTTCTTCCTTTTTGTGCTGACTCAAGTTGCCCAAATATCAGTTCCAGATAAGTGAAATAGTACTTTCCTTAGTGATAAAATCTGTCGCAAATATGTATTCCAAATTACTATATTAATTATTTGAAAACTTCAATGGTTAAAAATATAATAAATTTATTTATTTAAATTATGTCTTTAATATTTTTTTTAAAGTGCATACTAAATGCGTTGAAATTCGTTTTGGTTCCTCTTTTTAATCATCCTTTGAGAAGGGTTTGGTTGGTTTGTTTTCACTTTCATGATCTCATATTAATAGCTTTAAAATGACTTTGAAGACTTGTATTATTAAATGTTCTTGGTTTATTATCCTTTGAAACGAGGAGTTGTTTTAGTCTCATAAATACTTCTCTTGTTCTAGAAAGCAATTTCTTTGTACTAAAAGAGTACTGAGGTAGAATAATAAGGTTCACATTTCTAAGGTTCACGTTTGTAGATGGCAATGCCCTTGCATATTTTTTACATATTGATAAGATTTTAAGTAATTCACTTCATCAAACATACCACGTACCTGCTAATATTTAATCATCTACAAGACGCCATTAATTAAATTTGGCATTATTTCTTGGAAGTGGGTATGCTTCTTAAAGGAATTATAACTTAATTAGAAGCTCAAAATAAGTAATTAATAGCAATATAAACTAATTATAATTTACTCTAAACTTACAAGACTCTATGTCAAAATGGGTTGGAGGAGCGATACGGATTGTTGGTGGGTGTCATTAATTCCACACCAACCATGTTTGACAAACATGATTTCAAATGTCTCTATTTCTTAATCACGCACTACACAAAATATATCCAACAATGTAGAGCATTGTACAAGGTTTCATTTCAGTTGTAACCCTTCATTCGACAAGTAACATCCAAAAATGCATTTTCACTGCATGGGATGGAAAGACAACTCGCAGGATAATCAAATCCATACTCTTCCTCGGAACGCCTCAACAAATCTTGGAACAAAGGATGCTTCAAATAGGAAATAGGAACCACAAACCGGTGCTTATTCAGCTCTCCAACATAAACCGCAAAATGTCCCTTTGGGACATCATCTGCTGTCTTACCTCCTCCCGGAAATGGCGTTGTCCGGTTCTGCATAGACTTTGGATTCAAAACTTTCCTAGCTTGAGAAATTATCGCCAGAAATCGAATACCCATCTTAGCTCAAAATCAATAAAAAAAACTTAAAATCTGCTATTTATAGTATGTCGTTTTATGTGAGAAGAGATCATTAATGGAGAATTCTTGCAGTATATAGTCCTAGTGAATGCATATAATTTATTTATAGGGAATGGTTTGTGGGTGCTCCGCGTCCATTTATTATTGTAGGGCCATATTATTACATTCTAAGCCATGATTTGCATTATTGAGGCCTTTCCCAACTTGTTTGATATTTTCTTATTCAGTATATTAGTCTGTGCCCGCGGTTTTGCCTTCAGAACCGCGTGCGGTGAGGCGAACTCTGCAATTGCATTCTTTTAATATTTTGTTGCTTCTTAATTTTGCATTATCTATTACTTGATATTTTTTGTTACTTCAATGTAAGGCCTTTTATTCCTTTCTATGCACATGTAATTGTTGAGTCAAGTTGGTAGGGAAATCTCAAGTGGAGTTATTTTTAATTATCATAATCTCCCAGATTGGATGAACTGCAATATCAATTCCCGAGAGGGAGTTTTCTTCATGATTCAGCACTTTGCTTCCACAGTTGGGAAAATTCGTCATATTATTAAAGTATGCAGTCTTTTCACTTTTGACTAATGAAAAATTAATTGTGTATATATTAAGTGGAAGTGAATTCGGCCTTGCACATGAGTCACACTAAATTTGGATAATTAAATATCTACCGATCTAAGATTTTTAAATTTTTAGATGAAGTAGATTAACAAGATGTATACTTTTGATTGCAGTGTGCGCGAAAGGCAAAAGGCTAAAAGCATAATATTATATTGTTAGAAAAAATTTGTAGAAAAAAATGTGGATCACAAATTTTTTTGCTTAAAGCTACGTAACCCCACGATCTAGCTAGACAATTAAACTTATATTATAATGAATTTCAATTAATTACATAAGAGTTTAGCGGAAATATTCTTGTAACTTAATTAATTATTTGTACTGATTTTGGACTAAAGTGCTTTAGCTTTCAAATCACGATCTTGAATTTTCTAGCTTCAACCTCCCAAGTCTTCTTTAATATTTTTCAAAGTAATAACTATAAAGATGAGTGTGCACAAGAAAATAAAAACGAGAATCTATAACGGGTCAATTATCATACTAAGAATCATACAAGAGGTGGCGTTGACACCGGGACTGTGCACAGCCTTGGTCGACCACCCCCTAGGTCTTATATAGGCTTAGGGTTTGTTTTCGTGTCTAAGAAACATATTTTGATCTTTTTGCATGTGCAATCCCCGAACTTTCACTACTAATGCAATTAAGCTCAGGGCTTTTATGAGAGATATATTTTGAAAGAGCACCTCATTGGACCTCATATAATATAAGCTCAATAATTAAATACTAAAGAGACCTCATTGGACCTATATAATATAAGCTCCAATAATTAAATCATAGTTATAATTATTAGTTTATGCTCACTCTACTAAAGACAAGAAACTACACTCAAACTATATAAAATCATAAAATCAATATTATTTCACTTCGTGAAATTACATCCTATTGACTTGCTAACTTTATGTCTTACTCCCATCGGATATCGAACACTTAAATCGGGGCTAAAATGACCGTTTTACTCTTCTCTTTATTTTCTCACTTAAGTTCACATTTTTTTAAACAGTTTCTTCATGATCAATCACATAAATTATTTAGCTGTCACTAAATAATGAGCTTAAATTTCAACTATCACCGAGAATATTTAAGCGGATTCATTATTCCTGAAGTAATATCGCCACGAGGACAAATCACGTAAACCAATTGGTTGAGTAACAAACCTACGGCAATATTAGATCAAAGTGTTAACCTTTCATTGGTCTAGCAAAAATGCCAGTGTACAAAGTAAATTAATAAGGTAGGTTCAATTCTCCAGCAAAAATGTTCTATCATCAATTCATTCACAATTACAATTAAACTAAAGTGGCAGTAACTTACAAGATTTAAGTGTATTCTTCTTTTTTAATATTGTCTAGTACTGTATAATAGTTTTATGAGATGAGCTAAAAGAGTACAAGGTTTAGAATACATTGTAGAGTATTTCTCTGGCAGGAAATATATGATTCATTAATGCATTTACAGCTAATAAAAAAGAAACCTGGCCACATTGAAAAGAATATGCAGGTATTCTGCATTACAAAATTGAAAGATAATGTTTTTTTGCTGTCTTAGTTGCCACTTTTGCAACTGAAGTAGCAAATAAACATCACTACACTCATTCCAATGTAATTTACCTAGGAAGAATTTAGTAGAGCAGTGAGACTTAGGAAATAATCTTCAGTGCATGGAATTGTAAGGCCTCCCATTGGATGATTATATCCAAACTCTTCTTCTGCCCAATGTAACAATTCTTGAAACAATGGATGGTTCAAAAAAGATATTGGAACGACGAAACGCCTGTGTTCTTCGCCTACATAAACTGCAAAATGACCTTTCGGAATATCATTGACACCAGTCGAAATGCTTCCATTCTTGGGAGAAATTGTTCGTCGAAGTTTTTCTTTAGCATGAGCAATCCCAATTTTTCTGATTCCCATTTTCAGAAGAGTGAAACAAAAAGAGATTAAATAACTGGAATTAAGATTTAAGGATTTATATTGAGTACTTGTGTTGAAAAGAAGAACTTACTACCTGAGTATATATAGATAGATAGATAGAGAGATATATAAACAGTCCAATTCTTGAATTGAAATAAGAATTAGGAAAGTTGGGAGACATATCAGGTGAAGTAATTGGAAAGGGATCACATGGGTTTGACTAATAAGTTGTAAGACATAGTGCCCTACCACTTTAGGCTACCAACAAAAGGAAATGCAACTTGAAAGTAAAATAACACTAATATTAATTTCCTACAATTCCAAATGCTGTATAATCAAAAGATGTCTTAATCTTGCTTGATAAGGGAATATAGAAAGAACCCATATGTTCCTTATTCACTGAAGCATTGAATTTGGACTTGAGTTTCTTAGTGGTATTGGATTTGCCAGTACACCAGCTAATCTTGGTAGGTCCTTGTGTTGATAAAAAGTGTGAAACATTAATTTGTAGCACTATTTATCAATTATTTTATTTTATCAGACTTGGATTAGCTTGATGTTCTTTTTCTTTGTTGGACAGGAGATATATTGGGTATTTCGAGTATTGTATATATGTATTAAGTCATTATTATTTCTCAATACATAAGGACTTCTAAGTTTTTTTTTTTTTTGTGTGTGCGCGCGCGCAAGATTGGCGTAAGAAAAAAAAAATTTGTGTTACTGGTTTTATTATAGTGTAAAACCCGCGCTTATCACCTGGAGTTGTCAATTAAATATATTTTTGTCTATTTGTGTCAACAAAATATAAAATAATTAAAAATAATTAAAAAATACTATATAGCTTTTTTTATTCTAAAAATATTATTTTTATTTTTGTAACATTTGTTGTTACATTTATTACGTTTGTTAATAACAAATGTAACACATTTATTGTAACCAAAATAACAAATGTAACAAATATAATAAAAAGTGTTATAAAAATTGAAAATATTATTTTTATAACAAAAAGTGTTTTATGACAGTATTTTAAGAAATATTTTATTTATTGTGGTTATTTGTGAAAAGACCCCAAATGTTAAACATTTTCTCAAATAACCAACTCATTCTCATTATTCTAAAATATTCATTTAGGCGTGGATGCCGCCTTGCCTCATGCATCGCCTTCGCCCAAAGCATTGTCTATGCCCAAAAAACTTGACACTTGACCTCAACACCTAACTACGCTTTACGCTTATTACATCACTACTCATTCTACATTATATTTTATCCACTCATAATGCTCTTCATATGACATTTTTAGAAAAGCACGTTTCATTCCAAACTTATGAATGAATGTAGGCACTTTGTAGCAAGTGACTTTGATAACATTCCATATATTGTTGTTGTCTCTATTTTCTTTTCTATTTTCTCTATCTCTTATTCTTCTCCATCAACTTATGTATTCCTCGAATATTAGTTGCAATTTTAGCAATAGCTATGCCAAGAGAAATCTTTGCTTGAACGTGAACTCGAATCATGATATCAAATGAGCTAGAATTCCCTTCATATTGAGTTCTAGTTCGCTTTTTAGGAACATTATTTCCTACAAGGAATTCCTTGTTAGCTTCCATGATAGGTGGGGAAGAAGTATAATTTTCATATGATGGAGCATTGTTTGATTGTTTATGTTGACTTTGTATGTATGTGACTCTCAAGGCTCTCATCAAAGACATAGTCGTCTACTCTGACATGTCTATCTTCTTCAACCTATTGCATCTAAATCATCCTCCAAACCAATTGAGTTTCTCCCTATAGCAATTGTAATGTCAATTGCTATTCGTAAATCTTCATAGGCGGCATTCAATCATTTCATTCAGAATAGAAAGTATTTTTTTCATCCGTCTATGTACTTAGCATTCTATTGCTATTACGTCATCCTCGTCCACGATTGACAACATCAACCATAAATTACAACATAGAGCTCTCTTCCACGCTCCATGTATTATACCCAATTTTACGTTGTCATTGTGAATCTCCCATTTATATTCATACTACATTATCCGTGATATAAATAAAAATTTCATATGTTAGATAATACAAACATTATGTATACAAATTATAAAAAAATCAATACCCCTCTGAGAACCATTGAGGGTGTGATGCAATATGTTCAAATTCAATTTATGAACAATGGGGTTTAATGAATAAAGGGGTGAAGTCATGGAAATATACAAACACACATATATATGTATATATCTGAAACATACAGCTATTCACATAATTCAATCAACAATATATGGTTTGTTCGACAAAGAGGCAAACAAAAAATTAAAATCTTCAATGGTGTGACTATCAATCTCTAAGAACAACGTTTTGACAAATATGAATCGACCTAACCTCCCATGATGACTGTCTTACTGAACCTAATCTGGTTAAATACTTCAGATTGTGCCAACAGGTAAATTTGTTACTTAATTACTTCTTAACCAAACATGATCTTCTTTGATTTTAATGATGTAGGTTGGTATTAGAAATTGTGGGGATTAATGTTTCAGAATATGCAGTTAGTTGATTGTTTACACATTTTGGGTGGTGTTTGAAAGACCAAACCATGTGATCCCTTGTGCTTATGTGCTTCTCTGGCCCCTATCCCTATTCCCCTCCACCACACAATCTGCTATTGAAGATTTAAGATAAACCTAATCATCTATATATATATATATATATATATATATGTTTGTGTGTGTGTGTGTGTATACACACATAATTGAGCAGTTGATAAAACATACAAACCAAATCTAGCAAGTTCAAGCTTTCTCTAGTTTCTTCAGCCCTTTGTAGAGCCATGGCCATCCGTATGCCTCGTATTATTCAAGTTAAGCAATTTCTTCGACAGACTTCAGATATTCCGAGGGGATATTTTGCTGTTTATGTTGGAAGTGAAAGGAAAAGATTTGTTGTTCCAATCTCTTACCTGAACCACCCTTCATTTCAAGACTTGTTAAATCAAGCAGAAGAGGAATTCGGGTTTGATCATCCAACTGGCGGCCTTACAATTCCCTGCAGAGAGGATTTTTTAATTGATCTCATTAGTCACTTGAACAGAATCTGAAATAGGATTTGTACAAAGCACAATTTTGTAGAGAAGACTCATTTTGAATGTAGTCTATGGAGAAGCTTTGAAAGCAAATGAGCTCTCCTGAAAATAGAATTTTCCTTGTTCAAAGTTGATAAGTTATTGTTATGTTCAGAGGAAAAAACATCATTTACTAGAAAATATACATCTTTTCATTAGCGATTTCGATAATTTTCTTATCTTTTCATACAAGGTTTTCTATATTATTACCAAATCAAGATTTATTGGGAAGGACCTTGTGCTTTACAGGCTCTTCTGATGGTCTATGGTCCCATTGTTTGTGAGGTCACTCTCCAGCTCTGTTGTAAATCTGTTTGTCTCTTCTAAATTTGTTATTCAGAAAATTGAAACAAGAATCTTAATCATTCATTCTAATCAAGAGACTTTTTAACAACTTTGTAAGGCAGATGTCAATTATACAAATTAACCCCATTAATCTAACTTTCATAAATCACTCAAACAATCTTCCCTTATCCAATTTAGGAGGAAGCTGAACCAACAGATGTTGATTGTCTTTTCGCCATTGTAATTTTTGAGAATTTCCTTTGGAAGATAATGTTAGCAATGTTTCACAGCTCGGCAACAAAAATTGCAAGGATCAAATGAGTAATAAAGAGACCCAAAAATCTTGGAGTGATAATGTTGTGAATCTTCACAATGATTTCAAAATCAGTGGAGAGAAGTTGAGTGATCAAGAAGACTTGGGATCAACAAATTCAAACCAAAAGTTAGTTCAACAAGATGAGAATATCTTGCACGAACTAACAGCACAATCAAATCAGTTTGATATTAAAAAATATGCATAAGATCAAATCCAAGTCCAAGTGCATTGATTCAATCAGTCAAGCAGAAAAGTTTTTATAGAAATAAAACAGAGTTGCTAGTTTGTTAGCTAATTTGATAGACTTGTTATTTTGTTGGTTATCTTGATATGGTTGTTAGATTAATTTTTTTTATTTAAATAGGAATCAATGTGTAGTAAGGGCTCACGCTAACAATCATCATTCAATAAAACAAAATACATTTTTTGTCATTCTGGAGTTCTATGATTTTTTCATTTTTTTCCTCTTAGTATCAGAGCCATATTGTGAGCACTCAACCATTTTTCATTTGTTTACCATGATGTCTCTTTCTCTAAATGTCGGAAATTTTATCATCCTATGACTCACTCCAACCAACTATCCTTTGTGGCGTAAACAAGCAATGGCTTTAGCAGAAAGTCAAGAATTAGTCGAACATCTCATCGCAGAAGACTCATCTCCACCAAATATACCACTCCAAATCCAGACACAAATGTACAAAACTTCGTTCCAACACTAACATAAAACTTCATAACCTGGTGCAAGTCCGATCGCCTTCTTCGTGGATGGATTATAGGCACACTTTTTGAAGAAGCTCTTGGACTTGTTGTTGGCTTAGATACATCACACTTAGTATGGAAAGCACTCAAAAATTCATATGCACAAGATTCGCAAGAGCGAGAATTTACATTGCAACAAAAACTAACATATCTTCGCAAAGACGAAAATAAAAGCATTGCCGACCTCTTCACCAAACCAATATCCAAAGAAGCTCTCAATTATTTTTGGACCAAACTGTGCCTTCAGCCCAGCACAATTTGCGAGAAGGTTTAGCAATGTATCACATCTCAGCAACAAAAATTGTGAGGATCAAATGAGTAATAAAGAGACCCAAAAATCTTGGAGTGATAAGGTTGTGAATCCTCACAATGATTTCAAAATCATTGGAGAAAGGTTGAGTGATCAAGAAGACTTAGGATCAGTAAATTCAAACCAAAAGTTAGTTCAACAAGATGAGAATATCTTGCACGAACTAATAGCACAATCAGATCAATTTGACATTAAAAAATATGCATCATATCAAATCCAAGTCCAGGTATAATGATTCAATCAGTGATGTTGAAGAGTTTTTATAGAAATAAAACAGAGTTGTTAGTCTGTTAGCTAGCTTGATAGGTTTGTTATTTTGTTGGTTATCTTGATATGATTGTTAGATTAATTTTTTATTTAAATAGGAATCAATGTGTGGTGAGGGCTCACGCGAACAATCATCATTCAATAAAACAAAATACATTTTTTCAGCCATTATGGAGTTCTCTGATTTTTTCATTTTTTCCTCCGATAATACTACTGTTATGACCTGAATTAATATCCATAACTGCATTCTAATTTGTAGGAGTCAAACTTAAAAAGTATTTTGATCCGAATGAGTAAGGACAAATTTCAAGAATTCCTTTAGAGAATTTCAATGGTTTCTATATCTGCAAACAGTCAACTTTTAGCCGACTACTCTGTTAGGACTTTCTTTTGATGACTAGTCCTAACCCTTGGCAAGCATATGCACAAGGAGAACATCATACTTCTTATAGGTTTTAGGGAAAGCTACACACTTAAACTAAGATGCACCAAGGACTTTATTCATGAAATTGTGATGTTAAATAGAATATGCAGAAAACACATTTTATTTTATTGTGAAGGAGTTTAAGAACATGACTTGGGTTGAACTCTTGGGTTTTTGTGAAGCAGAAGGTCTCATATTTATTCTACACGTTCTTCATTTCTACATTAGACTTCTGTTGCTTATTGCAAAGCTCTGAAGCATGATGTAGTGATTTTTAATGGTCAAGTCAATGAGTTGTTAATAATATTGATAAGAAAAAGGAGTGTGCTTGCTATGTCTCACTTTCTCTTTATCTCTTTATCTATTACTGCTTGGTTACTAAATCTGATTTTGTAATTTCTAGAGAAAAAATTGGGCAGCCATTTAGGTGTCCCAGTGGTAACAGATTTATGGAATATAATATAAAAGTATTCATCTACTTCTTAGACATAAAAAATTAGGTAACTCAGGCATGCATCTGGTTGTGAGACAAGACTTTGCCTGAATCAAGAAAAAGCCATCTACAAGTTTTATTTTCTGTCGTTCAAATGACCCTTTGTTGGATATGTTGCCAGAAACAGTGGGGAATTATGTTTTTCAACATATACAAAAGTTCAGTCTATTTGTTCTAGTTGTTGTTGATGATTGGAAGACAGAAGCATGTGATTCGAAATGTGCTAATGTTTCTAATATATTTGATTTTAATGATGTAAGCTGTAGCCTGTGGCATCAAAAATTGGTGGGGAATGATGTTTCTGAATATTTAACATGCAGTTAGTTCTTTGCTTATAAATTTTAGGTGGTGATTGAAAGACAAAACCATGCGATTCCTTGTGCAATCTAATCATCTATATATATGTACGCCAAACTGAGCAATTGATAACACGGAAAACACAGATCCTAGCAAGTTCAAGCTTTCTCTTGTTTCTTTTAAGCCCTTTCTAGAGCCATGGCCATCCGCATGCCTCGTATAATTCATGCCAAGCAATTTTTTCGACAGTCTTCAGATGTTCCAAAGGGATATTTTGCTGTTTATGTTGGGGGTGAAAGAAGAAAATTCGTTGTTCCGATCTCTTACCTGAACCACCCTTCATTTCAAGACTTGTTAAATCAAGCTGAAGAAGAATTCGGGTTTGATCATCCAACTGGTGGCCTAACACTTCCCTGCGGAGAGGATGTCTTTATTGATATCACCACTCACTTGAACAGAATCTGAGACCTGATTTGTATGAAGTACAATTTTATAGAGAAGACTCGTTTAGTATATTTTATATCTTCAGTGTGGAGAAGATTTGGGAGAAACTAACCTCTCCTGAGATGAGAACTTCCATTGTACAAAGTCGATATGTTGTCCTTATATTCAGCAGCAAAAAGCATCATTTACTAGAAAATATTTTTTATTCAGTAACCAAAACAAGAATCCTAATCATCCATTCAATCATGAGAACCGAGTTATAACTTTGTAACAATGATGTCAACTGTACATATTAACTGCGTTATTCTAAACCCTCGTATATCACTCGGACGATATTCCCTCATCCAATTTGGGTGGGTGGGGGGTTGAACCTACAGCTGGTATTTGTTTTTTATGCTATTGTGATGTTTTAAGAATTGCCCTTGAGAGAGACTGCTACTTTTAAGAACTGAATTTAATTGTTATAATTTCATTCTAGTTTATAAGAATCAAACTAAAAAAACTTTTTGGTCCTAGGAGTAAGGACACTTTACAACAATCACTTAAAGAATTTTAAGGGTTTCTATATCTGTGGACAATCAACTTTTAGCAGTCTACTCTGATAGTTATGACTTTCTTTCGATGGCTAGTCCTTAGCCTTGGCAATATGATCCTTTCAAACTACCTTATGGCGTATGCCGAATGAGACTATCGTACTGCTTAATAGGTTTTAGGCAATGCTACACACTGAAACTGAGATGCATCACGGACCTGTGTCATGACATTATCGCGATATTAAAGAGCATATGCAGAAAAAGCATTTTAGTATATTATACATAACTTTAAGTAAATGATTAGGATTAATTCTTTAATTTTTATGTAGTTATTCAATTGCCTCCACATGTTCTTCAATTCCACATTAGACTTCTGATGCTTTTGCAATGCTCTTCAGCATGATGTAATGATTTCTTCACTTCACTGTATAGTTACTAGTCCTAATAAAAAAATGGAGTTCGTTTGCTTTACATTGTTTTCTCTTTATCAAGCATGGAGTTCATCTACATGCCATCTTAAGTGCTATGCATCTCAAGCATGCATCCGATTGTGAGATGAGACTGTGCTTGAATCAAGAAAAGGCCATCTAAAGATTTTATTTTCCGTCGGTCAAATGTCCTTTTGTTGGATTTGCTGTCAGAAAATGTGAATTATGTTTTAAATCAAGATATACAAAATTTCAGTCAATTACTTGTAGTTACTGTTGAGATTGCACGACAGAAGCACGTGATTCCTAATGTGCTAATGTTTATCTCTGGTAATTGGTACCTATCCAAATGCCTCTTTACTACAATGACTTGTGCGTTATCCATTGCTTGAATCAGGATGTGTCCATCTAAACAATTCTAACATCTTTGATTTTAATGATGTAAGTTGTAGTCTATGGGATCCGAATTTGTGGGGAATGATGTTTCTGAATATCTATGCAGTTAGTTCACTGCTTATAAATTTAGGTAGTGGTTGACAGACAAAACCATGTGATCCCTTGTGCTTATGCGCTTCTCTTGCCCCTATCCTCTGTTGAACATTTAATATAAATGTAATCATCTATATATATGTACACACAACTGAGAAATTGATAACACATACAACACAGATCCTAGCAAGTTCAAGCTTTCTCTTGTTTCTTTAAGCCCTTTATAGAGCCATGGCCATCCGTATTCCACGTATAATTCATGCTAAGCAATTTTTTCGACAGTCTTCAGATGTTCCAAAGGGATATTTTTCTGTTTATGTTGGGGGTGAAAGAAGAAAATTCATTGTTCCGATCTCTTACCTGAACCACCCTTCATTTCAAGACTTGTTAAATCAAGCTGAAGAAGAATTCGGGTTTGATCATCCAACTGGTGGCCTAAGACTTCCTTGCAGAGAAGATGTCTTTGTTGATATTACCACTTACTTGAATAGAATCTGAGGCAGGATTTGTATAAAGCACAATTTTGTAGAGATGGCTCATTTAGAATTAATTTTCTATTTTTAGTTATCAAGAAGCTTTGGGAGAAACTAAGCTCTCCTGAATTGATAACTTTCATTGTACAAACCCAATATGCTGTCATTTTGTTTCAGAGTAAGGAAGAATCATTTACTAGAAAATATATATCTTTTACATACTGATTTCAGTAATTTTCTTCTCTTTTCGTACAAAGTTGGATACTCTATCAAGTTGTTATTGGGAAGAACCCTTGTCCTCAACAGGCTCCTCCGATTGTCTGTGGTGGTACCATTGTTTGCGAGGTCACTCCCTAGCTTGAAATATGTTTACATCTCTTCTAATTTTTTTACTTATTCAGCAAATTGAAATAAGAATCTCAATTACCATTTCTTTTCAAGAGAATTGAATTATAACTTTTTAACACTGGTGTCTACTGTACATGTTAACTACTTTAATCTAAACTCCTGTAAATCACTCGAACAATCTACCCTCGTCCAATTTGGAGGATGCTGAACCAAAGGCTGGGTGTTTGTACTTTTTCTATCATAATTTATGAGAATTTCCTTTGGAGAAAATTGTACTCTCAGTACCCAAACGTGATTGCAATGACTTCATTGAGCATAAAAAGCGTTTTGATCCAAAGGAGTAAGGATACTTCCCAAATTACTTCAGAGAATTTTAAGGATTGATATATCTGCAAATAGTCAATTTTCAGCGGACTACCCTTGGCTGACTGATGTGTAAAGTTTATCTGAGTTCAGTCAATGTTCTCACTTTCTATTGCTGACTGATCTTTATCCTTGGCAATATGATCCTTGCAATCAGAATCTTATACTGCTTAATAGGTTTTACGCTAAGGTGTACACTGAAACTCAGATGTAGCATAAACCATTTTCATGGCATTACTGCAATGTTGAAGTGAAATAGGCAGAAAAGGCATTTTCATGCATATCAAATTGGAGAATTCGTTTCCTTATTAGGGTTATGAAGCTTGTTGCAAAGATATTTTGCAATTAGTCCTGAATCAGAGGTCAACTTGCTCAGCCTTTTTTCTCATTATCTCTTTTATGCTACTGTTAACTAATTATGATTTCGTAATATCTGCATTCGTTTATTTCAGATACAACTGAGCGGTGCAGCTGCTTTGGCGTGCCAACAGGTACAAATTTTGATTTAAGGTTTATGTGTATATATGTGTCTATGTGTGAACAAAACTTAAAATATATATATATCCTCCCCACCATGGGGAGGAGATATATATATATATATATATATATATCTCTGTATGTGACCTTAATTTGATCGGAAAGATTGTGTCCTAGGAATGCTTCTGAGTGTAGGTCCAGGCTTTTTTTCACTCATGAAGATTTCATCTACAGCCCTTATTTCTTTCATTCAAATTGTCCTCTGTAGGCCATCTTATCTTAAATGCTGAGAATTTTTTTTTTTTTTTTTTTTTAAAGTAAACAAAGTTTTACTATTCTTTCAATTACTTTTGATGATTGGAAGACAGATCCATGTGATTTCTCATGTGCTAATGTTTCTGTCTGGTGATATGGTCCCCATCCAAATGTCTCTTCACCACAAAATTTAGAAGTGAAGGATTACCACAGAGAGCTATTCGTCTATATATAGCCATATCTTAGCATCCAACAACCAAACACAAGTCCCTCACAGCAATCTCAGCTTTTACTTGTTTCAGACGTCCCAGAATTTCCATCGAGAAAGAAAAACCCTGCCAGAACCATGGCCATCCGTGTGCCTCGTATTATTCATTCCAAGAATTTTATTCTACGATCTTCATCAATGGAAAACCAAACAATATTAGATATTCCAAAAGGTCATGTTGCAGTATATGTTGGGGAAGGTGAAAAGAAGAGATTCATCGTTCCAATATCATACTTGAACCAGCCTTTGTTTCAAGATTTGTTAAGTCAAGCCGAGGAAGAATTTGGGTTTGATCATCCAATGGGTGGCCTCACAATCCCCTGTAGCAAAGATGTATTCATTGATGTCACTTCTAAATTGGGTGTACTATGAAATCAGCTACTAGCTTAGTTTGGTAGGAGCAGAGTTGTACATTTTAACTAGATAGAGTTGATAAAAGCTTGAGGAGGAAAATAATGTCACCCCATGAGACAGTTTTACTGTATACCATAGAAAATGAAGTTATAACATTTAATTTCACATTCTTAGTCAATTTTCTGAATTAAGAATTTGGTACTTGGTTGGGATTATGGTCCATGTATTCCAATTATTGGGTTAAATTGTTCTGAAGGAATGTTTTCTACTTGCTACTTCATTTTCAACTGAGAGTTGTTGCAGAGAATCGTGGATAATTTAGGCAATCTGTGGTTTTGGTTTTACCTTTTCTATGAAATGCAATTCCACCGAAAAAAATCAGCCAAATAAGTGTGATTGGAAATGGTAATAATGTTGTGACAGCCTGACAGGTGTTCACCTTATAAATATAATTGACAGAAAATTTATGGTGGGTTATTGATAGGTTCTGTGATTGCCGCAGGTGACTTTGCTGTTTGGATATGGTTGCTCAGCTGATTTATGGAGTTCCAGTGCTGTATTGCTCTTCCAGGAACCTTGTAAATCTGATTTGTAGTGTTGGTGATTGTATGAACTGAATATGGAAGGAAATTGTACTTTGCATTTATTTTGTATAATTTGGAATAATGGACAGAATTTCGAGAGTCTGCCTCTCTCCACAAATTGTCTTTACAACCCAATCAATTATTTTCCCCAAACTCCCTTATTTACATTGCGTTTGGTAGGGATTAAAAACTGTTTTTGGTTTTTTCATTTTCACCATTTTGACTTTTCAACCCATTTTTAACATGAAAAGTCAACAATTTCAACTCAAATAAACCACTTTTAGTTTATAAAGCTGTTTATAATCTCTATCAAACGACTCTTATACTCCCCGCCTCCTTTTACAATTCAGTAACTAATACTAAGATCAATACTACATTTTAAAAAGTGTTTATTACATTACAAATGCTAATAAACTTAAATGACAACAAACTTGACAACAATTAAACAATCTTGAAGTCTCCGCTTCAGCTCTTGTTGCGTCTGGCAGCTCTTGTTGCGTCTGGCATACACGCTTGATCTCGGTCTTGAGCTCCTATCAGTTATCCTGCGAAGATATCCTTGGTGAAATTAGATAATTGAAGACAATGCTTAAAAATGCTGAGATTTATATGAAAAAGTTGAGTTAAATCAAATTGTGATTCATGTGCCATGTGGGTTTTTGCAATGTCAGGAATCTGAGAAAGGTAGTTACCCCATGGATTGAGTCTTTGTATATGATTTTGGAGCTTAGCATATTCAGAACAAAGTTCAATAGCACGATTCATGCATATGTTTGAAATAGGCAAATCAAATTCTTTGGAACAGATGTGCTGTTGACCTCGTTTCTCATCCACGCGCAGATCAAATTCTTATTTTGATCTAAAATATAGATGTTTACATTTTTAAGTACACAAGATTTACTTGTCTGTCTGATTTTATCAGGGTTCTTTTGAGGTCTATGTTGCCAGAGTAATTGGAATTATGTAATTTGAAACACGAACCTACAGTTTTCTCAAAATTTTCAACACTTCTCAAAGGCTTTAAGAAAATAGACAACTTCTTTTCATGTTCTAAATGGTTTGTGTAATATATATAGTATGCAAAACATGCCTCCTAAAAGTACTTGAAGCACTTCAAAGACGTCAACCATGACTGATCAATCCTTTAGAGTGTGTCAACAGGTAGATATTTTCTTACTTGCTGCTTATTTATACATTACCTTATATAGAGAATCAGGTTACCCTGTTTATATGTCACCTTATATCGGGGAAACATATGTATTAAGATGTCTCGACCTTGTATTCCTGCATTATCCGTTGATTGAATCAAGAACTGGCCATCTAAACTACTCTAATAGCTTTGATTAAATATTTTAAGTTGTAGCTTTTGGTATTAGGAACTGTGGGGGAATAATGTTTCTGAATATGTATGCAGTTAGTCCATTGCTTAAAAATTTTGGGTGGTGATTGAAAGACAAACCCATGTGATCCCTCGTGTTAATGTGTCTATTTATCCCTTATCCCAATTCCTCCACCACACAATCTGCTGTTGAAGATTTAGTATCTGCAATTGTTAATTTTAAGTACAACTGGTAGTGTAGCTGCTTTGGCATCCCCAGCAGGTACAAATTTTGATTAATGTTTATTTCTATACTTGTGTCTGCATGTGAACAAATATATGAAATATATATATTGCTTTATATGTGATTTCATTTTTTGATAGGAAAGATTAGGTGTCTCGAGCGTGTTTCTGAGTGTAGGACCAGGCTTTTATTCACTCAAGAAGACTCCATCTATAGTTCTTATTTCTGTCATTCAAATTGTTCTTTGTAGGCCATCTTGTTTAAATGCTGAGGAATTTTTTTTTTTTTTTCAACGTGAAAAAAGTTATACTTACTATACTTTCAACTATTGTTGATGATTGGAAGACAGAGTCATGTGATTTCTCATGTGCTAATGTTCCTGAGATCTGGTCCCTATCCAAACCCCTCTTCACCACAAACTTTAGAAGTGAGGATTTCCATAGATCGCCATTCATCTATATATAGACATAGTTTAGCATCCAAACAAACACAAGTCCCTCAAAACAATCTCAGATTTTACTTATTTCAAACATCCGAGAATTTCCATTTACCTTCCTCTTATCAAGAAAGAAAACCATTCCAGAACCATGGCCATCCGCATGCCTCGTATTATTCATTCCAAGCATTTTCTTCGACGGTCTTCGTTGACGGGAGACCAAACAATGTTAGATATTCCAAAAGGTCATTTTACAGTTTATGTTGGACAGGGTGAAAAGAAGAGATTTGTTGTTCCAATATCATACTTAAACCAGCCTTTGTTTCAAGATTTGTTAAGTCAAGCTGAGGAAGAATTTGGATATGATCATCCAATGGGTGGTCTTACAATCCCCTGTTGCAAGGATGTATTCACTGATGTCATTTCTCAATTGAGTGTAATATAACATCAGCTACTACCTTAGTTTAGTAGTACACAATTTTGTAAAGCAGACGTACATTTTAACCTAGATAGGGTTGATAAAAGCTTTGAGAGGAAGACAATGTCTCCTCATGAAAGAAATCTTCTCTTTTACCATATAAAAATGAAATTATATCATTTTATTTCACATTCTTATAATATCAATTTTCTGAATCGGGAATTTGGTGCTTGGTTGGGATTATCGTCCATGGGGTTCTCAGCTTAAATTATTCTGTTGGAATATTTCTACGTACTACTGCATATCCAACTGAGAGTTGTTGAAGAGATTAGGAGATCTTGTGGTGATCTGTGGCTTTAGTTTTGCCTTCTGTATGAAGAAATGGAATTCCACCCAAAAAAATCAATTAAATTGTGTGATCGGAATCTGTAATAATGCTGTGAGAGGTGTTCACCGTGTATAAATTGTTGACAGAAAATTGCATGTGGTTATTGATTCCTGGGATGAACTCCATGGTGAAATTAGATAATATAAGACAATACTCAATATGCAGAGATCCATTTTCAAAAGTTGAGTTACATCAAATTGTGAATATCATGAGTCATATGGGCTTTTGTAATATCGGGAATCTGAGAAAGGTCAGCGATCCCCATGGATTGAGTGTTTATATAGGATTTTGCAGCTTAGTATTTCCCAAACAAAGTCCCCATAGTATGTATGATCCATGCATTTAACATTTAGGAAGGTCTGTGGGAGGCCAATTTTATGGAACTAATGTGCTGCTTACCTTGTTTTGATCATAAATATATATGTATACATTGTTTTTTTTTATCGGTAAATGTAATGTTTATAGATCAAAAAAGATATATAAAATACACTGACATACCCAGGGATTACAAAAAATCATCCCGAAATGCGCAAAACAAATGACTCATAATGAATTAAAACATTAGGATACTGAAAAAACAAGATCTTGTATACTTGTGTTTTAATCCGTCTGGTAATACAATCAGGATGTGGTATTAAACCTTCAAAAATTTTCCTACTACGGGAAGTCCAAATCTGATAAACCGTACACACTAAAACAGTTCTTTTTGCTTTGTTTTGCCAAGAAGTTCCTCTCGCCTCTTTTTTAATCCACTTGAGTGCACTACTAATTGTCGTCATGGACCTTGTGATGCCTAGCCATTCCTTGACATGTTTCCAAATATTAGAACTAACTCGACACTCAAAAAATAGATGCTGCACTGTTTCTGGTACCGTCTCACATAGGACACAATTCTTGTCAATGTCAAGAAAATAAAGCAGGTCTTTAGTGAGGAGTTTTGATTTCACACCTAACCATAAGATGAACGAATACATTGTTAACTACATAAGAAATCGTTCTGTTTGACGTCAGCGGGGTTCTTTTGAGCCTATGTTTCCGGAAGTGGCGGGAATGATGTAATTTGAACATAACCTTAGAGTTTCCTCAAACTTTCTGTAACTTACTAAAAATGTCAAAGTATAGAAACTTTTTTTTTTTTTTCAATTTTCTAGATGATTTCTATTTAAAAAATGTATATGATATGCAAAATTTAACTTTCAAAAGTTTTTGAAGCACTTCAATGTCGTCAACCATGAATCTTCACTAGCGTACAGTTCATATATCGAGTTCATGTCCGGCATATGCCATCTTGTTGGATTGAGTTTAGATTTAAAATTTTATTTTCACTGACAATAATTCCATTTACTCCTGCAGTTTAGTTTGAGAGAGGATTGGATCACTGATGGTTAAATATTTTAGGGTGTTTAAGAAGGTAAATGTTTTCTTACTTACTGCTAATTTACATGTCACCTTATATAGAGAATTAGGTATTTCTGTATGTCACCTTATTTCAAAGAAACGTGTTAATTAAGATGTCACAACCTTGCACTCTTATGCATTATATCCATTGATTGAAACAAGAACTGACGACCTAAACTGCTCTAATACCTTTGATTTAATAATCTAAGTTGTAGCCTATGGTATCAGAAATTGTGGGGAATAATGTTTTGAATATGTTTGCAGTTAGTTCATTACTTTGTATAAATTTTGGGTGGTGATTTAAAGACAAAACCATGTGATCCCATGTACTCATGTACTTCTCTGGCCTCCATCCCAATTCCCCTTCATGACATCACACAATCTGTTGTCGAAGATTTAATACCTGCAGTTGTTTCTTTTAGGTACAACAAGTAGTGCAGCTGCTTTGGCATCACAACTGGTACAGAATTTGATTAATGTTTGGCATGTGAACAAAAATAATAACAATATATATTTCTCTGTATGTGATCTTATTTTGATAGGAAAGATCAGGTGTCTCAAGCATGCTTTTGAGTGTAGGACCAGGCTCCATCTGTTGTCCTTTTTTCTTTCATTCAAATTGACCTCTGTAGGCCAGCTTATCTGAAATGCTGAGGAATTTGTTGGTGATTGGAAGACAGATTCATGTGATTTCTCATGTGCTAATGTTTCTGTCTGGTCATCTGGTCCCAATCCAAATGCCTCTCACCACAAGCTTTAGAAGCAAAGGATTGCCACAGAGCACCATTCATCTATATATAGGTCTATCTTAGTAGGCAAACAAAACACAAGTCCCTCACAACAATCTCAAGCTTTTACTTGTTCCAGACGTTGGAGAATCTCCATTTAACTTCCTCATATCAAGACGAAAAACCCTTCCAGAACCATGGCCATCCGTATGCCTCGTATTATTCATTCCAAGAATTTTCTTCGACGGTCTTCATCAAGGGGAAACCAATCAACGTTGGATATTCCAAAAGGTCATTTTGCAGTATATGTAGGGGAGGGTGAAAAGAAGAGATTCATTGTTCCTATATCGTACTTGAACCAGCCTTTATTTCAAGATTTGTTAAGTCAAGCTGAGGAAGAATTTGGGTTTGATCATCCAATGGGTGGCCTCACAATCCCCTGTAGCAAGGATGTATTCATTGATGTCACCTCTCAATTTAGTGTAATATGAAATCAGCTACTAGCTTAGTTTGGTAGAACACAATTTTGTAAAGAAGAGTTGTACATTTTAATCTAGCTAGAGTTGAGAAAAGCTTGGAGAGGAAATAATGTCTCCCCACATCAGAAAGCTTTGCTCTTTTACCATACAAAAATGAAGTTATAACATTTAATTTCACAATTCCAAAATAGTCGATTTTCTGAATGAGGAAATTTGGTACTTTGATGGTATTATAATCCATGCGTTCCAATTCTCAGATTAAATTATTTTGTTGGAAGATTTTATACTTGCTACTGCATTTCCAACTGGTGTTGTTGAAGAGAATCCTTGATGATTTTGGAGATTTTGTGGTGATCTGAGGTTTTGGTTTACCTTCTGTATGAAGAAAATGGAAGTCCACCAAAAAAAATCAGCCAAATAAGTGTGATTGAAAACATTAATAAATTTAGATAATTTAAGACAATGCTTAATAATGCATAAATTTGTATTCAAAAGTTCAGTAAAATCAAATTATGAATTTTGTGTGTCATGTGGCCTTTTGCATTGTTAGGAATATGAGAAAGGTTAGTTATCCCCATGGCTTGAGTCTTTAAATAGGATTCTGCAGCTTAGTATTTGCAGAAAAAAGTTCAAATAGCCCCATTGTACAATCCATGCATGTTTTTTAAATAAGCACAAATTCTTTGGAATAAATCTATTGCTGACCTTGTTTTTCGTTATTTTTGAAATAGGCAGATCAAATTCTTGTTTTGAACTTAAATATAGATGTCTACATTTCTAATTACACGTGATATCGGGGATCTTGTGAGGTGTATGTTTCCAGTAGTAACGAGAATACGGAATGTGAAACGAGATCCTAGAGTTTCCTCAAAATTTTAGCAACTTCTTAAAAAATAAAAAAAAAAAAAAGTAGAATTCTTTTTTAAAGTTTTTAAATGGTTTACAAAATGCATATAACATTCAAAAAATTACCTTCTAAAAGTTTTTGTAGCACTTCAAAGTTATCAACCATGAATGGTCTCAACCTCATGTCTGGCACATGCCATATTACTTTACTTATTCACTAGGGACAGCTTATGAGTTCTGATTATTTGGGTTTAATATACCTTTGAACTTTTAATATCATCAACTCTAATTCCATTTACTCTTGTAGACTGTAGTTATTTTGTCAGAGAGAGAAGACTGGATTACTGCTGGTTAAATACTTTAATAGTGTGCCATACTTTAACCCTAAAATATACATAATTTTGTATAGAGAATCAGGTCTGAATGTCTATATGTCACCTTATATCAGAGAAACACATGAATTAAGACGTCTCAACTTTGCATTGTTATGCATTATCCATTGATTGAATCAAGGATTGACAATCGAAACAATTCTAATATCTTTCATTTTAATGATGTAAGTTGGTATCAGAAATTGTGGGGATTAATGTTTCAGAATATCTATGCTGTTAGTTCATTGCTTATAAATATTGGGTGGTGATTGAAAGACAAAACCATGTGATCCCTTGTGATAATGTGTTTCTCTGGCCCTATCCGAATTCCTTCACCACACAATCTGCTATCAAAGATCTAAGTTGTATATTTTTCAGATACAATTGGTAGTTCAGCTGCTTTGGCATCCCAACAGGTACAAATATGATTTAGTTTTTATGTGGTTGTGTGTAAATATAAAATATATATATATATATATATATATATTCCTCTGTATGTGACTTTATTTTGATCTGAAAGGTTAGGTCTCTCAGGCATGCTTTTGAGTGTAGGACCAGGCTTTGATTAAATCCTTATTTCTTTCATTCAAATTGTCCTCCGTAGGCCATGTTATCTTAAATGCTGAGGAATTTGTTTTTCAACATAAAACTGTTGATGATTGGAAGACACATCCATGTGATTTATCATGTGCTGATGTTTCTGGCTGATGAAATGGTCCCTATCCAAATGCCTCTTCACCACATACTAAAGAAGTGGAGGATAGCCACAGAGTGCCATTCATCTATATATATACATGTCTTAGCAGCCAACCGAAATACAAGTCCCTCACAACAATCTCAGCTTTTATTTGTTTCCGACACTAGGATTTCCATTTAACTTCCTCTTATCAAGAAAGAAAAACCCCTTCCAAAACCATGGCCATCCGGATGCCTCGTATTATTCAATCCAAGAATTTTCTTCGACGATCTTCATCAATGGGAAACCAAAAAACGTTAGATATTCCAAAAGGTCATCTTGCAGTTTATGTTGGAGAGACCGAAAAGAATAGATTTGTAGTTCCCGTCTCATACTTGAACCAGCCTTTGTTTCAAGATTTGTTAAGTCAAGCTGAGGAAGAATTTGGGTTTGATCATCCAATGGGTGGCCTTACAATCCCCTGTAGCATGGATGTATTCACTGATGTCACTTCTCAATTGAGTGTAATATGAGATCAGCTACTAGCTTAGTTTGGTAGCAAACAATTTTGTAAAGCAGAGTTGTACATTTTACCCTAGCTAGAGTTGATAAAAGCTTGGAGAGGAAACTAATGTCTCCCCATGAAAGAAAGCTTTTCATTTTACCATATAAAATTGAAGCTATAACATTTTATTTCACATTCTTATGTAGTCAAGTTTCTGAATAAAAAATTTGGTACTTGGTTGGGATTCTAATCCTTGCATTCCAATTTTTCAGTTAAATCGGAATATATGCTACTTGCTACTGCATTTTTCAACTGAGAGTTGTTAAAGAGAATGCTTGACGAATTAGGAGATCAATTTAATGATGCTTGCATTCAACACTTAGCGAGGTCTGTGGGAGATCAATCCCACAAAACCCTAATCAACTTCTTCAAACTCCTTAATCCCAAGACACCTTCACTCTTAAAATCAATTATATTTCATTTTTCTCAATATGGGTTCGATTCTTCAGCTTGTCCTTTAGCATCATTATCTCGTGTCAAAGATGTTGGCGTCAGTAAAATGATAAATGCCCGTGTGGAGAAATCAGGTTGATTGTCTAGTGTGTTTGCCTGTAGCGGTTTGGTGGATTTGTACATGAAGTTGCTATCTATGAATGATGCAGGGATGGTGTTTGATGAAGTTCCTGTGAAGAACATTGTTGTGTGAATGCTCTTATCTTATGTCAGGTTATCCTAAATCTAAAATGTGCAGACCGGACAACAAACTAGTTATTTCTGTTCAGGGGAAAAAAATTTGACTATTTTCATTCTTCATGTATAAAGATAATGTAACTCCACAAAAAAATCAGCCAAAATAAGTGTGATTGAAAACAGTAATAATGCTATGACAGGTGTTCTCCATGTTTAAATTATTGAAAGAAAATTTCAGGTGGGTTATTGATTCCTGGGAAGAACTCCATGGTGAAATTAAATAATTGAAAACAATTCTTAATAATGCAGAGACTTAAATTCAAAAGTTGAGTTAAATGAAATTGTGAATATTATTGTGTCTCGTGTGGGCTTTTACAGTCTCAGGAATCTGAGAAAGATGAGTAAACCCCATGATTGAATCTTTGTATAAGATTTTGCAGAATAAATTTCTATAATAACCCCACAGAATGATCCATGCATTCAACACTTAGCAACCAATTTTATAGAACAGATGTGCTGCTGACCTTGTTCTCAGCGGGTAAATATTTATACATCGACTTATATAGAGAATCAAGTATGCCTATCTATATGTTACCTTATTTCAGAGAAACACGTGATTTAAGGTATCTCAACCTTGCACTGACATGCATTATTCATTGATTGAATCAAGAACTGACCATCTAAACAACTCTAATATCTTTGTTTTAATAATCTAAGTTGTATCCTATGGTATTAGAAATTGTGGAGAATAATGTTTCTGAATATCAATGCAGTTAGTTCTTTGCTTACAAATATTAGCTGGTGATTGAAAGACAAACCCATGTGATCCCTTATGCTGATGTGCTTCTCTGGCCCCTATCCCAATTCCTCTTCACCGCACAATATGCTGTTGAAGATTTAATATCTGCAGTTGTTTATATTTGGTGCAACAGGTTGCAATGCTGCTTTGGCATCCAACCAGGTACAAATTTTGATTAATGTTTATGACTATATATGTGTATGTGTCTCCATTTGAACAGAAATAAAAAGTATATATATTTCTCTATATGTGACCTTATTTGGATGGTTCTGAGTGCAGACCCAGGCTTTACTTCAATGAAAAAGACTCCATCTGTGGTCCTTATTTCTTTCATTCTACCTCTGTAGGCCATCTTATCTTAAATCCTGGGGAATGTGTTTTTCAACGTAAACAAACTTTTATCTTTACATTCAATTTTGTTGATGATTGGAAGACAGATCCATGTGATTTCTCTTATGCTAATGCTTCTGTCTGGTGATCTGGTCTCCAACCAAATGCCTCTTCACCTCAAACTTAAGGAGCGAAGTATTGCCACAGAGAACCATTTGTCTATATATATACATGTATCTTAACATCCAATCATAGACAAGTCCTTCACAACAATCTCAGCTTACACAACCTTGAATCTCCTCTAAACTTCCTCAATCAAGAAAGTAAAATCCTGCCAGAACCATGGCCATCCGCATGCCTCGTATTATTCATTCCAAGAATATTCTTTGACGGTCTTCATCAATGGGAAATCAAACAACATTAGACATTCCAAAAGGTCATGTTGCAATATATGTTGGGGAATGTGAAAAGAAAAGATTCGTCGTTCCAATATCATACTTGAACCAGCCTTTGTTTCAAGACTTGTTAAGTCAAGCCAAGGAAGAATTTGGGTTTGATCATCCAATGGGGTGGCCTCACAATCCCCTGTAGCAAGGATGTATTTATTGATGTCACTTCTCAATTGACTGTAATATGCAAGCTACTAGTTTAGTTTGGTAGAATCCAATTTTTTAAAGCAGAGCTGTACATATTAACCTAGCTAGAGTTGAAAGCTTGGGGAGGAAAATAATATCTCCCACGAAAGAAAGCTTTTCTCTTTACCATACAAAAATGAAGTTATAACATTTTATTTCACATTCCAAAATAGTCAATTTTCTGAATCATGAAATTTGGTACTTTGTTGGTATTAAAATCCATGTGTTGCAATTCTCGGATTAAGTTATTTTGTTGGAAGATTTTCTACTTGCTATTGCATTTCCAACTGAGAGTTGTTGAAGAGAATCCTTGATGATTTAGGAGATTTTGTGGTGATCTAAGGTTTTAGGTCCGCCTTCTGTACAGGGAAATAGAAATAAGCCAAAGAAGTGTGAATGAAAACAGTAATAATGCTGTGTGCCTGTGACAGGTGTTCACCATGTACAGATTATTGACATTTGAGGTGGATTATAGATTCCTAGGAAGAACTCCATGGTGAAAATAGATAATTGAAGACAATGCTGAATAATGCATAGAATTATATTCATCAGTTAACAGTTGAGTTTTAAATCAAATTGTGTGTCATGTGGGCTTTTCCAATGTTAGGAATTGATAAAGGTCAGAAACCTTATAGATTAGTCTTTAAATAGGTATTTGCAGCTCAGTATTCGTAGAAAAAAGCTCAAATATTCCCGTAGTATGGTCCTAGCATTCTACATTTAGCAAGGTCAATGAGAGACCAATTTTACGCAACGAATGTGCTCTGACCTTGTTTCTCATCCGTTTGTTCAAAATAGGAATATCCAATAATTGTTTTGATTATAAATATGGATGTATTCATTTTTAATCACATAAGATATCCCTTTCTCTCTAATTTCAGAGGGATTCTTTTGAGGCCTATGTTTCTAGAAGTATGGGAATTATGTAATTTGAAACATTGTCTTGAAGTTACCTAAATTTTTCAGAAACTATTAATAGCTTGTAGTTGATATCGCAAGTTCATGTCTCGCTTATGCCATGTCACTTAACATCTTGTCTAGGGACAACTGATGAGTCTTTAAACTTTTTATATCACCGACTCTAATTTCATTTACTTTTATTTATTCCTAGATAAGATTGCATTTCTGCTCGGTAAATACTTTAGTGTCAACAGGTATATTTTCTTGCTGGTAATTTCTACATCACCTCATATAGAGAATCAAGTATGCCTGTTTATATGTCACCTTATTTCAGAGAAACATGTGAACTAATATGTCTCAACCCTATTATGCATTATCCATTGATTTAATCAAAACTAACTGCTAAACAATACTAATATCTTAGATTTCAGTGTAGTGAGTTCATTGCTTGTACATCGGTATCAAAAATTGTGGGGACTAATGTTTCATAATATCTATGCAGTGATTTCAGTGCTTGTATATTTAGGTGGCGATTGAAAGACAAAACCATGTTATCCCTTGTGCCTTCTATGACCCTATCCCAATTCCCCTTCACCACACAATCTGCTATTGTAGTCCTTTTTTCTTTCATTGAAACTGAACTCTGTCGGTCGTATTATCTTAAGTACTAAGGAAGTTGATTTTTCAACATAAACACAGTTTTGCTACATTTTCAATTACTTTTGATGATTGGAAGACAGATCCATGTGATTTCTCATGTGTTAATGTTTCTGTCTGTTATCTGGTCCCTACCCAATTATCTCTTAGCCACAAACTTCAGAAGTGAAGGATTGCCACATAGGCAATTCATCTATATATAGACATATCTTAGCTCCCAACCAAACCCAAGTCCTTCCCAACAATCTCAGCTTTTACTTGTTTCAGACGTCCAAGAATCTCCAATTGATTTCCTCTTATCCTGAAAGGAAAGCCCTGCCAGAACCATGGCCATCCGCATGCTTCGTAATATTCATTCCAAGAAATTTCTTAGATGGTCTTTGTTGACGGGAATCCAAACAACGTTAGATATTCCAAAAGGTCATCTTGCAGTTTATGTTGGGGAGACTGAAAAGAAGAGATTTGTCGTTCCGGTATCATACTTGAACCAGCCTTTGTTTCAAGATTTGTTAAGTCAAGCTGAGGAGGTATTTGGGTTTGATCATCCAATGGGTGGCCTCACAATCCCCTGTAGCATGGATGTATTCACTGATGTCACTTCTCAATTGAGTGTAATATGAAATCATGTGCTAGCTTAGTTTGATAGCAAACAATTTTGTAAAGCAGAGTTGTACATTTTTAGCCTAGCTAGAGTTGATAAAAGCTTGGGGAGGAAACTAATGTCTCCCCATGAAAGAAAGCTTTCCTTTTACCATATAAAAATGAAGCTATAACGTTTTATTTCACATTCTTATATAGTCAAGTTTCTGAATCAGAAATTTAGTACTTGGTTGGGATTCTAATCCTTGCATTCCAAATTTTCTGTTAAACCGGAATACTTGTTACTTGTTACTTGCTACTGCATTTTTCAACTGAGTTGTTTAAAGAGAATGCTTGATGAATTAGGAGATCAATTTTATGATCCAGGCATTCAACAATTAGCGAGGTCTGTGGGAGATCAATCCCACAAAACCCTAAGCAACTTCTTCAAAATCCTCTATCTCAAGACACCTAATACTCTTTATTTCAATTATATTTCATTTTTCTCAATATGGGTTCGATTCTTCAGCTTTCCACACCCTCTCTTTCTTGCAATTTATTAGTTATAGATAACATCTTATGTTATGCTTTAGCATCATTATCTTGTGTCAAAAATGTATGTGCTAGTAAAATGATAAATGCCCATGTGCAGAAATCAGGTTTATTGACTAGTGTGTTTGCCAGTTAGCGGTTTGGTGGATTTTTAAACGAAGGTCCTAACTATGAATGATGCAGGGATGGTGAAGAACATTGTGGTGTCAATGCCCTTTTGTCAGGTTATGCTTAGTCTAAAATGTAGAATGGACAATGAACTATGTTATTCCTGTTGAGAAAAAAATTGACTATTTTCATTCTTTTCCACCATAAAAATCAGCCAAAATAAGTATGATTGAAAACGGTAATAATGCTATGACAGGTGTTCTCCATGTTTAAATTATTTTGAGATAATTTCAGGTAGGTTATTGATTCCTGGAAAGAACTCCATTGTGAAATTAAATAATTGAAAATGATTTTTAATAATGCAGAGACTTATATTCGAATGCTGACCTTATTCTCAGCTGGTAGATGTTTTCTTTCTTACTGCCAATTTATATATAAATTTATATAGTGAATCAGGTGTGTCTGTCTATATGTTACCTTATTTCAGAGAAACATATTAATTAAGGTGTCTTAACCTTGCACTGATATGCATTATCCATTGGTTGAATCAAGACTGGCCATCTAAACAACTCTAATATATTAGATTTAATAATCTAAGTTGTATCCTACTGTATTAGAAATTGTGGGGAATAATGTTTCTGAATATCTATGCAGTCTGTTCTTTGCTAATAAATATTAGGTTGTGATTGAAAGACAAACCCATGTGATCCCTTGTGCTGATGTGCTTCTTCGGCCCTTGTCCCAATTCCTCTTCACCACACAATCTGCTGTCGAAGATTTAATATCTGCAGTTGTTTATTTAAGGTGCAACTGGTAGTAAAGCTGCTTTGGCATCTCAAAAGGTACAAATTTCAATTAATGTTTATGTCTATGTATGTGTCTCCTCTATGTATGTGTCTCCATTTGAAAAGAAAAAAGAAGTATATATGGCCTTATTTGGATAATTCTGAGTGTACGACCCAGGCCTTGCTTCAATGAAAATCTTTCATTCTAATTGTCCTCTGCAGGGCATCTTATCTTAAATGCTGAGGAAAATTTTTATTCAACATAAACAAACTTTTGTTGTGCTTTCAATTTTGTTAACGATTAAAAAACAGATCCATGTGATGTCTCACATGCTAATGTTTCTGTCTGGTGATCTGGTCCCCGTCCAAATGCCTCTTCACCACAAACTTAAGAAAGGAAAGGATTGCCCCAGAGAGCCATTTATCTATATATGCACATCTTAGCATCCAACCAAAGCCAAGTCCCTCGCAACAATCTCAGCTTTTACTTGTTACACACAACCTAGAATTTCCTTTAAACATCCTCGATCAAGAAAGAAAAGTCCTGCCAGAACAATGGCCATCCGTATGCTTCATATTATTAATTCCAAGAATTTTCTTCGACGGTCTTCATCAATGGGAAACCAAACAACATTAGATATTCCAAAAGGTCATGTTGCAGTATATGTTGGGGAAGGTGAAAAGAAAAGATTCATCATTCCAATATCGTACTTGAACCAGCCTTTGTATCAAGATTTGTTAAGTCAAGCAGAGGAAGAATTTGGGTTTGATCATCCAATGGGTGGCCTCACAATCCCCTGCAGCATGGATGTATTCGTTGATGTCACGTCCCAATTGAGTGTAATATGAAATCAGCTACTGGCTTAGTTTGGTAGAACCCAATTTTGTAAAGCAGAGTTGTACATTTAACCTAGCTAGAGTTGATAAGAGCTTGGGGAGGAAATAATGTCTACCCATGAAAGAAAGATTTTCTCTTTACCATACGAAAATGAAGTTATAACTTTTATTTCACATTCCAAAATAGTCGATTTTCTAAATCAGGAAATTTGGTACTTGGTTGGTATTATAATCCATATGTTCCAATTCTCAGATTAAATTATTAAGTTGGAATATTTTCTACCTGCTACTGCATGTCCAACTGAGAGTTGTTGAAGAGAATCCTTGATGATTTAGGAGATTTTGTGGTGATATGTGGTTTTAGGTCCGCTTTCTATACGGGGAAAATGGAATTCACTAAAAAAATAAGCCAAATAAGTGTGACTTAAAACGGTAATAATGTTGTGAGCCTATGACAAGGGGCAAAGTTTGGAGGGGGGACTACTTAAAAAAAAAAAAAAAATGCACTGCAAAAATTGATTTCAACCCCCGCCCTTGCTGTGACGGGTGTTCACCGTGTATAAATTATGGATAGAAAAATTTTAGGTGGATTCTTGATTCCTAGGAAGAATTCCATGGTGAAAATGGATATTTGAAGACAATGCTCAATAATGCATAGAATTATATTCCTCAGTGGAGTTTTAAATCAAATTGTGTCATATGGGCTTTTGCAATGTCAGGAATTGATAAAGGTCAAAAACCCATGTGGATTGAGTCTTTAAATAGGTTTTTGCAGCTTAGTATTTGCCGAAAAAAGTTCAAATAGCCCCATATTATGGTCCTACCATTCTACATTTAGCAAGGTCAATGGGTGACCAATTTTATGGAACAAATGTGCTGCTGACCTTGTGTCTCATCCCTATGCTCGAAATAGGCAAATCCAATTCTTGTTTTGATTTTAAATATGGATACGTTTTTAATTTCACAAGAGGGGGTCTATCTAATTTCAGAGGGATTCTTTTGAGGCCTATGTTCCCAGAAGTGATGGGAATTATGTAATTTGAAACATTGTCTTGAAGTTTCCTCAATTTTTCAGAAACTCCTAAATTATTAAAGATACAGAAAACATGTTTTCAAGTTTCTAAATGATTTCAATTTACAAAACGTATTTGGTATGCAAAAATTATCTTTTGAAAGTTTTTGAATCACTTCAAATCCGTCAACCATCAACTGTTAATAGCATGCAGTTTAAAGCACGAGTTCATGTCTCGCATATGCCATGTAACTTAAGTCTTGTCTAGGGACAACTGATGAGTTCTGATTATTTTGATTTTATATGTATTTAAACTTCTTATATCACTGACTCTAATTTCATTTACTTTTATTTAGTCCTAGAGAAGATTGCATTTCTGCTGGGCAAATGCTTTAGTGTCAATGTGTATTTTTTCTTACTGCTAATTTCTACATCACCTCATATAGAGAATGAGGTATGCCTGTCTATATGTCACTTTATTTCAGAGCTAAGATGTCTCAACCCTCAACTGTTATGCATTATACATTGATTTAATCAAGAACTAACTGCTAAACAATACTAAGATCTTTGATTTCAAAGCAGTGAGTTTATTGCTTGGACACTGGTATCAAAAATTGTGGGGACTAATGTTTCAGAATATCTATGCAGTGATTTCATTGCTTATATATTTAGGGGGCGATTGAAAGACAAATCCATGTGATCCCTTGGGCTTCTATGGCCCTATCCATATTCCCCTTCACCACACAATCTGCTATTGATAGATGACCTTATATGATAGGAAAGATTAGGATCTCAAGCATCCCTAGGAGTTTAGGACCAGGCTTTACTTCTATCAGTACATTTTAATTTTTGGGGTTGTTGCTTAGCTACTATATATTTTCTGGTAAATAAAAAAGAAAAAGAGAGACCGCATCTGTAGTCCTTATTATTTCTTTCATTCAAACTGAACTCTGTAGGCTATCTTAAATACTAAGCAAATTGATTTTCAACATAAACAAGGTTCTGCTACATTTTCAATTACTTTTGATGATTGGGAGACAGATCCATGTGATTTCTCATGTTTTAATGTTTCTGTCTGTTATCTGGTCCCTACCCAATTGCCCCTTCACCACAAACTTTAGAAGTGAAGGATTGCCACAGAGCGCAATTCATCTATATATAGACATATCTTAGCACCCAACCAAACCCAATTCCTTCACAACAATCTCAGCTTTTACTTGATTCAGACGTCCAAGAATCTCCATTTGACTTTCTCTTATCCTGAAAGGAAAGCCCTGCCAGAACAATGGCCATCCTCATGCCTCGTTTTATTCAATCCAAGAATTTTCTTCGACGGTCTTCATCAATGGGAAACCAAACCACGTTAGATATTCCAAAAGGTCATCTTGCAGTTTATGTTGGGGAGACTGAAAAGAAGAGATTTGTCGTTCCGGTGTCATACTTGAACCAGCCTTTGTTTCAAGATTTGTTAAGTAAAGCTGAGGAAGAATTTGGGTTTGATCATCCAATGGGTGGCCTCACAATCCCCTGTAGCATGGATGTATTCGCTGATGTCACTTCTCAATTGTGTGTATGAAATCAGCTGCTAGCTTAGTTTAGTAGCAAACAATTTTGTAAAGCAGACTAGTACATTTTAGGCTAGCTAGATTTGATCAAAGCTTGAGGAGAAAATTAATGTCTCCCCATGAAAGAAAGCTTTTCTTTTACCACATAAAAATGAAGCTATAACGTTTTATTTCACATTCTTTTTATAGTCAAGTTTCTGAATCAGAAATTTGGTACTTGGTTGGGATTCTAATCCTTGCATTCCAGTTTTTCAGTTAAACCAGAATATTTGTTACTTGCTACTTGCTACTGCATTTTTCAACTAAAGTTGTTAAAGAGAATGCTTGATGATTTAGGAGATCAATTTATGATCCAGGCATTCAACAATTAGCGAGGTCTGTGGGAGATCAATCCTGAAACCAAATCAGATTCTTCAAATACCTCAATCCCAAAACACCTTCACTCTTTATTTTCATTATATCTCATTTTTCTCAATATGGGATCCATTCTTCAGCTAAAATCATTATCATGTGTCAAAGATGTTAATTTCAGTATAATGATAAATGCCCATGTCCAGAAATCGGGTTGATTGTCTAGTGTGTTTGCCAGTAGCGGTTTGGTGGATTTTTAAACGATTTTGCTAGCTAAGAATGATGCAGGGATGGAGTTTGATGAAGTTCCTGTGAAGAACATTGTTTTGTGAATGCTCTCTTTTCAGGTTATGCTAAGTCTAAAATGCAGAATGGACATCAAACTATGTTATTTTTATTGTGAAAAAAATGACTATTTTCATTCTTCACGTATAAAGAAAATGCAATTCCACCCAAAAAACAGCCAAAATAAGTGTGATTTAAAACGGTAATAATGCTATCATTGACAGGTGTTCTCCATGTTCAAATTATTGGAAGAAACTTTCAGGTGGATTATTGATTCCTGGGAAGAACTCCATGGTGAAATTAAATAATTGAAAACGAATCTTAATAATGTAGAGACTTACATTAGCTGAGTTAAATGAAATTGTTTACATTATTGTGTCTCGTGTGGGCTTTTGCAGTGTCAGGAATCTGGGAAAGGCAAGTAAGCTCCATGATTGAATCTTTATATTGGATTTTGCATCTCGGTATTTGCGAACAAAGTTCTATAATATCCCCACAGTATGATCAATGCATTCAAAACTTAGCGACCAATTTTACTGAACAAATGTGCTGCTGACCTTGTTCTCAGCGGGTGGAGAAATTTTCTTACTCATACCAATTTATACATCGGCTAATATAGAGAATCAGGTATGCGGTATGCCTGTCTATATGTTTCCTTATTCTAGAGAAACACGTGAATTAAGGTGACTCAACCTTGCACTGATGTGCATTATCCATTGATCTAATCAAGAACTGACCATCTAAACAAATCTAATATCTTTAAATTAATAATCTATGTTCTAGCCTATCTTATGAGAAATTGTGGGGAAGGTTGTTTTTGAATATCTATGCAGTTAGTTCTTTGCTTATAAATATTAGGTGGTCATTGAAAGACAAAACCATGTGATCCCTTGTGCTGATGTGCTTCTCTGGCCCCTATCCCAATTCGTCTTCACCACACAATCTGCTGTTGAAGATTTGATATCTGCAGTTAGTGAAGTTGCTTTGGCATCCCAACAGGTACAAATTTTGATTAATGTTTATGTCTAATATGTGTCTGCCTTTGAACAAAAATAAAAGTATATATATTTCTATGTATGTGATCTTATTTTGATAGGAAATATTAGGTGCCCCTAGCATGCTTCTAAGTGTAGGCCCAGGCTTTGCTTCATTGAAAAAGACTCCATCTGTAGTCCTTATTTATTTCATACAAAATGTCCTCTGTAGGCCATCTTATCTTAAATGCGGAGGAATTTGTTTTTTCAACATTAACAAATTTGTTGTACTTTCAATTTTTCGACGATTGAAAGACATATCCATGTGATTTCTTATATGCTAATGTTTCTGTCTGGTGATCTGGTCCCCATTCAAATGCCTCTTCACCACAAACTTAAGAAATGAAGGATTGCCACAGAGATCCATTCATCTATATATATACATGTCTTAGCATCCAACCAAACATAAGTCCTTCACAACAATCTCAGCTTTTACTTGTTACACAACCTAGAATCTCCTCTAAACTGGAAAGAAAAACCCTGCCAGAGCTATGGCCATCCGCATGATTCGTAATAGTCATTCCAAGAATTTTCTTAGATGGTCTTCATTGACGAGAAACCAAACAAACTTAGCTATTCCGAAAGGTCACTTTGCTGTCTATGTTGGGGAGGGTGAAAAGAAGAGATTTGTCATTCCAGTATCATACTTAAACCAGCCTTTGTTTCAAGATTTGTTAAGTCAAGCTGAAGAAGAATTTGGATATGATCATCCAATGGGTGGCCTCACAATTCCCTGTAGCAAGGATGTGTTCATTGATGTCACTTCTCAATTGAGTGTAATATGAAATCAGCTACTAGCTTAGTCTCATAGGAAATAATTTTGTAAAGCAGAGTTGTACATTTTAACCTAGCTAGAGACTTGTGTTGATTTTTGGGAGGAAAATAATGTTCCCGTGAAAGAAAACTTCTGTTAGAAAAATGAAGTAAATAACATTTTTATTTTTCAATATGGATTCCATTCTTCAGCTTCACCCTCTCTTTTCTACTCATTATTAGTGTTTGTTATAAGGCTTTATGTAGTTAGTTTCTTCAGCATGTTTCACTGTGCTTTACTTTCTACAAAAGTAAGTTTTATTAGTTCGAAAGGTAACTTCGAAATTCATGTTTAACTCAATACTATTGGATTTTGCACTTATCGTATTTGGGGTGCTGAAGTTTCTTGAATTTTTCTCTATAATTTTGTGTGTTATATGTAATGGTGAGCTTGAGAGCTTTCTCTAGGTAGAAAACTTGATAAATTATTACCTAAATCGCGTTATATTTTTTCAGACTCCTGTTAATACATTTTTAACTGAAATTTACAAAAAAAATAATGATATTATTTTTTCTTTTGACTCATTTATGACGAGTGCACAATTTTCAGTATCTTACCTGGTTTTGATAAGATGAATTACACCTAAACAGCGAGGGAGAGACCTATTTTCGATAGCAATAAATTTCTCTTTATTTACCAAGTATTATTGGTACAAAATTGTCTTGTTGTCTTATTACACACTAGTAGTAGATAGAAAATTAAGAGCAAAATTGGCTTAAAAAAATAACAGTACTTCTATGTAAAAAAAATTTAAAAGTAAGCCTTTGAACTAAAAACATTTTTTAAAAAACTAGTTTTTTAAACATGCCACGATAAAAGTATTTATATTTTGAAATTTTTATACATATTTTGAACAATATTTATGTAAGAATTGGTAAGTGGTCATTAAACTTAAGAGTATTGAAATTGAAGATATGATATAATTTAAGGTTGTAATATATCTTTACAATAATATAAGAATTTTAAATTTTTTTCTGTAATTTTTTTCGTCCAATACGCCGTCATTTTGACATTGAAGCCGCAATCTTTTTTTTTTTTTTTTTTTTAAGATTAATGCTTGGTTTGTCTCAACAATCCCATTCACTATTGGTCACGTATCTTATTCTTCACAAAATCAAGATTCTTTACCACTCTAAGTTGAGTTTTTCATGCTTAGCTTTGAGCCAAAATTTGAAAACATTTTTTGATTCTGTCAAGTTTGAGTTACTTCAAGAAGTTGATTTGATTAGTTTGTTGAAGGGTTCTGACCTTTGTGGTAACTAGAAAATCTTTATTTTGGTTCTGTCAATTTTCATCTGAGTTTTGATGTGATTAGAAATATAACTTGCTTTTCTGATTTGCATTTGAAACTCTTTTTGGTGTTCAATTTTGAATTTTTTTTTATTTTGGGTATAAGGGATTCTATTAAACATTGTTTTGTGATCGGAAAATATTTTAGTGAATTTTAGAAGGGACTGGTCATTTTCTTCAATAGGAGATATATATTTGTATAGACTAATGGTGGACAATGGTGGACAACTTAAGAGGCATTGTATATATTGTGGTTGTCGAGTGATGTCGAGTTACTCGACAACCAACAAATTTCAACTTTGCACAGCAAGAGTCCACTGCATCATAGTAAATTATTAACAGTTCAATTTTGCAAATGCTGATTCAAAGATATTTACTGTGCTACTTTGTCATTCGGCAAAATGATAATTCGTGAGTCCTCAAGTTGAAACTGAAATATGGAAGTGATTTTATATATATATAGATGTCAAAAGAATTCATTGTGAGGTATATAAACAAGTGTAAGTGTTCGCTTACAAGACAGGGCACCTGCAGAAAATTACCATTCACAAGCACCAAACTTGTTCACAGACAAGAACTAATTTACAAGAGAATGCATTATATGCAACTACAAATTGTCAACATAAATATATACTAACGCACCATCTTCTAAAATTTCAATATTTTTGTTAGTGTTATAGTTGCTAGATCATTTGTTAGAATCACCTATCAAGAATACAAGTTCAATAACACATAAAATGCCAGAAATCTATCTATATTTGGGCCTTTGAATCTGCTACAATTTCTACTTATACTTGTTTTGAACTAATATTTAATTTGACAACAAAAGTTCAGACTCAAAATAAAAGACCCAACGGTAATTTATCGCAAATAAAGATATATAATACGATAATTGAACAAAATTTTGAATCAGAAAAAGATGCACCAACAAGTAATAAACCAAAAATGAAAACAAAATACCATAGAATTGAAATTTCATGATTAATCACCATTGTGAAAGTACAGAAAATAAAGTTCCATAAAACTCAACAAACCTTCTCTACACCCAGACTACAACCCTAACAAACGTAAAGTGATTATAGATTTCATGTTTGGATTTTGGATTTTGGTTTGAGAATCACATTATAGATTTCATGTTTGGATTTTTTTTTTTTTTTTATGTTGTCGAGTAACTTGACAACCAAAAGGTTGCCGAGTGCCGAACTCGACAACCAAATGGTTGTCGAGTAAATTTTACACCTATAAACATTTTTATCTTAAATCCGCACATAAATAATATATTTATTTTTGGTGTCTGTGCTTTTTGCCATGTAAATCTTGTCAAGTGAAAAAAAAAATTGAGTGAAGTCAAATCAGTTTCATTTTGAGGTTTGTGGGTAGACTTATGTGTTCTCCATGCTTGGTTCTGTAGAGTTCAGATTTTATGTCTAAATATGAAGGGTAGTGGAGAACATTCTCAGCACTCAGATGCATTGACACCTTTAGTTTGTAGTCAGTTTTTGAAAGTTGTCTGCTACATCTTTCCAAATTTAGATGAGAGATGTTCATGAAGGTTCTGTCTCCTCCAGCAGTTGCTTTGTTTTGATCTGCATATTAGCTCAGAAATGTTCATAGAATTAAAAGGCAATGCCAAATGTGACCCAGAGAATTTGTTCAGGATATTCGACTGTGGATTAACTGTTGTGAGAATTCAGTTTTTAGAGGACCTTTGGTTCCAAATAAGATTAGATGATGGTCACTTCTGCAGTTCAGTCTTGGCAGAAGCTGTCATTTGCGAATTTATATCTTCATATTTGGTCAACAAATAGGTTCAGTGTCCTTTCTGGTTGAGTGCAAGATGTCTTTCTGACAGGTGACCAAGTGGTGAAGATGGTGGACGATTGAAGCAGAATTCTGTTTTGACCGCGTTTCATGCTTCACACTACAGAACAAATTAGAAATCACTTTGCCATACTACTTTGGTCCTCTTTATTGAGCCTATTTTGAACTGTTGTTGGGAGCAGCTGTACAAAAGATACAGTTTGTGTGAAAAAGCTTCTTCTTTGGTGCAAATGCTTATCCTGTTTCGATTGAACACTAAATTTGAGGTATCCATATACTTCCAATTTTGGAATTCTTTAGAAGGAAATCACATACCTGTGACTTTTAGGACGACTCTGCTTGTTACTTGAATATGATGTAGTGATTGATGTATGTTAGCATCTTAATTTGAGACGGATGTTTCTTTGCTGGCGAATATGTTTAAGTAGCTTCCAGTTGAACAATTTAAGTCGGTACAAATAATCACACCAGTTTGCACATCCAAAAAACCAGTTGGAGTAGATTGTCATAAGTTGATCGTGTAACGTTTGATTAAATGGTGCTTTCTTGTCATAAGTTGATCGTGTATCTGGTTGAGAAATGGCCAAAAACATTATTTTCCAACCCAGAATACCCCTCACCAATGGAGATCTCGTCGAGCATTGGAACATTTTCAATAAGCAAACTGATCCTAGGGCCCAAATAACTGAATGAGACAAGATTCACAAAGATCTCAATAGATTCTATGCCCAAACAAAACACGATCTCTAGGTACTTCAACTTAAGCTTTGAGCCGCTGACTTTCACATACACCAAATCCCCCGAGCCGTGTATTGATAGAGATTGAAGTTCATACTCTACAAGAAAAAAATGGACAAGTGCAAGAAGGGGGAAAAAAAAAAAAAAAGAGAGTGAAGTTACTGATCATTGGCGAGTGGGCTTTTCCATTTCCTTTGTCTTTTTTAATTTTTTTCACAATTTTTTTTTCTTTAGTTTATTTTTCCTTATTTGTTATAACTTTTCATTCAATTTTTTCATTAATCTTTTTTATTTTATATTATAAACAAATTAAATTTTTTTTTTTTTTATTTTTTATAATGTTGTCGAGTAACTCGACAACATTGAATTTGAATTTTTTTTTTAAGTGTCGTCGAGTAACTCGACAACATTGGATTTGATTTTTTTTTTTTTAACAACTCGATAACATTGTAATTTGAATTTTTTTATTTTTTTTATTTTTTACACATGTTGGGCATTAGCCATTTTTATTTTTTATTTTATTTTAGGAATAATTGCATGAAAGGTCCCTATCGTTTCAAAATCGTTGAAATATACCCTAATCTAAAAAAATTAGCACCATACATTCCCAACGTATGAAGAAATATGTATCGTATGTCTCTTTTCACACTTTCTGTCAATTTTCTCCGTTAAATGCTATTATTTTTTCCTTATTTTTTTCCTTTTACTATTCCAGATTTTCATTCAATTTTTAACCAATTTTTTTTTGATGATATAAACAAATTGTACACAATTCTTTAATATTTAACTTTTGAGTCATTAGTAAAAAGTTGAAAAAGTTGTAGCTAGAGTTTAGTCCAATTCAAATTCTCGAAGTAGTACACTTCAATAAAAATATAAATATGGTCACTTTACCACATCACTTTATCAAAGCCTTTTACGAATCTTAGTTATTTAATTTTTTTATACGAATTATGTGCTTATTTAGTTCTGCTTTTCTTATTATAATTTTAATATTTTACTTAATTAATTGTATTAAATGGTATGTTCAAAAATATGTTTTTCATATTTATTATTTACGTATTATATTATATATATTATATATATATATATATATATATATATATATATATATATATATATATATATATATAAATACGACGTCATAGGTTTAAACATAAAATTTATCCTTACATTTTTTACGGACGTGCAACCCACGTAACAAAACCTAGAATTAATGTAAGTAAAGAAAACCACATGTATGGTCAAAATTGTACACCAATGTTTGTTAAAAAATGACAATAGTTATATGGGAAATGATGTAATGCCTACACTTGTTCAGTGGGTATTGGACAAGTAAAAAATATTTGATATTAAAGTTAAACACTTATCCAATGTCCACTGTGAACATTAAATCATTACCCATAGTTATATTATGAGTACTCTATGATGCTCTCTCACTATACCACTCCGTCAATCTCTACCCGCAACCACCACCATAGACCTAGATCTTTTCCAACACTGCCTCATACATTCCCAAATCCCACCAGGACTTATCGGTCATCACTCCCAAACCACCAAATCCCAGTTCTCCTTCACACGCCAGAATCCATGAATCACGCCACCACCCCCACCTGAGAACACCAACAACATCCATTTATCAGAACAGTAATCACTGCCACTCATCAGAAACCAACACCCACAACCACCATAATAGCCAACACAAATTTTAGGAACCATACACATTTTTTGACAGTGGATTTTTCGATTCATAATTTTTGAATTGAATGCATACACTAAGGAATTTGATGCATTCAAGAACCAAATTCACAGATCCAAAATTTAGTGCACATACACAGTTACAACTTACACATATATGTACATACATTCATATATCTGATTTTTCAAAGAAATTCCCAAAATTGTCATTGCCAAATTATGAACTATGTTGACGACCACGCTTTCGCAAAGCAAAATTACACATCCAATTTGCCACTGAAATCAATTTATTAATTGAGTGTTAATGGTGAAATCAATTTATGTAATTGGTGGTTAACAGTAAAGGGGTTGAAATCCATTTTGTGTACAAAGCATTTCGATTTAGTGGGTAATGGTGGTTTTGATTTTTCGACATGAAGTTGATGGCTGGTGGTGGTTTTTTCTTGCAATGGACTCGTGGTTTTGGTAGCTGTTGGTGGTGTTTTCAGGCATGTTGGGAGGGAGGTGAGTGGTGGCTGTTGGTGGTGTTTTCTGGCACGCTGGGAGGGAGGGAGGGAGGGAGGGAGGGAGGGCACGGGTGGATCGGGACGGATCACCGATCCAAATTCGCCTCCGTAATAATTGTAGGAGATCCAAACGCATTTCCGCGATCCGCATGATTTTCAAGACGGATCGAGGCGCGATCCAGATATCTTGATCCGCTTTTTTTTTAAGATTCAAAAAATTTAAAATATATTGAAATAAACTTTATTACTATACTATAGAGTTTAAACAACATTCTAAAATACATTAACTACTTAATTAAATATCCAAAAGAAACAAACAACGTCAATTACTTAATTAAAAATTGAATACTCCAAAATACACAATTAAAAAAAAACAAATTTTTATCATCTCATCTTCATAACTTCATGGAATCAAGAACCTAGGTTTAGGAATTAACAAATTAGGAATTAAGAAATTTGAAATTGCAATTGCAGCCCTTGCTCTAAATTTTTTATCTTGTTAAAATTTAATCTTTTTTTTAAATACGGGCAGGTCGGATCGGGGCAGCCCCGATCCGATCCATCCCGAGATCCGTGGCGGATCATGGATATCTGTCCCGATCCGTCCCATCGATCTGCAGATCAAGTATTTTTCGCTCCATTCGGATCGGGTATCCACCGGGTTCGGGGTGGATCGGATATTTTTGCCATCTCTGAGAGGGGTGACAAATTTTTCTTTTTTTTCCCTTTTTAAAATTTTTAGTTTCTTATTTTTAATTATTTTAAATAAGAAAATATAAAAAAAAATCATTTTATTCTTATTAAATTTAGTAAAGTTAACGTCGCATTATTGACTTTTGGTCAACTAATGGACATTTGGACAGAAGAGAAGAGGTCCTTCTAGCGCATATTTATTGAAAGATTTGGGAATTATGGCACATTTTTGAAAATTTTGGGACCTCTGTTATAAATTATTCTTTATTTTTTTAAGTACAAAATAGTACAAGGACGAAATTACATTTATAAAAGAACCCATGTGCACTACACACACATTTAGGACGAAATTACACTTATAAAAGAACCCATGTGCACCAACACACCTTTAAGAGAGAAATTGAACGACAATAGACATAAAGGACCATTTGCACCATGAAATGTTGAAATAGGAACGTCAATACCAAAAATGGAAGAATAGGTCCTCAACGTACATCATAGACAAATGATAGGGATCATTTGTACAAAAAAGCCAAAATGACATAGTTATTAAGAGTTGTTCTATTCCGTTACCAATTCGGATAAAAAAAATGTCAAGACAACTTCTCCCAGAGATATGGTTTAACCAAACTTATGTTAACTACACGATGTTTTGTTGCTCGTGAGAGTTGAGACAACTAGTAATACTTGTTGAAAATCTCTTCCATATACAAAAACTTTCCCAACAAATGGTTCTAAATTGTCTAATATATCTCTTAGGGTCTCTTTGAGAGTTTTAGAGTACCGATTAGGGCTGGGCACGGGTCGAGTTGGGTAGGATTTGGGCCCAACCCAACACTCAAACCGTCCAAGTCGGTTTTGCGATTTTTTTTTTTAAATAAAAAAAATATTTGTCATTCTTCATCTCATTTTGATCCAAATCCAATTTAACAACACACAAACGTAATATGAAAAAAAAAAACAAAGATTAATACAAAAAAAAAAAAAAAAATTGGCTTCACAATAAAGCAAAAAAATTCATAAACAATTTTTCAATATCAAGTTTTATCTAACATGGGTTCATTGTGCTTTTTCTCGCTTAAGTTGGCGTTAATGGAGTTTGGCCGATGGATTTCCGAGAGAATGGAAGAGAGATCGAAGAAATTACGGCAAGAATCGTTGAAGAGGAGCGTCGCGCGTAAGTTGCTGAGAAATGTGGGTCGACTGCTGAGAAGAGAAATGTAGAATATGACTTAATTAGAATGTGTTCTCTTTGGTGTTTTCAACCTGTTTCGTGTTTTGTGTTTTTGAAAATAGTCAAAACGTGTTCTTTTTGTCATTTTTGAAAATACATTTTCGATAACACCCAAAAATTTGCAAAGGAAATAGAAAACGACATATTAGCTGTTTTCGCATTTCCTTTGCAAAAAATTGGTGTTTTCCAAAACGGTCAAAACGCGCATTTTGGTCGTGGAGGTCAAGGTTTCGAGTCATCATCCGGCATGCTTTTTTTTTTTTTTTTACTCTAGGCAAAACAGTTATAATTTAATCATTTTCTGCATTTTTTTTTTAACAAAATGCGGCTTTTGTAAAAATGGTTCGCGTACGCTAATTACACACTGGAGGTATGGGGTTCGAGTACCTACAGTGCATGGCTCCATTTTAAGTATTTTTCATTTTATAATTATTTTTAATTATTTTAATTCTAAATATAATTTTTTTATTTATTTTTAATTCTAAACATAATTGTTTTTAATTAATAATTATTTGTAAATGTTTTTAATTGTTTTTAATTTCACAACATAATTGTTTTTAATTGTTTTTAAATGTTTTTAATTATTTTTAATATTTTTAATTCCAACAAGTTTTTAAATGTTTGTAATTGTTTTTAATTGAACTTAAATACTTTTGATTCCAACAATAATTGTTTTTAATTCCAAATAATTGTTTTTAATTATTTTTAAATGTTCTTAATTATTAATTATTTTTAATTCCACATAATTCCAAATTTTTTCAATGTTTTTAATTCCAACAATAATTAATTTGAATTGTTTTTAATTCCAACTAAGTCCAAATTTCTAAAAAATTTCAAGCAAACGCGTTTTCGAGTTTTCTGTTTTCAAAACAATTTTAAAAAATTCTAAAAAAACGCATTTTCAAAAATCTCAAAACAAGCACTCAAAACACAAAACACAAAATGAATTCAAAACTTAAAACTTAAAACGCAAAGAGAACACCACCTTAAGGTTTTCATGTTTTGACTTTTATTTGGGTTGGTATAATAGAGAAATGGGTAAAATAAAATGGGTTTTGGGCCATGGTGGGTTAAGTATTCCTTTGTTGCGTAACCTGCGTTTATGGTTTCGATTCCCCCCTTTTTTTTTTTTTGGGGGTAAAATGTCGAAATTGAAAATAAAATAAATTAAAAAAAAAATTGCCTAGTAGGTTCAAGTCGGTTTTGACCGGTTTGGGTCCCCAAAACCGACCCGACCCGATAAGAAAGTTTGCATTTTTGAACCGCCAGGTTGTCGAGGACACGTATGAAGAAGAGCCCTCTAAGTTTACCACCCTACCTACTAACCTGAACAGCCCATTTTCCATGCTAAAAACCGACTAGTCGGTTTGGGTCGGGTCGGTTGGTGGTTGTGGTTATTTTGCCCATCCCTAGTACCGGTTATAGGTTTTTTAAAGTATCGATTTTGAGCGTTTATGAGTGGAGCGACTTTTAATGGTTTTAATAGCAGCTTTCTAAACGATCCAACCCATATTTGGAAGTTTATTAACTAGCGATTCTAAAAGTTTTTTAAGAAAATCAAATTACATATATGTCCATATATAAAAATAAATTAAATTAAATTTAAAAATTTTATATATCCACCTATCATTGAAAATATAAAATTAAATTTATGTTATTGCATGTGTTTTTTTCTTTTGCATATGTTCTTTTATTTTTACAAATATTAAGTGTAGGGTAGTTTTGAAAATAATTGTTTGAAATGAGATAAAATTAGAAGAAATTTTGAAGAACGGCAAAAAACTACCGATTTTGGGGGTTGAGAGATATGCTTCAAATTACACTACACCGGTTTTGGACGGTTTTTGAACCACCAAAAACGATGTTCTAAAAAACTAACAATCACCGATTTTTCCAACATTTCATAAACGGTACCATGATAAACCGGTAAAAAAAAAACTCCCAAGCACACTCTTAGAGTTCAACGGTGAGCCGAGCCCAAGCTCGACTCGTCCCCAAAATGCTTACTCGGCTCGGTCCACGAGCTTGTGGGCCGAGCCGAGCTACCCACGAGCTCGGCTCGACCCTAAAAAAAAAATTTAAAAATTTGAAAATGAGAAAGAAATACAATATCGGGAATCCTTTATGTTGAAAATTAAAAATTGAAAATGGTCATCATTTTTTTGGATATTAGATTTTAGATACTAATTATAACACTAATATTGAGAGAATGAAATTTGATAATTGTTAATGGATTGAGTATATAATTGAATGAGAGATAAGATGTTGAAGTGTGAAAAAATGAGTTGAGAATATGAGTATTTATAGAAAAATAAGTGCTTTTGGGCTCATGGGAACGAGCTCACGATCCCAAACCTCTTTTTTTTTTTTTTTTGGTTTGGCCATAGCTCGTGTTCGTCCCTCGACGAGCCCGAGCCTGAGCTGAGCCGAGTTTTTATGGGCTAAGTCGACAAGCTTTTTTGCCATCCCTAATTCTATCTACACATTATATTGTGAATTTGTATGCAATTGGTGTTTCATCCCAAATAATTCACTTGGCATGTCGAAACAATTATGTTGTGGCACTCTGCTTTGATATATGGACACTTCGACCTTCTAACGTTATTAGGCTTAGTTTGATATTGCTACGATTTTAAGAGAATTTAATGTAGTTGTGCTGAAAAAAGAATCACATAAAAAAATCAATTAAATAAAATTTTTGTTTCAAAATTATTGTAACAGTAAAATGAAACCGCTATTAACACAAAAGGTATTCTTGACCACAAAAAAAAATGTAAAGACAAAATGTGAAACCGAATATTTTTTATTTATCCACACTCCACATTAGCATAATGGTATTGTTGGCCATTAGAAAAAGAAAATATAATAATAAAATGAAAAACCGAATATTCCTCATGTATTCACATTTTTTTTATAAATTGTAGATGAAGATATAGATAGATGTAATGTAACGTACATGATATTGTAAAATAGCTTAATCAGTTAAACATGGAAAAATTGGTGCAAATGGTCTCTAACTTTTACCTTCAGTGCGAAAATGGTATCTCACGTTTGTTTTTTGGCACATGAGTCCCCAACCTATGTAATTTGATGCGCAATTTGTCCTTGTTAATGAAAAAAACAAATTAGTCTTAGTTTTCATTAGAGAAAATTATAATTAGATTCTTAATCTTTGCAAAAGGTATGACCAAGTCCATTTATTAAATAATATTTAATTTAGCATATTAAATATATCACTATAGTCGTGTCAATTAAATTTTTCATAAGAGAAAATTATAAATTATTGCGTTTTAAGGACATGTAATTCTTTTGTGATGTAAAAAAACTTGAATTAAAAGTAAATAACAAAATGACATATATAATTTTATGACATAAAAACCAATTTTATTATGTTTTTTAACATAAAAATACTAATAAAATTTAATTTACACATTATGTGTTTTTTATTTTTGTACAATTGATCGGTAATACAACGATAAATTAAAATATGAAGAATACAATTGAAGCTTTAATATTTGTAGTTAAATAAACCAATAACTTAACTAAATAAAAGTATTTGATTATCAAGTTTGTGACAATGCTATCTTTTTTTTTTTTTATCTCGTAACAATAAAATAAAATTTTAAATTTTAAATAATACAATTACTTAATAATTACATTATAATTTTATTTAGCATATTTGTTAATAATTATAAACTTCAATTTTAGTTATTTTATAATAGTTCGTAAAATATACAAAATAATTTAGTATTTTATCAATTGGTCAATAAACTAATAAAGTGTTAATTCAATAAATCAAAAAGAACTCGTTAGTTTTTTTTTATTTTTTTTATAAAAAATAAATAAAAGTATCGGACCTATTTGCACTTTTTACAAAAGTTAAAAATCTAATCACAATTTTTATTTGTCTTTTTAGAGCTGGCAAATGGGCTGAGTTGAACAAAGCTGGCTGACTACGCTCGAGCAAAGCTTAGACCCTGAAGTGGTGGCTAAACTCGCCGCAGAGTTTAGGAGCGAGCAAGACTATATTGGTGAATGCAATAAAAACTGTTTGCTTGTTGCAAGAGAGTGCTTTGCCCATGCTAGCAGGGCCAAACTTGAAACTGAACTGGGCCGATCCAGTCCAATTTTGTATAGGTCAGAAATATGTTGGCCTGGCACAACTCAACCCATTGGGCCAAACCGATCTTAATTTTATTATTATTATTTTTTAAAATAAATTTTTATACAATCTAATACATTGCATCAAATATAATATTAGATAAACTCAGACAATACATATTTCGAGATTTTTAAAGAGATTAATTTATAAAATTGAAACTCTCATGTATTAGTCAATACATAAACATCAATTTTCTTTTAAAATAATAATTTTTTTTGTTAATTGTAAACTATTTGTTGAAACTTTTTTTTTAAAAATATAAATAGTAAAGGCATGATAGTCTTATTGTTTTGAAATATAAGCATATTTGACTTAAATTAAAAAGTTTACTTATAAGTAAATTTAAAATAAATAATTTAATTATCACACCAAACATAACTTAGATTGAAACTTTAATTAAATTAAATTTTAACTAAATCTAAATAATTTTATGTTGGAGCTTGGGATTCTTAGACTAATGTTTCAAAAAAAAAAAAAAAAATTAAATTAGAGACTTGGGTTTAGATCATTTTAGATTGATATTATTTAGATTATGTATTGGGCCTATTTAAAAAATGAGTGATTAGTGTTAAGGGGAAAAAAAAAAAAAAAATCGAGCCAGGCCGACTAGCCCGGCGGGCTAGACGAGCCGATCCAGGCCATATAAGTCCGATTTTGTGTGCATAAGGACTAGTCCAATCCAAAGTTCGAGTTATATGGACCGGCCAGTAGGCCGGTTTTGCCTTCATCAAATAAGAACTGATTACACACCGAAATACATAGATTCGAGATTTTTGTGTCAAAAAATAAATATTGTATATCATTTTCACGTTATAGAATATTTGCGCTAATTTCCCTTTAAACATATTTACTAAGGCTATGTTTGATTGTCAATAGTGGAAAAGGAAAAAAAATTTCATGTAAGATGGGAAAAAAAAATTCACCAAACTCATATGAAAATATTTTCTATAAAAGTGGTCAAATTCATGATTAATCTGATTTTATTTTATAATTCATTTTTATTTTCCATCTCCAATCAAATAGTTAAAATAGAAAAATATTTTTTTTATGATGTGACATTATTTTCTTCGAATGCGATATTATTTTCAAAATGAATGAATAAAACACACCCTACAAGTTAAAAATTACTAAGAGTTGGTTTGACATGAGATTACCTAGCTTTATAAACTAATTTTTAGTTTATTTGATCAAAATTGGTTTATTTGAGTTGAAATTGTTGACTTTTTACTTAAAATTGGCCCAAAATGATTTTTAAACTTTGTCAAACAAACTCTAAAATTGGCTTTAGAACCCTCATTATATCAGTACAGTACATGCATACACTTGGTAGTTGGTATTGATAAACTGCAACTGCACTTGTTTGATCAATTTATCATTCCTCAAATTGAATGCCTCTGAAACACGGAGCAGACCAGCCGGGCATCAGTAGTCCAACTTTCTAATCGCGTCGCACAAAAATGCTTAAATCCTCAGATGACAGTGAGAAAAAGGTAGGGTTTTTTCACTTCGAATTTCTAAGTTTAAAGACGAGCCCGTTAGTCAATTTGACAAATTAAACTTGCCCGTTAATTTAAAATACATTTTTTTACCTCAATAATTTGTAATTTTTCTGGAATTTTGTTTTAATATTTATTTTATGTGCACTTGGATTTGTATAGAACTTGGCTAGGAAGGTTAAAGATTCAGAAATAAGTGTCCCTATTGTGTATGGTAATATCGCCTTTTGGCTTGGTAAGAAGGCGAGCGAGTAAGTAACTTCTCCCATTTTGCTTTTTCTTAAGTTGATGGCATTTTAATTGCCTGTAAAATGTTTGATGCTTTGCTTCTTTGAACATTTAGTTCTGTTTTCTTTTATGGGTTTTTTAGGTACCAGTCTCATAAATGGACAGTTTATGTTCGCGGAGCAGCAAATGAGGACCTGGGTGTGGTGATAAAGCGTGCTTCTTTCCAATTGCATTCCAGTTTTAATAACCCGACAAGGATTGTTGAAAGCCCTCCTTTTGAGTTATCTGAATCTGGATGGGGTGAATTTGAAATTGTCATCACCCTTCATTTCCACAGTGACGTTACTGATAAGCCATTGCACTTGTGAGCTTCATTCTTAGTTGTCTCTGTGTGTGTGTGCGTGCGCACTCGCGCGACCATGTCCCAACCAATGCTGTTAGAGTTGGAATGATGCGATTGTGGTTCTTAGGCCTCAATTTCAAACTTTAGTTATGAGTCTGATGATATTTATCTTTTAGCTTAAACGCAATCTCTAATGAATAGGCTTCTTAATTTTGACGAGGTGTCCATGTAAAACGTTGAGATTGAATGTGGAAGGATGAATTGCATACAGGTATCATCATTTGAAGTTATACCCAGGCGATGAGTCTGGTTCTTTGTCCACTAAGAAGCCGGTTGTCGTGGAATCCTATGATGAAATTGTTTTCCCTGAGCCTTCAGAGGGTTTCTTATCCCGAGTGAAAGATCATCCTGCAGTTAATGTGCCTAGACTACCTGCTGGTGTTACTTTGCCTCCTGGTGTTTTTTTTTTTTTTTTTTTTTTTTGGTTTCTTTTGTTCTTATTTTGTTGGTTGTTAAAGGATTTTTCTATTCACCATACTTCAAGATGTTTTCTGTGCTCGTCTATAGTGCCGATGGAGGATGTTGACAAAAGGAAGAGGGGTGACACCAATGATCATCCCTTGAGCCAGTGGTTTGCCAATTTTTCTGAGGCAGATGAACTATTAAAACTTGCTGGTGCTCGCCAACAGGTCAGTATTAATGGATTTATTCATGCTTCTACATTTTTCTTGTAGAGATATTATGCAGACCAAAGCGAGCAAGAACAATAACACGCGATCGTGAAACATGGATTCGCGCACGAATACCATTTGGATTAAAATTGGTGAAAAACTCACAATTCTTTTATTCAATCAATTTCATCAAAAAACCAAACATTGCAGTAAATCTGCGACTACAGAAAGACCTCCTGCAAACCAAATTAAAAACTTCCTTCTTAGTCCCTAATTCTTAAGAAATATAAAAGACGCCTAATAAATAAAAACAAATAACAATGACAAAATAAGGACATAATAAAAATGATATAATAAATGAAGCCATCTGTTTCCCATCTTCGCCATATCCGTGTCTTATCTTCATCGCTATTCCCGAGTTGACAAAGATTCGTCCTCGAATCTTGTGTTGTGGTCTCAGTTAGTATGAAAACTTAAAAGAACTCAACATCAACAAAGTAGCCTTTACTACTTTTAAAAGTCTGTTTCTTTGCATCAATCTTTTCTCCGATGAGAGTGATGTTTGAAAAAGTTTGCAAAGCACATTTTAAAATGTGAGAAGTAGCACGTCCAATAAGTTGCATAAAATGGTAGTATATTCCAATTGAAACAAGCATCTACCATGACATTCTCAATCATTTCAACATGTATCTTGCAGGCAGTATTGAATCCAAAACTTGTGAGAACCTCTTTGTATTGCAATCTTTGGATATTCAATGAACTTAGTTTTGAAAATTTTACTTCTAAAGGTTTCATGTTTGTGTTTGAATCTTCTTCACCAATTACAAAACATATATCCAAGTCAAAGGTAATTGCTATTTCATCACCTTGCTGCAACTGCTTTGGAGTCTCAATTTGGTCCCATCTAGTGCAAATCTTAATAATGCCTGTTAGTCAAGACTCCTCCACATTCAACTTAAACTTCTCCTCATTTACGTGAGATTGTTTCAACTTTTCTTTTAGTTACATGAGATTGGGTATATATACCACTCAAAATAGCACCTTTTTTTTCTTTAGTTTTTAGTTGATTGACTAGTAGATCAGAATCACTTTCAACTTGATCATCTATTTTAGGATTTGTTTGATATCAATTTTGATTTTGATAAAAAACTGAAGTCAAAGTCAACAATTAATTTTATCATACATATCATGGACCCACAATTTTTCAACCACATGTCATCGAATTTTATCAACTTTTACAAAAAAAATCTAACTTTAATCAAAATCAAAAACAACTTATTTTCCCCAAATCCATCATTATTTATAAACTGAAAATTTACCTTGAATTTCTCAAAAGTCTCGACAACGGGCTCATTAAAAATTGGTGGACCATTGTAATCTTCATCTAAATCAACATTCATTCCTTAGTCGAGATTAAAAGGAACGAAAGGATAGTTATTGTCGTCAAAGTTCTTCTGCATGACTGACTCCGAGCTGGTTGTCATGCCACTGGAACTCACAACTCTGTTGTGTTGGATCTATAGTTGCCTCCCTCACACCAACTGCCCTCAATGGCTCCCAATGATACCCATTGTTGGACCTTCAATGTATTCATGTGTTACCCTGACGTGTTGATTCGTCGGTAGATTTGAGCTCTCGGTAGAATCTTATCCAAGAAGGCTTCACGAACATCAACCCGTCTTTACGAGGAACGTGGTTGTGCGCTCTGAGACAAAAGCAAGCAAGAAGATCATGAAACGTTGATTCGCACATGAATACCATTTGGATCAAAATTGGAGAAAAACTCACAATCTTTTATTTAATCAATTTCATCATAAAAACAAACATTCCACTAAGTCCGCGGTTACATAAAGTCGTCTTGCAAACCTAATTAAAATTTGCTTTCTTAGTTCCTAAATTCTAAAGAATTATAAAAGACACCCTAAACTCTCAAGTAATTAAAAAAGATTCCTAATAAATAAAAACAAATAAAAATGACAAAATAAGGACACAATAATAAAAAAGAAGTCATATGTCTCCCATCCTCGTCATTTCCATGTCTTCTCTTCATCAAGATATTTCTTTCCATAATTGTCCTGAAAACATCTACTTGTTATCTTTAGACAGATAGGATAAACAAGAATTTTACCTCCAAAATTGTATGTATTAGAAAGGGAACTTCCCCCTTCTCTATGGCTGTGGGAAAATTAATATTTAATCAATATATATATAAAAAAATTTGGGAAAGGAAATATTGCAGAGAAGAGTCGGTTTTATTCCAAGATGTCTCATTGTCTTGATATGAAAAATGGATGCCAGAGCAAGTACAGCATCAAGGTATCACATTCTTGAGTAAAGCAACTCTCTACCACTGTGGAACTTTTCCCCCTGGCAACAATGTCAGGGGGATATGTGACTAAAAATATAACTAACAGAGTTACCGAGATATATGCTTAATTACTCTCTGCTGCCACATGTTTGTTTTGTGTGCACTGCAACATACATTAGCGTTGTGTTTCCTTGGAGCAGACAAAACACTAAACAAGTCTGTTTGATTTAGTACCAAAAAGAGTTAAATTTACAGAGTTAAATCTAGCCTCTAGAGAGAGAGAGAGAGAGAGAGAGAGAGAGAGAGAGCGCTGTGAATTTTACCCCAAAAGAGCAATGATCTAACTGGTGTCACTTTCACTTTGTAGCAACTTTGTTGCTTAGCATTATGCATCTGTGTATGATTCTGCATGGAACTTGTACCCACTTGCTTGGAAAATGAAACCTTCTCGTCTTGTATCCAGGGAATACAATTGTCCCTTTGAACAGATCAGATTTGGAGTCGGACTCGATAGGAACTGACAAGTTATAGTTGTTACTGGATCTGATTCGTATGCCCTTTGGCCAATATACAGATTTCTCTGCAGATCCTAGTCCATTGGGGATGCAGTCAGAAATAGGGTCCGACGTGAAATCTAATTTTCCCAGTTTTGTTGGAAGATGGAAATATGGATAGGAGAAGTGAAAAAGCAACATTACATTGTATAATCAACCAAATGAGTCTCAAATTTTTAAGAGGAAAAATTTCAGGGACCAAAGTAGTGACATAAAATGAAAAGTAGCATTCTTTTAAAATTTTCACTAAGTGGCGTTCATTCTTTCATTAATCTTTCCTACTCCAAAATTACCCCTCTGTTTAAAGATGGATAATTTTCTTCTTTCTTCATTTTCAACTTTGTGCCTGAAACGTGTGTTCATATGTTGCGTTTTTGAAATCGAGTAAAAGTAGGAAATTAATTTTTTAAGTTTGAGTTATGAGTTTTATTGTGTATATGAAGACAGAAGAAGAATAGAATATAACATGCTCAGAGTTTCCGTCAACTTGGCCCTGTTGAGTTGGTCAAGTTATTCGGGTTGGTCGAGTAGGGGATTGAGTTGACTTGGTCAAGAATTAAAAAAAAAATTGTTTTCACAAAGTTTCTCAATATTTAGATATCCAATGCCAATGGACTTGAAGCTTTCACATATCACATATTTTGAGGGGCTTGAAGAAATCTTCCATGAGAACAATTTTTAACTTGCTAAGAGCATTTACAGCAACTTAGCTATATATAAAGAGCATCTATAAATTTAAAGAACAATTTTTTTTAAACATTCCAACAATATCTTTATCTCCATACTCTTCATTTTACTTTTTCCAAGAAACATTTAATATCTCTCTCTCTTTTTTTTTTTTTTTTTTCCATATGCTTCCTTCCCAATTTGTATATACTATTTAATTAAAGTCAATATATCAAGTATTGAAAATTGAAATTGTTTCAATGCATTTAATAATAGAGAGCTCACTCTCTAAATTAAAATGTTAAATCGGAGAAGAAATTTAAAAATTGGCTCTTTAAATTAAAGAGCGTCCTATGTTTAAGGAGCTTGTTGGAGATGCTCTAATACCAGAAGTTATAAGAAAAATTGCACCACAAAATTATTTCGCATGCTAACTACTATGAGCCAGTTATTGCATCCCTAATGAATTGTTAGAGTTTGTAACATCCCATGTTATTGTTCTCTTAAAGTCTTCCAATTCGGTGGGAAAATAATTGTACTTTTGACAGTTCTTATGAATGCCGCAGGTGCAAGCTCATATTGCAAGACTCAGAAGGCAGTTGAGTTTGATGGATGGGCAGCCTCCACAGCTGAAATCTGCATCTGACCTGTAAATGCACATTATATCTCATGCGTTGCATTAAATCTTATCACACCAAATGATTGACAGATGGACAATTTTCTTAATGTGTGATTCTTGTAATGTTAATTCACTACACCAAGGGGAACTTTGTACTTGTTCCATTTTCTTGTCATATGAGAAAGCTTCCGCATCTTTATACGAAAGTGCTGGAGAATGTAATGCAATTGATGATATGTATATAGCAGATTTTTATTTGTGAGTTTGCTTATGGTTCAGAGTGCAATATGTCTTATAGTTGCACTATGTGCTCAAGGACCCTTTAGAGTATGCATTTCTTGTTAAGTTATATTACATTCTGAAATTTGAAGTTCATGCAGATGACAGTTATTGTGGCATATACCTAACTGTTTATTGAATTCTACACCCTCATGTTTTGATTCCAGTGCTCCATAATTGTTGAAAGTATAGATTCCCCTTTTACAATTTACAATTTCTTTAATTATATTTATATACTTCTATGCCATACGGTATATTTTTTAGACTGACTTGAGTCAACTCATTTGGCATGATTTTCCTCCCTCAGTGCTTATATAAAGAAGATTGACCAATGTCATACTGTTACGTGACTTCCGTACATAATAGTTTTGACAGGGATCGGATTTTGCATCTTTTGTGCTTTCATTAGGCATAACACCATCACCTCAGGATCAGAGAATTCATTTGAACGGTCCAGATTCTCTGTTGCCATTGGATGACATGAATGATATCAGACTTTTCTATAGACTGTAGGAAGCTGGAAAAAGTAAGTACCTGTAAATACCAAAAAACGAACAACTTTGTTAGGTCTAAAAATTGCAATTTATGAATATAATACATCTGCTGTGGACTGGGTTCTCGTGCTTGTGCATTTGTTGGTAGCTTGTATTGCTGAGGGTACCAGGTATGATAGAGTTCTTAACTTCTTATCCTTAATTCTCACTAATTATTTACACAATATTTTGTGGGTCCTCAATATAAACCTGCACATTCTCCGGTTTTAAAAGTATTGTATATGTATTGTATATATTTTTATATTCTTTGAAGTTGTAGGCTTCTTGTAGTCCAGGTCAAAACTTGACATGAAACATTGGGTGAGCTGTTTATATTGAATAATTTCCGTCCTAAAAACACCCCATGTCGGATAGTTTTGGCCTGATATTTTCTTTTTTGATAACCAGTATTTTGTTATTCAACATTGTTGTGTGCCCCACACACAGACAGCTATGCACCGTATCACAACTTTTCTTTTGTAAATACAATCCCGAACAATAAGTATTTTGGGTTCGGTTACATAGTGGTGGAAATGATCTCCTATTCACTTACTTTGTTCACCTATGTTGTTCACGTTGAGGTGGCATCACATGATTGGTAGTTCGTAAGCAACATAGGTGGGACAAGATAAGTGGGTTGGAGATCATTTCCCTACATAGTGGTGTCAAAGTGGGTAGGGCAGTCTGGCACATGAAGAAGCCTGGCATTCGGCTTTGGCCAGGCCAGCCCAAGACGAGTAATAGAGAAATGTGGCAGATTGAGATTGTTCGGGTGATCCGAACAAAGAACGTGTTTAGGAGAAGGAAGTTAAGATGACGATTGAAGCAGTTAGGATTGATTACATAGGGCCTTAGTATAGTAACATTTTAGAGGAAGAGTAACATGGGGTTCATGTGCAATACTGATTGCTTGGTCACCATCAACTTCAAAAAGGAAAATTCGGTTTATGATTTTGTTTGTGCAGAGCACCACAATTTTGAAGGACCATGTGCACCTTCCTCTTTTCATCCTTTTATTTCTTTCTTTCTTATTATTATTTACATAACATTTTTTCAGCTACCAACATCTACCCTTCTTCATTTATAGCTGGTATATGATTTATAGGTGTAGAATATTTCATAACTTTTTAAGGATTTACCATGTTTAGGTATTAAGGTTTGACACCGTGTCGAGTGTATAGTTTATCGAGAATGTCTCTCTATATTAGTATAATTTTGCTCACTTGACACGTGAATCGTCTCTGGTTTGTCATGCTATGTCGGTGATGCCTAATACTATATATAAAATATTGCACAAAGTTACGTCGAAGTAAAATAAAAAATGGATGTGACCGTGTGAAGCATTTAATCTATAGCTTTTTTAGATGGACTTCTCAGCCTTGGAACATGCAGAGAAACAAATTTTCCGGCAATTCGAGTGGTGCTCATTTTAATTGGGTTGGTTCTTTTCCGATAATTACTATTTCTACTATTTGGTGATGTTGGTAGGCCCTTTTTTGCTGCTAGTTTCAATAGGAGGACCACATGGGTAGCCCCAATTTTCACCAACAGCCCTCTACATTCCAGCCGTACCTTGTTAGTGTTGCTACCAAAATTGTCACTCCATGTAGATTTAAGAATTAGAATTGCTTGTCGAGATAAGTTTTGGTCTCTTTTTTTTCCCCGCAAATAATAGAAGATCTTACCCACCAGTTTTAAATAAAATTCATTCTAAATTTGGAAGTATGTGACACGAAGAACAAGAACATCCTAGGAAAAACATAATAATGGAACAAAACTACTACTTAGACTAGACGAGGAAAAAGAGAACAACTAAAAGATTCAAATGAGTTTTAAATTAATTAATATAAGAATAAACGTAGTAAAGTATCCTGCGGATGGGGCACATGGGTTTCTGCTAAATTTGACATATATATGGATGCTAGTATTCTTTAATTATCTGAAGAATCACAAGTGCAACAATCAGAAAAGACCAAACTCTTTCCAAGGAGGATTTATGGATTCGTACTCTTCGGTACAGTCAGTTTTAGTCCGTGACTTACAAGAGATTCTTTTCATGCTACGTATTTTTAAGTTCTATGTCAAAAGACTATCTTTATATGTCGATTTTAAATGTGAATTCTATCCAAAGTGCTTAAAAAGTGATGATGTATCAAAACATATACCTGTTCTTGAAGGATCTCTTGCCCTCAACTAGAGAGATAGATAAGACGGGTTTTGTAAAGGTTTATAAAATAAGAGTGGTGATGTACTAACACATATATTCAAGACTAATTATGACGCCCATTATCACGTAAGCGTCATGGCATTAATTCTTTTTAAAAAAATTGTTCACAATTTTTTTTAACTTTATAAAAAGTGACAAATGTGGTGATGCTACGTGGATAGTGGGCACCATAATTAGTGCCCACTGTAGATGCTATATCACTACTTTGTTAGTGGCAACCATTCAAATAGATATGGAACAAGAATTAAATTTGTAAAAAATATAGTGGAGACAGAATGTTGGAAATAGAAACAAGTACTGTGCAAAGTCTGATGTTGAAACCTGAAACTGACTTTCAATGGTGAAAGCTAAGTCTGAGGCTAATATGAATGGGGACTTAATTTTGCTGTTTTTTTGTCAAAACATGATGAGGATTTTATGCTTCAATGTTCAATCAAATATTACCTAATTAAACACTACATATATAATATATTATATCAGCAAAAACAAAACATCCCATGACCTTAACATTAAAAATCATTAGATACAAATAGAATTATTGTACATGTATTGTCATTAGAGCATCTCCAATTTATAAACTTTGTGATTTTGGATATATAAGCAAAAATTAATAGAAAATAGATACAAAAATTATTGAATGAGTATGTATAACAGAATTTCTGAACACACAACATTACACCTAATGGGTTTAGGCCCCACATTGTCCTTGCCAAACTCTCTCAAAGCCCAAAAATGAAAAAACCTATGGGCTGTCCTTTACTCCTCACACCCTCCCCTCCCCCCCCCCCCCTCCCAAACTTTAATCATAAATACCTTCACAACCCTCTATCCTCATCACCAACATTTTCAACCTCTTTTATCTGAAGAATCTCCTTCTCTTCTCATCCAAAGTTCTCTTTTTTCTCCTGTTTCTTGCCCAAGAAACATATTTTTCTCCAAATGGCAATCAAGAAATCAAACAAACTGCCACAAACAGCAGTTTTGAAGCAAATTCTGAAAAGATGTTCAAGCTTAGGCAAGAAACAAGGTTATGATGATGAAGACGGCCTTCCATTCGACGTTCCGAAAGGCCATTTTGCAGTGTATGTTGGAGAAAACAGAAGCAGATACATAGTACCCATTTCATTCTTGTCTCATCCTGAATTCCAGTGCCTTCTCCGGCGAGCCGAAGAAGAATTCGGATTTGATCATGATATGGGACTCACTATTCCTTGTGAAGAAGTTGTTTTTCAATCTCTAACTTCAATGCTTCGATGAAATTAAGGATCCATTTGTTTTGGTCCTTTTGGAGAGAGATGGAACAAGATGAAGCTGCATTGTTTTGTCTGCTTCTATCTTTTTTTTATAAACATCTTTCTTCATTATGGCCGGTTTGATTTATTTTTTTCTTCTTTTTAGCCCATTTTGGGTGTCTGTATTTTTCTAGTGACCCTAACCCAAGACCCATGATTATTTTTCTGGGTTAGATTTGTAAACTTTTCCTCACAGAGGTGTTTCCGTATACCCTGAGAGAGATCTTTATGTTAAGAAAAATTAATTAAGACAATTTAATTGCTCTGTTTATTCATTTCGGACAATCCCATGTATTTTAGTATAAACAAAAAATATAAAAAAATAAAAATAAAATATAAAAACCAACTACTACCATTTGCTATGCTACATTCCGAGTCTCCGACGACTTAAAGAAAATAATTGTAATACTTGAAATTTTTCATAGAAAGAAAACAAACTATTGGCTTTGTGCATGCCATAAGTTTGCAAACTATAACATATCTTGAATCATTTCGTACATTTACGTACAATGTCGCACATTTTCATACTATTTTGTACACTTTCGTGCAATTTTGTAAATTTTGTTACATTTTCGCACAAATCTTTTTTTTTAAATAATTATACGTTAGTCATCTTATCTAAAATCTCATACTAATTAGAGATGAGTTGAGCCACATGTCTTCAACACATTCATCTTTATTTTCATAAATAAATAGCTCGGAGAGTAACAAATTTAGGTCTTCTGTTTTGCTCTAGTGTTATTTTAGCAATCTTATTTAAAAAGGTTAATTTTACCTAATTGAAGTTATCTTAAAAATTTCAAAACAGTCACTAAAGTTCGAAAATTACAACAGTGATCATTAAAATATATATTTCTTTCACAAACGTTTACTCCCTTAAATTTCTAACTTAAAATGGTGATGTGGCGTGATGATGTGGCGTCTGATATCATTTTTATTATATGGTAGTCATATATATTTTATATAATATTTATTTTAGTCTCTATATTTTTAATTATCTTTCAATTAAATCCTCCAAAAATTTCATATTAGGTTTTTAATCTTTTCACATCTTTACACTTTAGTCTCCAAATTTTTAGTTATCTTTCGATTAAGTCCTCCAAAAATTATATTTTAGGTCCTTCAACTTTATACATCTTCAAACTTTGATCCTCCAAATCTTTGATTTTATTGGCCAAATAAGTACAATTTTAGTAGTCAAAATAAGTACACTTTCAATTAAATTCTTAATTTTTCATTCGGATTTTCACCTAAACGAACAAAATAAAATAATTAAATAATAAACTACTTAACAAAACTCACAAATATCCACTTTTAGTAGTCAAAATAAGTACAAAATCCGCACTTATACCTAGAGTTGTTAATGAAATATATTTTTTATCTATTTTTGTCAACTCTAAGTGATAATTTATGAGTTCTATCAAATGGTTTATTTTTTAATTATATTATTTTGTTCGTTTAAGTGAAAATTTGAGTGTAAAGTCAAATATTTAATTAAAAGTGCACTTATTTTAACCACTAAAATCGTACTTATTTTGGCCACTAAAATTAAAGATTTGAAGAACCAAAGTTTGAAGATGTATAAAGTTGAAGAACCTAAGATGTAATTTTTGGAGGACTTAAATGAAAGATAGTTAAAAATTTGGAGACTAAAGTGTAAAGATTTAAAAAGATTAATGACTTAAGATACAATTTTTGAAAGACTTAATGAAAGATAATTGAAAATATAGGGACTAAAATAAATATTTTATAAAGTATATGAACTACTATATAATAAATAAATATCTATTGTATACTACATCATCATGCCACATCACCGTTTCAAGTGAGAAATTTAAAGAGTGACCGTTTGTGAAAAGAATATATATTTTAGTGATCATCGCTGCAACTTTTGAACTTTAGTGACCGTTTTAAAATTTTAAGGTAATTTCCGTGACCTTTGGTGAAATTAACCCTATTTAAAAATTTAAGTTGATAGAAAGATCAAATGAAGTCCTCGTGAGAATGTATTTAATTTAGGGTTTGTTTGGTTCCAATGTTTTCTTAAAAAAAAAAAAACCTATTTTTTGCTTATTTTTTTTGATTATTCAAACTTTTTACACAATAACAAAGTTTGAATAGTAAAAAAGTGTGAGAAAAAAAATCCATTTTTTAGAAAACAATATGCCCCGAAGAGCTCTTAATATTAACCATAAAAATAAATGTAAGCTTAAGTCCCGTTTGGGATTAATTTTGAGACTTTAAGTTTCAAGTGTTAGGTAAACTTCAATAAACAAAAAACAAAAAACAAAATAGCTATAAAAGATTTTGTACTATTTGACATCAGATTTTGAGAAATAGTAAAAAGATAGTTTCTCATTTTCTACTTTTAGCTTCTTCAACTATTTATAATCAAAATATTGATTTTAACATTTAATTAATGAAATTATTTTTTTTCTACTCTATGGATTATGCTTTCATTTTTATTTTTTTTTTTACATTTTGAGATTTAATAGATATTAATTTTTTCCCTTTAAAATAACTATATTGAATACACTGTTTTTACACTACATCCAAAAATAATATTTCAAAAGGATATCATCATAATCAATATCTATTTTAATAATTATATACTTGTTCAAAAATGAATTATTTTTATTTACTAAATGCTAAAATATTAATTTAAAAATATTCATTAATTATGAAACAAAAATTTACTAAATATTTAACCTATTCTTTGCACAACACTACATAAAAAAGTTAATTCTCATCAAATCAAAACATTTATATTAAGTCTTAGAAAAGAGCTAATCTTTTATTTAGCGTAGTGACTTCAAATTTTTGTCGCTGGAAAATGTTGTCAAATCCAAAACTTTATTTTCCACCTTTGTTGTTGTGATTTGATGAAAAGCACCATTTTCAGTACATAGATTTAAAAATTTTTTTCTTAGAAAATATTTTCTTACCTATTTGGTGGAATTTTTTCCAATTCATGGAAAATCTTTTCTTTTACATGACAGGTGTGTTTGATTAGCACCAATTCTATAGAAAATTTTACATCCGAGGAACACAATTCCTACTTTGGTTGTTTGATACAAAGATGGAAAAAAAAATGAATTCTAAGGTACAACCACTTTAAATTTATTTTTGGCCAATTCCATGAAAAATATTTTCTTATGGGTATGGTGGTTTTTATTTTCTAACTTAGGTGAATTTTTTTTCTTTTCTACCTTTGTCAATCAAACACACCCTAAATGACTGTTGTGCCTAGTGTGTTACGTACGTGCGGGTACAGTCGGTACATAACTGTTAACTTGGCTCTAATTTTAGTTGTTAATTAAAGGAAGTAAGAAACTCAATGACGTGAAGAACGATTTTTTGCAATAAATTAATAATTGTGGGGCATATTTCATCATAAATCATAAGTTTGAGGGTCCATTTGTCAATAAAAACGATAAGTCGTGTACGTACTCTTGCTTTTACAGACGTCATTTTGGATTTAAGTCCTTATCTTTTCTTATAATGTATTAAATATACCCATCTGCATGGATTGCATGAATCTTTCTCCATATGCTCACCCAACAATTCCACCTATTATTCTTAGAATTAAAAATATTCACATTAATTACACAAAACACAAAATTTGACTCTCCAAAAATATTAAAGATTGTATCGGGAAAAACTCGCATCAACCCTCTAGTAAGAAAAAATACATTCGAATTACACATTTATCATCTTTAATAGTTTAAATTTTTAAATGAGTCGTGTGCGTGTTATGCCTTTCAGAGCACGGTGTATATGGCAATGTAGTAAGTGCCTATAGTTGCTACAAAGTAAAAGTGTCTCATGCACGACCCAGCCAATTAAGGTCAAGAGCATCGCAGTAGAAGGGACAAGACGACCGGAGCAACCTAATCCAAAGTCAAACTGTGATGCTCTTAGATGTATGGGATTACATACATTGATGTATTCAATAAGTTTATAGCTTTACCCGACAAATTAATCCGAGTGATCTTTGAAATTTTTCATTGTGATGTTGGTGATGAGCTGATTTGTCGAGTGGACTATTAGGAATTGAAGCATTGGCCAAAGCCGAGAGAGTTGATAACAAAAGAAAAAGTATTTTTATGGTATATAAGTACACAAACCCCACACACACACACAAAGACACACCAACTTTCATGAATATAGGGACCAATAAAGGAGCAAGGATTGGCAATGGTGAGCTGGTCCTTCCCCATATCTATTAAAAGCAAGCATTGGTTGGTTTAATATCTCTTTTTGTTTCAGCCACAGGGTTTCCTGATCCTGACAGCTCTTTTACATAAAACTGCATATCTTCTTCTGTTTTGCCCACAATGCAATTATCATATCTTCAGCTATATTTCTGGTATTCAATTACTTTGAAATCCATCACAGAATCCCCCTTCTGAAACAAAATATTTCACCATCATCATTGCTGAGTTCTTCATACACAATCCACTTTTAGATTGCTTTAATTGCCTCCCCCAACAACGAAGGATTTAGGACGTGTTCGATAGTATTTTTTTTAAAACTCTATTTTTTGTCTGATTTTTGACTTTATCAACTTTTTTATTTCTACAAAAAATTTGAAAAGTCGATAAAATCTAAAAAAAATTCATTTTTTTTCCAAACAAAACTACACCGAACACGCCTTAATAAAGCACTAGACCGGTGCATACGTACGAGAAGAAATAGAAATTAAAATACTAATAAAAAATTGACCAGTAGCCAGTAGGGTTTTCTGTAAAATTATTCAAATTTCAAAACTTTGAACAATAAGGTTAAATGTAATATAATGTTCTAAAATTGAGTTTAAGTAAAGTCCCGTAATAAAGTACAATTGTACTAAGGTGACCAATAGTTTTGTGTCGGTCCATATTTGTGGCTGCATGTTACTTCTGAAGTTCTGCATTTTGTCTTGTCTGTTCCCATGTAAATTAAAGTTAAGAAAGTGACACATTAATAATTGCTAATAAATCATTCTTCGACTTCCTTGTTCATTTTTTAAAATCATTTTTCATTAAATTAATTTTTGGAATTTTGTATTCTTAATGAAATTTGTTGACAAAAATATTTTTTTCTACTTAATAAAATAATTAAGGAAATTTACAGTTCACGTGGCTTGTTTTCAAAAATTATAATTTACATAATGATATTTTATAAACATTAACATTTAAGTCTATGTCAAATAAAATAAAAAATGTATCAATTGCACCCTATATATTGTTACATATAAGACTGAGAAACTAAATTCTTCAGTTTAATAGTGTTTAATCTTGTATTTCATCCCTCCCCTCCCCTCCCCTCAAAAAAAAAAAAAAAAAAAAATATATATATATATATATATATATATATATATATATATATATATATATATATATATATATTTACATTTATGTACCATATTTTAAAACTTGACACACAAAAAGATCGAGGTTGTAATGAATAGTTATATTTCTTTTGTCAAATTCAAAATTTCAGGCACGTGAATCGTAATTTCTGAAAATATATTTATAAAGTGCAATTAATTAATTAAACACTTGTGTTTAGTGCGTTTTTCTAAAAGTAGTAAGTCAATATGTAGAACAAAATTATTATAAAAATATGGCAATTTATATTTATTTTTATTTTTTATTACATTTAAAGAGTTTTTTAATTTTATTGTTTTGTTTTATTGAAAAGGAAATGTCGGAAAGGTGACAAAAACTAGATTTTATTGCATTTTAATTATCTGTAGATTCAAAAAGTATTTATAAATTTCTATGGCTATGCAATACTGCTAGAAATAAGAAAATCTAGAGCACGTTCCAATTTAAATATTATTCATGCTATTGAAGAATCAATTTCTATCTAGGGCCCATACGTACTACCCTATCGAGGAGACCCTAGCACCGTAGCACGTTACCATTGGCCCGCCATTGGTCCTGTTCCGTGCAACTTGTGGAACATGTACGATTCACGGTCACGTGGTCCGGCCATCCCCCAAATCATGACACCGTTTGTTTTGATGGCTTCAAATTCAACCTGTAGTTTTTATCGTTTAAGTCCTGGAGAGTCAAGATTGAGGCAATTTGTCTTCAATCTTACATTTAAGCCGGGGATTGCTTTTTGTTGAATCTTAGATAACCCTAACCAACACAAGACCAAATATAAAGAAAGCAGTAACGAAGAACACATGAATTGTTTCGCTGCAAAGGCCCGGATGTTCAATCAAAAGATCTACATCACCCGTTGAGCATCTCAAATAGGATAACGCTCCAATCACTAGACAAAAGCGTTAAAAACAACAGCAAAGTATGTATTACAAGCCAGCACTCTCTCTCGCTCAAGAAACCCTTAACAATATACAAGAATACTCTCAGATGCAACCACAAAAGTTACTGTTTATCACACTGAACCCTAGAAAAAACCTTCCTTACTCTAATCTATACACTCAGTATGTATGAAAATCAAATGTTTTCATCAAAGATAAAAAAGAAATAGAAAATGAGATGAAGCTTTTCAAAGAGAGGGAGCATTTTTCTCAGAGTGAAAGTAAACGTATATCATACACATATGCCAAACAATGCCCTGCATTTCAGTCTTCAACAACTCAGATTCGAATAGCCTAGAAGAATGAAGATCAGCCATCCATTTAACCACGTGTCATCATCTGAGGGAAATCTGAAGTTGAATCAGCATTCCACTCACATATGTAACAATCTTTTTGGGCTTCGGGTTTTTATTTTTCATTTGGGCTTTTGTCTGAACCAAAGGACTTTAAAAGATTTTGGCTAAATGGGCAGCATTACCCAACATACTCCACATTGCTGTCCTATTTTCCATATCCAGTAGTGATTGAAGACTACCAAACCATTTGATCATGTGTTCATTACCTACATATTAGAGAAAGAAATTAGCCACAATCTATATTTAAGAAAGAAAAACAGTTCTTAAATTTGTTTAAAAGGAGAATTTTAGTTCCCATATCAGATTGATTAATCAAAGTTGGAATTTTATTCAACTTTATAATTTCCTTTTCTATTACATCTCTAATGAAATGAAATTTTACTTCTATGTGCTTAGTTCTATCATATAAAATAGGATTCTTACTTAGGTGGATTGCACTTTGGCTATTAGAATATAAAACAACATGTTTATCAATAAATCATAATTCACTAAGTAAGCCTTTGAGCCAAATTCCTTCATTTATAGCATCAATTGGCAACAATCTACTATGCTTCAGTAGAGGACAAAGCAACCAACTTTTGAAGTTGGGATTTCCAGCTTATACAACAACCATTTATGGTATAAACATAAGAGGAGGTAGATTTTCTTTTGTCTCTATCTCCAGCAAAATCTGAATCAACAAAACTACTAAGAATATCCACTCTTTCCCCTTTTTAAATTCTAAACCCAAACAAGCAAATCCTTTTAAGTATATGAAAAGTCATTTCATTGCTTTCCAATGATACTCACCGGGATTTTCTATATACCTGCTTAACACACTTATATCATAGGCAAGATAAGGTCTTGTACAAACCATTAAGTACATTATGGATCCTATAGCATTAGCATAAGGAACCTTAGCCATTCTACTAAATTCTTCTTCAGTACTAAGGGACTGATCTGATGATAGTTTAAAATAATTGGCTAAAGGCAAAGATACAAACTTAGACTCAATTATGTTAAACTTTTCTATAATTTTAGTGATATAAGAGTGTTGGTTTAAGAATAAGAAATCAGAAGCCCTATCCCTTTTTATTTCAATGTCAAGAATTTTTCTAGTAGCACCTAAGTTTTTCATTTCAAATTTACTATTTAGTTTATCTTTAACAGATTAAATTTCTTTCAAATAAGAGGAAGCAAATAACATATCATCCACATAAAGCAACAGATAAATGGAATTTAGACCACCATTACCTTTAAATTAAAAACAAGGATCAAAACTATTTTTATTAAAATCAATACTTTGCACATAAGAATCAAATTTCTTATACCATTGCATATATAGATGCTTGTTTTAAGCCATAAAGAGACTTATTAAGCATGTAAACTAAGTTTTTATTTTTAGATTTCTCAAACCCTTCAAGTTGAGACATGTATATAGTTTCATCCAAATCACCATATAAAAATACAGTTTTTACATCTATCTGGTCCAATTCCCTATTAAATTGGACCACTAAGTCAAGTAAAATTCTAATGGAAGTGTACTTGACAACAGGAGAAAAAGATTTTATTGTAGTCAATACCTTCTTTTGTGTAAAACCCTTTGCTACCAATCTGCTTTATATATTGGAACTCCACCTTCAATTTCTCCTTCCTTAATTTTGTAAATCCATTTACAATTGACAATCTTTCGAGATTTAGGTTTATTGACTAAGGACCAAGTGGAATTTTTTATTAAGGAGTTCATTTCTTCTTGCATTGCAGCAAGCCAAACTTATAATCTTTAGACTTCATAGCCTTCTCATAAGATACAGGTTCAATTCCAATTGAAGGTTGAGCATTAAGAGCAATAGCAAGATGAGCTTCAGCTAACCTTGCAGGAGATCTTATATTTGTTATTCTCTCTCTATCCCTAGCAAGGTGATAGTTGTCTAGGTTAGGGGGGGCCATTTCTTCATCTTCCAGGTTGATTTTCAAAATCAGTTTCTATGTTAGAAAAATTTGTTGTTTCATCTTCATCAGGAAACTCCACCTCAAATTGAGTGGGGTTTAAAGGATTTGAAACATTTGAATTTTTAGTATTATTTTCAACAAACTTTTCATTTTCAGAAATAGAAAAATTTAAACAAGGCATGTCTTGTTTATTAAAAACAACATTTCTGCTAATTATAACCTTAAAACCCTTTGTTTTTTTAACTCATAACATATAACCCTTTACACCTTCTTCATAAGCAAGAAAAACATATTTCAGAGCATTAGGTTCAAGTTTACCATTATCTTGATGGGCATAGGTAGCACAACCAAAAAATTTTAGGTTAGAATAATCAGGGTTATAACCATTCCACACAAAGTCAGGAGTTTTAAGATTTATAGCACTAGTGGGGCACTTTTTTATCAGGTAAGTTGTTGTTTTCACAGCTTCTCCCCAGAACTATGAAGCATGCATCTAACCTTTTCTAAGATTGTTCTATTCATCCTCTCAGCAACTCTATTTTGCTGAGGGGTATAGGTGGTAGTCATATGCTTTAGAATACGAGAATTCTTACAGAAGTTATCAAATTCTAAATTGCGGAATTCTAGGCCATTGTCGGTTCTTAAGACTTTTGTTTTCTTATTTGTTTGGTTTTCAATTTGAATTTTCTAATAATTAAAGACTTGAAAAGTTACATATTTGAATTTCAGAAGGAATGTCCATACTTTTCTTGAGAAATCATCAACCACTAACAAATAGAACCTAAAACCAATAAGAGTATTTACATGGGTAGGACCCCAAAGTCTGCATGTAAATATTCTAGGACATACTTGGATTTGTGAGTTCCAGTTTTAAAAGTTAGCATATTTTTCTTTCCAATAACACATTGTTCACAAAAGTTAATTTCTCAATTTTATTTTGTCAAACATCCCTTCAGATTTTAAAATTTGAAGGCCTTCATCACTTATATGACCAAGTCTTTTGTGCCAAACAATAAACTTGTCATTTTGAATGATGGAGGCTGCAAGGTTAGTCCCCTTTAAAGGAGTGCTTGCAAAGTATAAATGTCATTTTCTTTTGAGGAACTGAGGATTTCAAAATCACCTTTACTGATTTTCATCTTACCATTAGAAATAGTAACATTGAAATTTTGATCATCCAAAATGCCTAAAGAAATTAAGTTTCTTTCAAAGGTCAGGAACATATTTTATTTTTTCTAAAATAAGGACATTGTTGTTGTTCAGTTTTAACATGATTTTTCCAATCCCTGTTATACTACAACATATATCATTTCTCATTGTTACTTGCCGACTTTTTATTTCACAGAATTCTCAAAACCAACTTTTATTGGGACTCATATGAAAAGAACATCTAGAATCAAGAATCCAATCTTGATTAATGGAATTGGAAACCACAAAGACTTGACCATTGACACTAGTAGCTTCATTGTAAGCAATGGCAACTGCTCCTTCAATGGGACTCTTCTCTTTTAACTTAGTTATCCTTTTGTAGCAATCTTTTATAAAATGATCAGTTTCCACAAAAATAGCACTTTCTTTCCTTTACTTGTCTTATTTTGGATTTAGACTTCTCTTTTTATCAGAACCATTCTTCTTAGCACTATTAAAAGACTTATTGTGATTATGCTTAGAGTAACATTTTCCTTTAACATTTAGACTTTCCCCAGCTACTTGATCCTTTTGATCAATTTTAAATTCTAATTCCTTATTTTAAGATAGCTGGAGATTATTTCAGTTGTAAGGTTTTCTCTACCATATTCAAAGGGCATTTTAACATCTCTATACTTCTCACCTAGAGAGTTTAAGAGAGCAACTACTTTTTGACCCTCAGTCAGCTTTTCATCACAATCAGACAAGTCTTTTATTATCTTGTTGAATCTATATAAATTTTTATCTAAGCTGACATTAAGATCAAACTTGAAACCATAATACTGTTTTAAAAGATAGCATTTGTTTGGAAAAGTTTTAGATACAAAAAGAGACTCTAACTTATCCTAGAGCTGAACAGCAGTTTTAGTATCCCCAACTTGCCTGAGGACACTGTCAGAAAGATGGAGAAAGATAGAACTCCATGTTATCTCATCCATGTCCTTTTTCTTAACTTCATCAAGATCTTTAGGCCAAGACTCATCAATGGCATTAGCACATCTTTGTTGAAGTAAGACTACTTTCATCTTCTGGTGCCAGAGAACAAAGTCTCCAATGCTAGACCATACCTCTAACTGAAACTTGTTAGAAGACATTATTATATCTTTTTATTAACCAAGAACACTAATCCCCCAAAAAGATAATAAATGAAATTAAAAACAAACAAGTTTGATACAATTCATAGTGAATAACAGCAGTTAGAAATTATTCAGATAAAATTTACCAGATTCAAACAAAAGAATTCAAAAACACTAAGATTACTTTTCTTTTAAAGCAGAGAAACACTAAACCAAGTAAAGACCCCTTAGATTTAAGATCCTCTTAGGAGATCTTAGACAAAGAAAATTCTTGCGGTTAAGGTGTTTTGCCATTCACAGAGATATTTTGATCTAGCATGAAGGATATAAGAGAGTAGATGATATTACCAGATTATCTCAAAATAAATGAGACAAGTTCAAATATACTCAAAAAAGGAAAAACCGAGTTGTAGAAGAAAATTTGTGTTCTGTAAGATTTTTGCCAAGAAAACTTTTGATCTAGGTAGATCCAACCTAGTTCTCAAACAGATCTACGAACTTTCACCAAGAAAAAGCCAGATCCAGGTTTGCTTTGAAGGCTTTCTTTTCAAGTGAGGGTTTCCGGCTCTAATACCATTGTTGGATCTTAAATAACCCTAACCAACACCAGACCAAATATAAGGAAAGCAATAACGAAGAACACAAGAATTGTTTCGCCACAAAAGCCCAAATATTTAGTCAAAAGACCTACATCACCCGTTGAGCATCCCAAATAGGATAACAATCCAATCACTAGGCAAAAGCGTCAAGAATAGTAGCAAAGTATGTATTATAAGCCAGCCATCTCTCTCACTCAAGAAACCCTTAACAATATACAAGAATACTCTTTAATGCAACCACAAAAGTTATTGTTCATCACACTAAACCCTAAAAAAACATTCCTTACTCTAATCTATATGAAAACCAAAAGTTTTAATCAAATATCAAAAAAAAAGAAAAAGAAAATGAGATGAAGCTTTTTAGAGATAGGGCATTTTTATCAGAGAGAGTAAACGTATATCATACGCATAAGCCAAACAATGCCCTGCACTTCAGTCTTCAACAACTCAGATTTGAAGGACCTAGAAGAATGAAGGTCGGCTATCCATTTAACCATGTGTTATCATTTGAGACAAAGTTGAATCAGCATTCCACTTGCATATGTAACAACCATTTTGGGCTTCGGATTTTTATCTTCTATTTGGACTTTTGTTTGAACCAAAGCACTCAAAGAGATTTGGACTAGATGGGCAGTATTACCCAACACTTTTGGAGGCTCAACTTCTGAATTGTTAAATAATCACAACTATATTATTTCGCAGCAAATTTTAAGAAGTTTCTCTAATTATTCATTAATATATCAATTTTTAATCCTCATAAATAAAATTAATTTCTTTTCTATCATAAATTTGTTGGTATTGTACATTTACTGGTAAGAATATTTTATAAAGTTTGAGATCTAATTGATATTAGTTTTTGGTTAATATATTGTCTTAGATAAACATTTTGTAGTATTACATGTTAAAAAAGTAAAATAGATTTTACAAGAATGATAATGATAATAATAGATAAAGATATTGTTATAATCAATGTCCCCTTAGTAATTGTACATACACAACAACAATAAAACGTTTTTGTTTAGCAAACATCTTAATGCTAATTTTGAAATACACAACAATGTCAAAACAAAATTCTTTCATTAACATAGCTAAATTTTATTCTCTTAAAATCTACAGGCTACAGCAGTACCAAACTAAGTCTTAGAGTGAACTCGACTAGATTATGTTCTATTTAACATATCAAAGATATCATTAACCAAAATTTTCTTTTGAAAAAAATAAAAAAAGAGAGGAAAATTTCCTGTTATATTCACTTCTATTTTCCTATCCAATTGATTTCCAACTTGTAAGCATACTTGGAATTGTGGGTAGATGGGCAGGAAAGCATTTAAATGTGGACTCCAGATACTACTTGGAATTTGAGTCTTTTTTCACAATTGAAACATGAATATATAACTTTGGGCTGCCCAAATAGAAGAGACGAACCTTTCTTGCTCGTTAAAGATTGATGGGCCAAACCCTGATGCTTGAAAAATAGTTTATTTTATTGAAAATATTTTGAGTGTAAAGTTAATTTTGTTTCTCAAATCCTCCCCTCCTTCATTTCCTTCAAATCCTCCTCGTTGAACATAGTCCCAAAGTGGCATGGCCTTCTACAAGTCCAATGACCTGAGAACAATGGATTTATCCGGTGCATTGACAATGTGTCGATGTACTGTGATAATGCCTATATACAGCTTTGATTAAAACGAGAATAATCAACACACGTGAAATAGCCAGAACAATCAAATGCATTTCATAATGGAAGCTAGAGACGTCCAAGGAAGTGCTAGCAACTAGTCTCTTTCTCAAAGACCTAATTTAAAATAGTTACTTTTCTCGTAGAAACTATATTTATCTGACTTCCGGGATCATCAATAGAGTAAAGAAACTAACTGAACCAACATTGGAGTCATCAAAGCCTGAACCATGCATGTAAGAATCTCAAGAAAACGGAATAGTTACAACTAGACGACGGTCCTACACAACAGGCCAGAATACAACGCCAATTTTTTTTCATTGATTATTCCATCAGATACCCAAAACACAACATTGCACTCCTTCAGTGGTGTTCTTTGGCTTCAGCTTTCTTATGAGACTTGGCCTTTGCCTGGTGAACATAAGACAGGGCAAGAAATCAGCATTTGCCCAGCTATGACATATTGACATACGAACATCTATAAACAATATTTGACCAGGAAAGCATATAAAATCATGATTTCAGATTTCCAAGTTTGTCAAGACATGTTCAAGCAAAGAAAAAACAAAAACACACACGCGCGTACGTAGAAACACAAGGAATTTAGTAGCTGTGTCCAGCGGTGGATAAATCCAATGGAATGTTAATACTCTGCTACTTAGAATAAGTTTAAGACAGCACATGTCAAATCTAAATTCTCATAGTAAATTTTGTCTTCTGTTGCAAAGTTCGTGTCACATAAAGCCAACCACTTCCCAGTTAGACCAATTTGAAAACTAAAAAGACAACCAACACCGTACAACAAATGCGAGCACATAGAAGCACCAAAATTCTTTTACCTTCTTTTACCTTGTCAAGATTATCAACTAAGGATATCAAGCACCTAAGGTTTGCCAATCTTCTAATGGAGCTAATATCATGCATGACCCAAGAAAAATGTAGTCTTATAATGAAGAACAGGGAAGATCATTGTCTTTACCTAACACAATTTGCAATTGCAACAAGAAAATTAATCTTCAAGCATTACGAAGAAATTATCCTGGCATAAACACAACATGCCCAACCACGACTATCACTACTACTAAAATGTCCTGATGGAAATTTTATTCCCTTTCCCTTCACAAAGTTCCTGGGTTATTCTGAATTGAGCTTCCTCGCATAATTCATGGGAAAAATTTTGTTATACCTCAACTCTAAATACATAACTTAAAAATGTTGGTTGGTCTACATAAAAATGGATTCGAAGAAAATCCTAAACACAAAACCAATTTCACCAGCATGCTCTAAGGGCCATCTTTTGGTTCCATTTTCTGTCTTCAATCTGTCAATCCCCATAATCTCAACTTCGAAGATCCCAACGTCACTCTGTTGGTGTTGTTTTATCCAAACAACAGAAGAATTCAGCTCAAAATGCCAGATCTACATATAACCAACATTTTCCACTCTGATAAACCCCCAAAACGATGAACCACAAAAAGTAAAAGTGGAAGCAAACTACTGAAATACCAATCAATTAAGAACAAAATATAATGCACAAATTTACTGCAAACCAAAAATTATAAATAAATAAAAAATCTAAAGGATCAGATAGAAAATTACAGTACCCTAAGAATCTTGAGTTTCATGTTTCCATAGATGAGTCCGAATGAGAAAGCGGACACCCGAGCCACCTGTCATCGGTCGAAATGCATTAGAATTTAGCATATCATTACATGTACATATACATATACATCTGGGAGAAAAACGGATCGAAGAGAAATGTAATATACCAAAGCGAGGGTGCTGGTGCCGGAGTATGGTCCAGGAGGAGGCGCCATTGCTTAGAGATGGCTGAAAATAAGCAATTGTTTATTTATTTTTGCTTAATTGGAGCATCCAAAACCCCAGATCGATGTCTCTCTTTTTCTGTTGGACTGCGCGTGTGGTTTGTGCGAGTGGGCTTGCGAAAGGGTTTTTCGTTTTTGGAATTTCAGGCTGTGGTGTGAATAGTGTGCTAATACGTACGGGAATACGTATAGTTGACTATAGATTGAGAAAATCGTCATTTGTTAGTTTTTTTTGGAGAATATGGTTTAATTATTGTTACAAAAGGCTCGTTTATCTGACATTTAAGTTTAAATCAGGTTTGAAGTGCGAACCTTTCTAACCACGCATCTCACCTCATCTTTGCTCTTCATCATGTAAAGGCTTGATAAACTCAAGCTCAACTACACAATTAACTACACATTTTACGCTTTTTAGAACATTGAGTATAATGTAATTTGGAGTGAATTTTTCAATAGGTGATTATATTTACACTATAATTTTTTATAAAGCGCACGATATTTTAATTGTACTTAAGATCCTCAATTTTTATTCATTGTTGTAATTATATTATTAACTTTTTGTTATCGAATTCTTATTTCAATTTTATTAATTAACACATTTCATCATTAATGATATTTTCTATCGAGATATTTTGTTTACGTGCTTTGAAATGAGGAAAATATTTTATTATACTTTTATTTTTATTGTTTTTTGAAAAATATGACAGACAAATAAGTCTTTTTACGAATTCTTAACAAATGTTTTAGACGAAAACCATTATCAAACAAAAGATGTGTTAATTAATGAAAAGTTAAGGATAAAAATGTAATAAAAAAGTTGGGGACATGAGTGTTATAATGTTTATAGATTAATGATGTTAAATGTAATTAAAATGTGGAGCAAAAAAAAAATATTGTGTGAATATCATTATTCTTTTTCAATTCTTAAAATGGGGGTTTCTGGTGGTTCTTAAAATTATCTTTCAAATTTACTTTCTTTAAAATCATTATTTCTAATTTATTCTAAACTTAAAATACATAGTTTATCTTCTTCTGAGTAAATTATACTCATAATTACAATTCTTTCAATTTAGTAACAATATCATATCCATTCAATTTTATTCATATTTATCATCCCCATCATTTCATTAATTCGCACGATCATTCAAATAGTCTTTTTTGACGATTTTGTCCATAGTTTAAATAAATTAAAAAATAGCAAAAAATAAAAAACAAAATAGAAAAATTGTAGTTGAATCTTTAACATTTGTAAAAGTGCAAAATGATCTTTTATATTTAATTATTTCAAACAATAAAAAAAAAAAAGAAAAAAAAATGGTTCTTCTTCTTCGGTTCTTCCACACCCTGGCGGACGCCCCTTGGTTTCTCGAAACCATTTCAAAAAAATTAAGCTTAGCTAAACATATTCTGTCAACTAAAAAACCTGGAAGCAAATTTCAACATCTCAAGTTTTAATAGTTCAAACAAATTTTAATAATCCAAACTCAATTACAACTCAACATGAACATCAGCACCAATAATCACCATTAATTCCAGAAAATTGTTAATATTGAAGGAAAGAAATGCCTATAATAAGAACCATTCATAAATACATAAAACTAGAGAGCGTACATAGTGCACTCAGATGAAAACTGTAGGGACACCAAAATTAAATTGTTTGATAGCTTGTTACACAATAATGAAAATTTAACTTGCTTAAACATATTTGGTGGTGAAAAAGTTACTTATACTCTTTAGAGCATCACCAACAAACTCTTTAAACATAGATTACTCTTTAATTTAAAAAGTCAACGTTTAAAATTATGTTCCAATTGACTCTCTAATTTAACATTTTAATTTAGAGAGTGGGTTTGACTCTCCACAAACTCATTCTTTATTATTAAATGTATTAAAATAAGTTCAATTTTTAATATTTGATATGTTGGTTTTAATTAAATAATATATATAAATTGGAAGGAAAATATATGATAAAAAGAGAAGGGGGAAAATATATTAAATGCTTCTTGAAAAAAGTAAAATAAATAGTATAGAAGTAAAGAGATTGGTGGAATGTTTAAAAAAATTACACTTTAAATTTAATAGTGTTCATTAAAATCTTAAATATCTTTCTTTAATATACATAAATTACAATTATAGTTTTACAATTATAGTTTTTGATGTCATTAGTCAAGCTGTAACACGAAAACTTGACAATACACATCTATGATAGTTTTTAAATTATCTATTTGATGCAATACAATTCTCCATTTAAACACCAAAACTTTTTTCATAATATCAATTTCTTAGTTTGTTTAAAACAAACAAGGATTGCTGTCTAATTCGAGTTTCACGAAACATTACACTGTTTGCCATATTATTCTTTGTGTATCGAATGAGGTGAAAATAAATTATGAGTGGGTTTGACTTCCTTTGAAACACAACAAAAAAATAGTAAAATATTGGCATCACCAACAAATATATGTAAATGAATAAAGTAAAATGTAGAAATTTGTCAGGTATGGTAAATACAAAATAATAACATCCAAAAAAAAATTCTGCCAACATTCTATTTTTCATTTCAATAATTCTTATCCAAATAAGAATGAAAATATATCACAAGAAATAATAAGTATCAAGAATTCAAAAATATGAAAAATAGAAGGATGAATAAAGATGGACCATACAATCTTCACACAATCAACTCCAGACTCCGTTACATAACTGATTGTCTGGTTGATCAACTATAGAGAAGCAATCTCTTTGCATCGTGTAGGTTTTTTAGCTTTTTGGAAGAGCACAAAACCATTCCTTATCTCCCACTTTGGATGTTCCTACATTTGTAATAAGTTACAATTGGCACCATTGAAGGAGCAAGATATCAACTTTCATTTGAGGGTTTGTGGGGTCGTCCTATAAATATAAGAAAACAAATTATATGAGACATTCCTAACACTTTCAAGCACATCAAAACTTAATTGGAACATCTAAATTACAAATAAATCAAGCAAGACTGAGGCATGAGAATATAACATAAGGAGTTAACAGTGGTGGAGCTAGACATTTTAAGTTGGAGACTACCTTCGAATTTTTTTTCTTAAATTATAATTACTTAGCCAATTTTTATGAAAATATAATTTTTTTTACGGCAATTCGACTATTCGATTCAATAGAAGAACTCAAACGACATGATTCTTGCTGCACCGCCATGCGTGAATCGTGATTTGAATTTCACAGACCAGAAGACGTGAATTCCAATAGCAGTTGAAGATAAATATGAATTTATTTTTAGGCCTTCTTTGTTCAAGTTATTTATCTTTGTTTAGGTTATGGGATCTTTTCACAAATAACCACAATAAATAAAATATTTCTTAAAATACTGTCATACTTTTTTATTATAAAAATACTATTTTTAATTTTTATAACACTTTTTGTTACATATGTTATTTTAGTTACAATAAATTTGTTATATTTGTTATTAACAAAAATAACAAATGTAACAACAAGTGTTATAAAAATAAAAAACAGTATTTTTATAATAAAAAAAGTTAGATAGTATTTTTAAATTATTTTATATTTTGTAGTGTATAGTAAAATTATTACTTATGTTATTCATTTTTGGTCTTCTCTGTTTAGTAAAAAAAAAAAATTTTAAAAAATTAATTTCAAAGTTGGGGGGTCCTAGGGGAGAGGACCTCCCCTCCGCCTTGGAAGTTAATGACCTCATCTAGTTGTTTGATGTTTAAAACAATTAAATGTAGCATATATGGAAAATGCGTTTAAAAAAAAAAAGAACATCAAGTTCGTGTTCCCAAATATACAAGTTCTTAGTTATCAAACATGTAAAACATAATTATCTCTACAAACGCAAACAAATCCACTATCGCAACATATATTATTTAGAACATCCCCTAATTGTCATATCCATACCAACCACGTTCACCTGTCTATGAATCACTTTAAACCACCCATTTCTAATTACCAAATCACTAAATGTGTTTCAAATAAATAAAAAAATACAAATTTAATTCCATAATCATACTATTAGTAGCTATATGTGGCAAAAGAATACTTATGAAAAACACATGCTGCTATAGACCACTTTAACATAAACAAAAAGTGATTATATGTCCATATCAACACACAATAAATAACCCAAATTATAGGGCAATCTTTACATTTTTCATAAAATGCATATTTAAAGAAAATAAACCCATTTGACACTAAACTAACCCAAATTGAGGGGTAATATTTTTTCCAACGAACACAAGTTTATAAACATGTGAACACTATAAAAATGAAGAACTATAACATTACACATTAAAATTTAGTGCATGTTTGCTAGCCATTTTGGAAGAAAAATACATTTTGCATTTATTGCAATGGGCCATGTTTTGTACAGGTAATAAATATTGTGCATTGACTAATTTATATTCACATAAGCAAATTGAACAATTCTACCCTTAAAAAGGTAAAATACCATTTGTGAAAAAACCAAATTGAAGGACATAAAGGTAAAACACTATTTTGGTCAAAATGTGTATAAGTGGAAAATGTATATACTTTTCTACTTATAATGCTGATTGTTTGCCATGACCCCCAAGCATTTATTGTAAAATGGGTTTTGAGTTGGAAAAAAGGACATCGAACATGCTCTTAATTAGAAACTCTATAATACATAAAAAATGAATACTAAATATGAGGGAATTTCATGTGACGGTAGAATTGATTTTTAGCCGCATATGGATCAAAATGATACCTATCATTGTAAACACTTAATTCAATAACAAAAACAGACATAAATCAAGTTTTTAAATCAACCCACTAAACATAAATTAAGAAATCAAATTGCTAGTAGTTATATAAAGGAATGACCAAATAAAAAAATGTAAAAGGCATCATACATGGATGGGGAACATCTTGGTATTCATGCGCTTTGAAGAATCGATTTTTGAGAACTCCAGTGGTGATTTGAGGAATCAATTTTGGCAAGAGAGAAGATAAAGTTCGACGGTGACGGCAATGAAATAAGAGGAATGAATTCTAAAGTGAGAGATTGTGGGAAATATTAGAAGTTAATTGGGGTGTTTGGGTGTAGGATTAAGATTTCTATAGTGTTTTAATAAAATAGATTTTGAGCATTGGATTGATTTAAATTAAAGGTCAAAATTATTTGTCAAATAAACTTATCAAATTAGTAGGCAGGAAGAATGGTCCCGACCATCATTTACTTTTTTTTTTTATAATTGATCTACCACTCTGTCTTTTACATGTTGACCACAATTTTTTTAATCCACAATCCTATTAGAGATGCTCTTCTCTCCGTCTCTATTTTATTTGCCACATATACAATAATTCACATTATTGCATTGAATATAATTTTAGTCTTTGTTTAGTCCAAATTAAAAATATGTACTTAAAGTCAATAATTAATACATATTTAATAAAATTCAAAATTTTATTAATTTTTTAACCACACATTTTATCAATTTTTTTTTGATCAAATTCGTTTATTTTCAAATTAAAGTCAACAATTTATTTTCAACTTTTAAATTTTAAAAAATCTAATTTTAAAAATTAAACATACCCTACAAAAGTTGTTCAAACAAACTCTTTTTAATTTAATTTTGCCGAAAGCAAATATTTGACTTGAAATTCAATTCAGCATGGAAGCTTCTTTAATTTAATGTGTGCGCGTGCTCTTGACCCCCAAAAATTCAAACAAAAAACATTTCAATTTTTAACAACCATTTTATACAGATAGGCAAATTGATAGATAACTTTTGTTGTTCTAATATTTATTTTTTTATTTATATATTTTGATCAATATTTTAAAAAATTTGACTTTAATTAAAATTAAATAAAAGCAAGCGAGAGCGTGCGTGACGCGTGGGTACAGGCGTGGGTCGAGAAGAAAACATTGATTTTTAGTACGTAATATATTGATTACAAAGATAAATATATTCTTAATTTTAATTAAAAAAAATTACAATTAAATTCTTAACATTTACAAAAAATGAATACTAATAATTAGTCTTTAATATAATAAATGTATCATATTCATTAGCATTTTTTGTAAAAGCTAATAATTCAATTGTAATTTTTTTAATTAAAATTAAGGACATATTTATCTTTTTATTAAATAAAAACTAATTTGCATTAAAGTACATAAATTAAAGATTTATATACCTAAAAATAAATATTATGGACCAAAGCAAAAGTTAAGAACTATTCACATTTAACTTTTGAGCAGTTATACTGTGGGCTGACGGTGGATCCCACACGTGCAAGGGGCCCACCCTTGTGTGACCGGTAAACTATTTAATATATTAAAAAGAAGATGCTCGGTCAAAGATTTGCCAAAAAGTGCAATTACTGATAAAATAATAGAGTAATTACTAATAAGAGATTTCTTAATGGGTTTTAATTAGAGTTTCGTCACCAGATTTTGTCCATGGACTCAGTACGGACCAATCAGATTTTGAGGTGAGATTGCCAATCTCACAGCCACGCCACAGGCGATAATCGCGTACTTTCTCGTATAAAACCCCCGATACCTAGTCCAGCCACTTTGGCTATTCATAGTCCATTCAACCAAACCGACCCCTTACTTCTTTCTCTATACTCCCCATGGCCGCCGCCGCCAGCACCGGCACCGCTACTGCCGCTGCCGCGCAATCCACTGTTATCAAGCTCTCCTCTTTATCGTCTCATCGACACCTCACCAAACCCTTCAACAGTTTCGTGCCTAAAATTCTCCCAGAATCCCACAAACCGCTTCACGTCACCCTCTCCAAAAATCCCATCTCTGAGGTCATCTCCTCGTACAAAGCATCGAAAAACCCAGAAAACAATTTCCTTACGTTGGAGGATGATGATGATGACGATAAACCACGTGAAGAGTGCGGAGTGGTGGGAATCTACGGCGACCCTGAGGCCTCACGCCTTTGCTATTTAGCCCTTCACGCACTCCAACACCGCGGTCAGGAGGGTGCAGGAATCGTAGCGGTGCACGATAATGTGCTTCAGTCGATTACAGGTGTGGGACTTGTGTCGGATGTGTTTAATGAATCGAAATTAGATCAATTGCCTGGAGATATGGCAATAGGCCATGTTAGATACTCCACTGCAGGATCCTCAATGCTTAAGAATGTCCAACCTTTTGTTGCGGGTTATAAATTTGGGTCGGTTGGAGTTGCCCACAATGGGAATTTGGTGAATTACCAAGTTCTGAGGGCGGAGCTTGAAGAAAGCGGGTCGATTTTCAATACTAGCTCAGATACTGAGGTGGTTCTTCATTTGATTGCGATATCGAAGGCGAGGCCCTTCTTTTTGAGGATTGTGGAGGCTTGTAATAAGCTTGAGGGAGCTTATTCCATGGTGTTTTTGACAGAGGATAAACTAGTTGCAGTTAGGGACCCTTTTGGATTTAGGCCCTTGGTTATGGGTAGGAGGAGTAACGGTGCCGTGGTTTTTGCTTCTGAGACTTGTGCTTTGGACTTAATTGAAGCTACGTATGAGAGAGAGGTTTATCCGGGTGAAGTTCTTGTGGTTGATAAAGAAGGGGTTAGGTCCCTTTGTTTGATGTCTCACCCTGAGCCTAAATCGTGTATTTTCGAGCATATTTACTTTTCCTTGCCGAATTCTGTGGTATTTGGGAGGTCTGTGTACGAATCAAGGCATGCATATGGTGAAATTTTGGCGACTGAGGCTCCAGTGGATTGTGATGTGGTGATTGCAGTGCCAGATTCAGGGGTTGTAGCTGCTCTTGGTTATGCTGCAAAAGCAGGGGTTGCATTTCAGCAAGGGTTGATAAGGTCACATTACGTTGGGAGGACATTTATAGAGCCTTCACAGAAGATTCGGGATTTTGGAGTGAAGCTTAAACTTTCACCTGTGAGAGCGGTGTTGGAGGGAAAGAGGGTTGTCGTGGTGGATGATTCAATGGTGAGAGGAACAACTTCTTCAAAGATTGTTAGGTTAATAAAAGAGGCCGGAGCGAAAGAGGTTCACATGAGAATTGCAAGCCCTCCGATCATAGGGTCTTGTTATTATGGAGTTGACACGCCTAGCGCAGAGGAGTTGATATCGAATAGGATGAGTGTGGAGGAGATTAGAGAGTTCATTGGCTCGGATTCACTTGCTTTTCTGTCAATCAATAGCTTAAAGAAGTTATTGGGCAATGATTCTCCCAACTTCTGTTATGCTTGCTTTTCCGGGAAGTACCCTGTCGAGCCGAGGGGCAAGGTGAAGAGGGTTGGTGATTTTCTTGATGATGGGTTGAGTGGGAATACGCAATCCATTGATGGGGGCTGGGTTCAAGGGATTAGAAATCCAAAGGAGGCGAGTGATAAAAATCTCAACTGGAAACAAGAAATCAATTTCTCTGCTTAGTCATCAATTGGTATCTTAGTGTGACACATTTTTCTCTACTGCTTACTTGTCTAATTGAAGGCCTTTTTGGGATGATTTTACACATTTTATTGTTCTATTTTCGTAGGAAATTTTGAAGTATGGGTGTTGAAACATTGGCTCATACAACAATTTTGGTTATGATTTATGCATCATAAATACAGTTGAAATTCATTTATTTGAATGGTAGCTGATGAATAGAACTCTATTTGTATTCTATTGTTCTTGAAACTAAGAATTGCATACAAGGGATTCAATGTCAGAATCAATCACATTTTCTTTTCTTATAAAGAACAAATTGGCTCACAATATTTAAGGGTTCATGCAAGCATCCACATCTCTTGTATATTGGCATCACAATACTGAAAAGGCAAGCAACTAGCCATCTGCTCGTTGTTGACTCTATGATGTATAACCCTTCATTTTCTTACTCACTCTTCAATTTTTTATGGCATGGTCGTTGTGTGTCTCCCGTGTAACAGAAAGACAGTCTAAACACAGAAATGAAGTAAAAGCGAGTAATATTTTGTAGCAGCACAGCCTCCTGATCATGAATGTCTGATTCCTTCACCAACTGCATTGGACAGAAACGAAGTAAAATCTCATTTCCTTGTTTCACAGTTGCATCCACATTGAGCTTCGATCAATTTCTTTGAATGCAATTGGACAATGGTGGTTGATAACTGTTTGTTACTTTTGGTGCAAATTGTTGAAGCTCTTAGGTCCATTTAAGCTAGCAAATAGCTACCGAAAATTGGAAAAAAAAAATTGTTGCTGCTTGGCAGCTGCTCAAGCTTCAAAATTATCGTCTAAAATGGAGTAATTTTGTCAGAAGTGGGATTTGAACCCACGCCCTCTTACGAGGACCAGAACTTGAGTCTGGCGCCTTAGACCACTCGGCCATCCTGACTTGATAGAATATTATCTTACACTTTACTTATTTATATAGATCTAATTCAAGCCCATCACGAGAGCGTAAATTACTTCACGCAAAATATTTTTTAGTTCATTACAAATTTCATTTATAAAACTTGAATACATCCAATATGAAACTTGTTTGACCAATTATGATATCGAGCATTGCAAGTTTAAGAGAACTTTGGACATAAACCATAGTGTCAACATCAATTTACAACATTGGACAAGTCGATTCACTCAATGCCCCCTGTTCATCTTCAACAGTTGTACTGGTTGGGTATCCAACTCCATTGGACCAAAAATTGAGGTTGGTTGGGGGGGATGGGGTCAAGCTGAAAGACAACCAATACCACGTCAATTCGTAATCTGATTACAATGAGTACTAAATATGAACAGCAAACAAAATTTAGAGCCTCTAGCAGTTAACGATTGGCGTCCAACTTACTTTCCTCTAAAATGGTGATTACAGATACATGAAATCTCAGGTGCCAAATGCACTCAAAACGGAATGCATTACCACATTCAAGATTTTGTTTTTAAGTTATTTGATGGTAATGTAACGATTTGTTCCGTGTTTAGCCCAGTAGTCTTTCAAATCCAGTGGAACCGACAAGTCATGCCCTGCTGCCGCCAGTCTAGTAAGCAATCTGCTAAAAACACCTGCACTCATTTTCCGGCCACCCATCCGTGCGTGCCGCTTGTTCGGCATCTGTGGCAGTGGGTATACTGAGAGGGAGTTGGTGCAACAAGATGACTGCCAGCCGCCATTACCCCACTTGTAACAATGTCGAGCTACCCCGGTGCATGAACAAACAGGAACTGGCATGCTAGATTCATCAAAATGTATCATCTGGTTCATAATACCAAAATCCTGTGCATCCCACTCAGCCTTCGATCCATCAGTGGTGACATGTCTATTCAAATCCTTGCTTACTCTCTTCGCCTTCCGTGGTGATTTTGTTGACTTTGATGGATCCCCCTTGTTTGCTTTCATTGGTTTCGCTTGGCACGAATTTGCAGCCTCAGATGGAATGGTAGTTATCCGAAAGGCATCAGTCGCTTCCCTCAAACTATGGGCAGATGGGACATTGCGCTTCGTTCCACGCGCACCACCATTCAGTAAAGCATTCATGGTACTCTCCTGAAAATGGAGTGCAGCAATGGCATTGTCACGTTCTCTTAGGGCATTGTCCCGCTCAGCAATTGCTGCATCTCGCTGCTGAATTGCAGTGTCTCGTTCATTTAAGGCCACCTTCTTTTCTGCCAGGGCTCTATCACGCTCCTCGATTGCAGCATCCCTTTCATTACAGAGCATGCTGATCCTTGGATTGATATTTAAAGCATTTAGTTCTTTTGCCTGGAATGGGGATATCAAGTTCCACTGCAACAGTAGTTTAAAGTAAAGAACTTGTCATGAATCAACTCAAAAGATTCATCACTGGAGAAATATTAAGCTGGATATTAGAAGATGCATATACTAATTTTACTCTTCATTAATTTTTTCTTTTGGCAGGAAATATAACATCCTTGTTATTACCGGAGGGACTTTGTAGTAATCCATCCTGTGTCTTCTGTTCTCCCGATTACCGCCGTCATCCATGTCATGCACAATAGCCAGCAGAAGGGAGAACTATATCTTGGTTGCTGCTCAACAATCTGTGTAATCTTATTTATCTAGTTTTGAACCCAAGAACTCTCCTGCAGTTAAAGAAAAAGTGAAGAATGTGGAAATTTGGGATTTATTTTGTATGTCAACAATAGACTTCAATAGACTAGTATGTGGAATAACCACATGCGATGGAGCAATGAGAACTCAAATTGACATGAAAAGAATTCACGAAAAGCAACTTTTCTGAAGCAGCATCTTTTAAACAGATAATAAACCGCAAAAATGAACCTATGGTATTCCAATTAGAGATGAAAATGAACCTATGTACGCACTATAATCAGAAAGCTCCATAAGCTGTTTTCCAACAAGGAGGGCATGCATCGAAGAAATAGCCAATGTGTGCCAGTTAGATGGTTTATGACAGCAGTCTAAATATCAAATCGCTTTTACTCTCTACTTGCAGACAAATATAAGGAATGTATCCTATTAAAGTATCTAATACATCTGCATGTTAAGATGTCACTGATATCACCACCGAAAGAGAACAGAGGAACCAGAAATTGAGCAACAAGAAAAGGATAATCAATTTAGCAAATGACTAAATTTGGTGCCTCAGGTTGTCTCACAGATTATCTCACATTATTTCTCATCTAAGAGCAACCATCTTGATTAGCATCCCACTCCCTCAACACCAGCATATCAAGAAATGCACACAGGTAAAAGAGAGCCGCAATTTTTAACTTTACAAGATACTGGAAGATACAACATACAAAAACACCTTAGTTAATTGTCAAAAACCAGATTCCTAAAAGCGAATGGTGCACAAATTTTTTAATGCCATTACTAGCTTCATCTTATAGATATTCATCCATGTTCTACAAATTTTTTAAGTAATGTAACTTCCATAAGAGGGGACCAGAGAAGTTGAGAAAGAAAGTAGCCTAAAGATATCAAAGCTTAGAAAGTAAACTAAAAGAACTGATATTTTATGCCCGCTATTTTAACATCATCCCATGAGAAAAAGAGGACTTGTGTACGCAGACAGCCTGTGATAAAGTTACAGTCTGCACCAATGGTCTTTTCACTGCTCTGATAACAAATTTAAACCCCCATATTTTTAATTAGGTAAGAATGACGGTTGGTTGCATTAGTTGTCATAATTTTAAACCTGACTGAAAATAAGAAACAGAATCAACCAATACAACCAACAATAGTGTTGATAGAGGAAAGTGATCTCAGTACTTTGCTCTAAGGGCCCGTTTGACAGAGATTATAAACTACTTTATAAACCAATATTGGTTCATTTGAGTTGAAATTGTTGACTTTTCATGTTAAAAGTGGATTGAAAAGTAAAAAATGATGGATGAAAAAAAAAAAAATGGGTTTTTAAGCCATATCAAAATCAATGAATATATGTTTGACCAGAAGGTTTTACCCTTGATGTGATCTCTTGAAATGAATAGATGTAATCATTAACCTGAAGTAACTTCCTGGAAGTCTTTTCGGGGAATGTAAGTTTTCAATATCCATGAATGTGATTTTCAAACTAAAGTGGTTGACCTTTTATTTTATTTTATTTTATTTTTTCCGGCCATAAATAACAGGAATCAGTACGGTTTATCCTGATCCAGTGGATATCAGTAGAAAAGCATTGCTGAGTTACATCTACTGGACTGGGAGTGTCATTATTCATACTATTCTTCTCTCCAAGCAACATAAAACATGGATGAAGTGCATGTCCACAAGTATAGTAGCCAAGCAGCTTTCATCTTAAACTTGTGACTGCCAAAGAGATTTTCCACAGAAAGCTCACAATAATCTTCAACATAATGTTACCTCACAATAATCTTCAACATCATGTTACCTTCTTCAAGGTTGACTGGCATTATCTTCTTCCATCTTCCTTTCTTCCCATTTTTAATTCATCATCCAGTGGTGCTAAAACTGTGATTTCAAGCAAATAACGCATCGCCCACAAACCCAAACAGATAGCATTCTCCTTTAGGAAGAAATTCATCACCAAAAAATAAAATAAAATAACTCCAAGCAATCCTAAGGATACTTTAAACCTAAAGTTGCTTCAATCAAGGCACCCTTCGCAAATAATGACAATAGAAAAACTAAAACCAGAAAAAAAGAAAGTCGTACATCATATACAAAACAACAACAGAAATCAAAATCAACTTGAAAGCCCAACAAATTAAATTAATAAGTCATAAAATCAGCGAAACTTAGATACATACACTTAAGGTTGTGCATGTTCACGCCGGCGAGGGAGAGAACAGTGATCGATTCAACGAGAGCGAGTAGAATTTCACACACAAGCAGGCACGCAGGCACATATACTCAAAATTGATTGAAGGAAAGGGCGGAAGCAGATAGAGACTTACAGGAGATGAGAATGAAGTTACTGAAGAACTGGCGGCGACCGAATTTTTCCGATCGAAACGCATCGCCGTTCGCCCCTGAAAACCCCTTCAACTCGGCAAGAAATAAAAAGTAAAAACTAATCTCTGTCTCCTATTTTTTTTTTTTTTTCGGTGAATTACACTCTTAGTCGCCAATCTTTCCACTTTATCTCATTTTCATCCCTCATTAAATTTTAATTGCACATATCATCCTCAATCTTTCAATAATTTACGTAAATAGTCCATTTGACAATTTCCATCCTAAACTTTTGTTAAATTGAGGAAAAAGGATAGTGTTGCCCCTTAACTTTAAATTAAAAAAAAATAGAAAAAAAAATTATAAAAATAATTTTTATTTCACCCCACCTCTACCCACTCCCAATCCCACCTGCCTATCCAACCAAAATTTTTGTAGCATAGCCACCTATTATAAGAACCACACGACACTAGTCAATAATCATAGAAACTAAAATTATTCACCTCCAATGGAGCGCCAAATGGCACTCCAGAAATCCTTCAATGGGACTTTAAATTGCTATTTCAAAATGGAGTAGAGCACTATTTATTTACGAGTAATGTTATTTATAGTCGTTCACTATCTGTAGTCATCTTACGTGATATTACTCAATTAAATAAATTATTTACTCCAATTAAGTAATGTATTTATAGCCATTAATTATGAATAATTCATCCAATTGAATAATGCCACGTAAGATGACTATCGGTAGTGAGTGATTATGATTAGCATCACTCTTCATTTAGAGTAAGTTTTGATTTTTTTTCCCCAATTTTCTCCTTCATGTTTTACTAGCCAAATTTATTTTTCCTTTTATATCCTTTTTCATACTCCTTTATTATTTTATGGTTTAATTTTATTTATGTTTCTTTTCATTTTATTATTATTTTTATGAATATAACAAATTATAATCCATTAATAAAAAATAATTAATGAATACGTTAAAATAAAATTACTCAATAATTTTAGAAAGTTAAAAAAATATTTAATTTATCATTTATAAATTTGAGTAATGATAGAATATTTAATTAAATAATTTTTGAAATCGATAAATTATTGAAAATTAAAAAAAAATAAGGAAAGAAAACAAATACTATTAATTTGGTGCAATTTTTAAAGATCATGGTTGGAGATGGGTAAAAAAGATAATGTGAAAATTGCACTATTTTGGTATAAAAGTAGCACTATTTTGAAGATCATGGTTGGAGTTGCTTTTACAACACAACACATTTAGTAACGGTTATATATTTTCATAATTTGAAATTATAACTAGACACATACCTAAAATATATTTTTTAAGTGTTTCATGAAAGTAGTAGAATTCGATTTTACTTAAATATAAATATATAGAGAATTGTATAATTTTTATTTGGCTAAATACAACAATTAATGCTTGTTTGTTCTAATTTAAAAACTAGTTTTTCAATCTAAAATAATTTATTTGACTAGAATTTTGTCATTATAACATGACATATTTAATTTTTTATGTTAAAAAACTAATTTTTAAACTAGATCAAACAAACACTTAATAGTATATCAAAAAAAATTCATCATAGGCACTTGATTGAGGCATTTGAGAAGGCGAAACCATATCCGTCAAATCCACCTCCATTATGGTTCGAAAGGTTGTACCTTAGTCATTTGTTGGCAAATTTGTAATTGAAATTATGTTTCCAACATCGCCTCCATAACACTTATATGAAAAATAAAGTGGATCATGATAAATCTGGGAGAACAAAATTTGTGTTTTTTCTTTTCTTTTTCTTTTATCTTTTTTTTTTTTTTAAATTTTTTTTTGTTTATTTAAAGTTAAAGGACAAGATTATCTTTTTGCATCAATTTAACAGAAATTTTAGATGAAAATAGTCAAGAGGGACTGTATATGTAAATTATTGAAAATTTAAGAATAATAAGTACTATTAAAATTTATTAGAAGTGAAATTGAGCAAAATAAAAAAGGTTGGGGACACAAAGTGTTATTTATCTTTTTCATTTTTCTATTTCCAATTCACACGTCAAGTGGGCCTTTTCGATAACTTTTAGAGCGAAGTGAGCCCAAAATGAAAGCAAGCTCAAAAAGTTGATGCATTTCTTTTTTCTTTTTAATTATGGCATGTTAATATATATTTAAAATTTTCAAAACTGGAAAATTTTAATAAACATATTTAAAGAGTAATGTTATTTATAGTTGTTCATTACTGATAGTCATGTTATGCGACATTACTCAATTGAATAAATTATTCATATATAATGACTATAAATACATTATTAAATTTGAGTAAATAATTCATCCAATTAAATAATGTCATGTATGATGACTATTAATAGTGAGCGACTATGAATAGCATTATTCATATTTAAATTGTCGAGCACAACCTTGTGCAAGAGCACACTAATTAAGGTTAGGCTTATTGATCTATTTTGAGCAAACTTTAAACTTGAAAACTTTGCAACTATGTGACTTAACTTGCTCTAATTTTTAATTAAACTTGTTATGCCTCACAAGAAAAGACGAAGTTAAGGCTAGCCTAGGCGAAGCCAACGAAATCCGCACAGTTTGCTCAAATCTAAACATTTGTCCATTTTTTAAGATAGGCAAAAGATAGGATTTGGATACCAACCATCTAACTACTCAACTAAGTGACTAACCATAACACATGTTATTTGTACATTCATCATGTTAAGAACATCTACTCGGCAAAGGATAAAGCATAAGCTATTGCACCACCAACCAATTCCAAGTAATAGAATATCCTTGGAACCACACAATGGATCTTCACGTGACTAAATTAGTTACAAAGAGCTCACATGAGAATAACAATCAATTCTAGAGAAATGGATGGTTGATACAATCTTCTTCAACCGCGTGTCATAGAATTCTTTAGAATTATGGATCATCTAATGATAAGGTGACATGTGGAAGAAGAGACAAAAAGACTGAAAAAGCCCAAAAACTTGCAACACTTATAAATAATTCAAATTAAATCAAAACAAGCATCAACAATCATAAACTTTAATCAAATTATTGCTTTTTGGAATCTCTCTTTAGATGGTGATTCACAGATGATTGATTTATTCGTTCAAGTAAGAAGGTGATCAAGAATTTGTTGGCTTCGATTTTAATAGTGAACAAAACTTACTTTTAAAAATGCAAAAGTTAGAAGAAATTATAAAATATCAACTCTATCGAGAATGTGAAAAAAAAAAACCCGAATACGAACCCTAATGGATGGATTAGCCCAAAGCTTTGGGTCATGGGCTTCTAAATGATTGCTGCCTGCTTTATGTGTGCGGTGGGAATAGTGGTGGGTGACCGACCAATTTTCCAAAATGGCGTTGACCAATTTTGTGTGTAAAAATTAAATATATCCTCCGTCTTCTACTCTTCTTCCCGCTTATAACCATTTCAAAACGATTTCAAATTCATTTGAAATGGTTATAATCCAACCCATTTCAAATTCATTCGTTTAATGCGTGAAGAAGATTTCGTTAGAATCAAACCATTTCAATGTTAAAATCCAACACATTTCATTTATGTAAGAAGTTTCATCATTTTCCATCTTTTTTCTTTTAATTCACGGTAGAAAATTGTGGATTTTGTAGTATAAATCGTGAAAATGTATAAAGCGCGAGTATGGATCATGATCACGACTTTAAATTCTTGCAATCGAGTTGATTTGGATGGATTAATTGAAAAATCAAAAAGCATTAACACACACTGATAATTCGGTCGATTAGCGAACCCAGGCTGATTCCTTCTTCAGTCACGCAATTCCAATTCGTTTCAGTCTGTTAATGGTGGGTTAATATTGAAGCGCGTTAATGCGGATGGTGCAAAATTTCGTTAGATGTAATTACGATTAGCTTGCACGATGGCGATATTATATTTTGGTCTATTATCTTACAAAACTTATTTGATATATTCCAGAGTTTTTGACGCGCCATTTCAAAATTCACCCGTGTGTACGTGGGGGTTTCTAGATGCTTCTTTGCCACTCTCATTCCCTCTTTGCCTTTTCCGAAGAGAAGCAAATTCTTCGATCCTTGATTCCTTCTTCAGTCACACTCAATTCCAATTCTTCAAATCACGCAAAAATTTCGCCCTTCGCTTTATATATCATTATCTTCACCTTGTTTTCGCTAAGCTCAATTAAACTCACTGTTCATGGTTTAGTTAGTTGTTAATCAGCTGAATTATGATGTTAGTAACGCTGCTGAGAACGGCATGGATTTCAGGGATTATGCCCATTTTACTCGCCTGCATGCCCTCGCCCAAACTCGATGCGTTTCACGATTTATTGTTGGGATTTGCTAAACGCGGCAAGATTATGCATTCTTCTTCACGCGTAAGTACTATTCGGGGATCACATCAATTCTCTTTTGGATTATTAGCAACGCTATAGATTTTTTGCTAGTTTTTATTTTGTTGATTGAGATCCCAGGTAATTGAAGAAATCACCACGTTTCATTTACAGTATTAAGAGAACTTATTGTTTGGATTTTTCACTGTACAATGTATTCTTAGAGAGATTCTAGTTTTGCGATTCGATACATTTTTGTTAAATTCTGTGTTACTGTTAGTGAATTTGAATGATTACCTATTCAGCGAAAAAAATTATGAATCATTACTATGCTTTGACTTGTTAGTCTGAAGACTGTCTTTTGTAAATTAGCATAGAGTGATTGAATTAGACAGACTTTCTAATATTGTGTATTCCAAACGAGGCCGGGTTGTATATATTTTGATTTACTGATTGAGACAGTAGCGTAAATTTATTGTCTTTGATTCTTGCCAGTGAATATTTGATATGACTTACATTTGTTTATTCTCAGGTAGCATAACATGAAATTTGTTTCCTCCTTTTCCTTGATTCTATGTTGCTTGGAAATTGGTTTTAGAGTTTAAAATCTTTGTCTGCTATCTGAATTAACTTCTGTAATACATTATTTCTTTACATTGCAGAAGTTCACAGTCCCTCAGAGATTCTTTATTCACTTCTACATACTGGGAGTTATATGGACAAGTATTCTGCTGGCTACAACATGGCATTATGCATATATAATAACTCCAGCAGTTTCTGAGCCATCACTATATTCTAGTATTGCCAGCCACTTGACTGGATCTTCAAATGTATTTCCCTTGCATAAATCAGATCCATCTTCAATAGAGCAGAAATATAGGGTCTGGCAATCTGTATTTCTGCTTTTGCTGATGGAAGCTCAAGTATTGCGGCGCCTTTTAGAGACTATATATGTATTCAAGTATAGTCCTTCAGCTCGGATGCACATCTTTGGTTATCTCACAGGGCTATTGTAAGTTCTGCCTTATTTGGTTCTTAATCTCATATTTTTTGTCATCTTCTTGTACAATCTTCAGTTTTGCACAACCAAGTTTAGAGAATTTCAAACTTCTTTTGATATGTCTTGATAAGTTAATTATAAAGATTTTTCCAATTTTGGTTGGATGAACTGTCGTGAGTTTTTTGAAACAAGTAGCTAACTACAAAACAATATTCCAGCTCTAAGTATTTGGTAAATATATGCTTGCTCATTGAATCCTAGTATAATTAGGGTAGGAGATAATTTAAATAGAAATTATCTGTACCTATTCTATTCATCATTTTGAAATTGTGTGGCACATGCCTGTTGGTTGAAAGCAATTAGAAACCTTAATTTTACACCTCAATCTCTTATTGAAAAAGAAATCCTCTGATCAGTTATCTTTCTTATAATAGTTTCTATACAGCAGCTCCACTATCACTTTGCTGTAAATATGCCTCAGAGGTTTTCAAATTTGTGGCCGATTTAGTTGTAGAGTTTGTTATCAAAGGGAAAGATAGAATGCAAGTCACTGAATTTGATTGGTGGGGGCACGTGAATCCTCTCCTGCACCTTAGGTGGTATATGTGGATTGGTGGAGCTATTTTCCTTTGGGGTTGGATACATCAATACCGTTGCCATGCCATTCTTGTAAGATTTATGTCCATTTACTATTCAATATTTAGATTCTATCTCTACAATGTGGATTCCAAGTTTTGTAATCATGAAAAGGATAAAAGCTGCACAGTATCTTGTGTTTTACATTGCTTTCACTTTTATTTGATAAAATATAATAACAACACAGGAGGATAACTAAGTTCTTTTTATATGAAAGTAGAGTGTCTGTTTCCTCTGCCAATGAATGTCGACACATGATTGTGTTTCTATTTTGCACCATAATGATTTGTGATGTATTAAGCTAGGGAATAGAAGTAAATGTCAACTACTTAAATATTGGGGATCACTTGGGATGTGCATGCCCTTGTGTTTTTAGTTCAATTGTACTATTTCTTTGTAGAGTACTAGGATCATATCAGATATGTGCTGTGTACGACCATTTCTAGATTTTATAGCCAACATTTCTCCGGGACTTCTAAAGCGGGGTTCTTTTCTTGTCCCAAAAATCCAGGGCTCATTAAGAGAGAATGAGCAAGACGATGACTACTCAATTCCTCATGGTGACTGGTTTCAATACGTATCCTCTCCACATTATCTGGCTGAAATTGTAAGCCTCTCTTCCCTTTCCGCGACTTCAGTAACTTAATCCCGAAACTTTAATGATTTTGCACGTGTCTTATTTACTTCTATTTTTTTCTTTATATCTGGAGGTTATATACGCCGGAGTTGTGATTGCTAGTGGGTGTTCGGATGTTACAATTTGGTTACTATTTGGATTTGTGGTAAGTTAAATCTTGATTTCATATGAGCAAAGAATGCATATCGTATACTTTTAGGGAGATGATTTGAGTGCTTCATTTTATGACAATATTGTTGCTTGTTGCAGGTGGCAAATCTTGCCTTTGCTGCCTCAGAAACACACAAGTGGTATGTGCAGAAGTTCGACAATTATCCCAGAGACCGTTCTGCGATTGTTCCATTTGTTTATTGAGGTCATATAATAAAACTGTATATATGTTCTTGTACCGGGTAATATAAAGGCCCCAGATTTCTTTTATTTAATGATAAGAGGCCCCTCAAAATTTTGGAAATAGTTGATTTGGCCAGTGTAAGTCCTCTTCCAATGAATTTTCTGTCTATTGAAACCTGTTATTTCCTTGATGACAATATTGCCCATTTGACAGTGTTCCGGAGGAAAATGTATTTTTCATTTAATTATAATGGTTGCCAAGAAGACTGTAAAATCAAATTCTCATGAGCAAAAATTATCCTTAGTAAATATAGAGAGAAAATATAATTTCTGCTTAAATTTGTTTTGTCAGAGGTCGGAAATCCCCACTTTTGTTCATGATCTGGGCCGACATCTCTCCTGGTTTTGTGATCTCGGCTACAGAAATTGGAGAAAGTCGTGCACCACTCAGACTATTATTAATTTATTAGGTTGATGATAAATTCTCATACCCATACAATTTAATGCAATAAAAAATATTTTGCTTTTAATGCAAATGAATTTATCATCTCATACCCATACAATTTCTGAGCTTCTTTTCATTTATTTATTTATTTTTTCTACCATTTTCCCGAATTATTTTTTCTGCTTTCAAATAATTTAATTTCACAATAAAAAATTATTTTCGCTTTAAATGTGAATGAATTTATCATCTGGTTGATGATTAATTTTTATTTCCCATACAACTTCTGAGCTCTTTTATTTTTATTTTTAATATTTTCAATTTATATTTCTAAAATATGGGTTTTTTTTTAGTTCTGCTATGAAATTTTTTAGTTTCGCAATAAAAAATATTTTTCCTTCTAATGTAATTAAATAATTGAACAAATGGGTATATAATGACGGGGAACAAGTGCTGCTTGGGAGATGGTGGTGGAGATGGGTGAAAGAAGAGGATTGTGTGTGCGCGAGGGTTGGTCTTGAAATTTTGGGGACCTTAGACAAAAATTTAAATAGTATTTTTAATAAATTGAGATGTTTTAAAATGTTATTTTTTGATAGATTTACAAGTTAAAAAATTGCATTTTTTTTTTCTTCTTCTTCATTGAATGAAAAAATGGTTGTAATTTGTGTTAAGCCGTTGAGTCTAATTTATTCTTGTTATCATGAATTTGGTATGGATGGTATTTGTATTTGTTTAAGTAAGGATATTTTTCGAAATTTTTTTAGATTGTCCTAGTATTTCATTATAATTAGGGAACTTTTATTAGGTTATAAGTCCTTGTGTTTTTTATTTTTCGTCTTTTTTATTTATTGCTTAAATCCTAACAATTTAAAAAATTATTTTGATTCAAGATAAAGATTTTTAAAAAGGAAAAATTACATGATCTACAATTTAAAGACTATATTAAGGTAGATAATGTTTGTTAAATTTGAACTTGTTTTTTATTTAAGTTCATTTCACATGTAAATAGGCTAATTTAAAAAAAAAAAAAAAATTGGGCAAAAATTTTGGGCCCTAAATGGTGGGGAGCCCTAGACGGTTGCCTAACCGCCACCCCAAGGGCCGGCCCAGTGTCTGTGTGTGAGGTGGTGTTGGGGTGGCAGTCCTGATCAGGGCCGGTTCTGAGATTTGGGGGGCTTAGGCAAAAATTTAAATGGGGTCCTTAATATATTTAGATATTTTTAAAATATAAATTTTTGAGAGATAATTAAAAATGATTGAAATTTATGTTAAGATGTGGAGGCTAATATGTTGCGCTACGCGGAGTTAAGCGCGGATTTGTATTTTCTCAAGTAATGGTGTTTTTCGAAATTTTGTCTTAGAGTTTTATTATGATTATAAAATTTTCATTGTATTGTTATTTATTTATAACTAATCTCTTGTAAACAAAAATCATCATTTTTTATAGGACTATATAATTCTCTGTATTCTTTATTCTTTGCTCTTTTATTTATTGTTCCAATTCTAACAATTCAAGATAAAAATTTCTAAAATGAAGTTTAAAGAAAAAATTGCACGATCTACAATTTAAAGACTAGATTAAAATAGATAATGTAGGTTAAATTTAAATTTATTTTTTATTTAGACTCATTTCACATTTAAGTATGTTGGTATTTACTTAAAAAAAAAAAAAAAAAAGGGAAGGGGAAAGGGAAAGGGAAGGGGAAGGGCTGCATGGTTGGGGCCCTAGGCGGCTATGGCCAGGGCCGGGGCCGGCTCTGGTCGTGATGGTTAGGGAAGGGTTTGGGGGGTGAGGTGGAGGTGGAGGTGGAGGTGGAGGTGGAAATTTTTTTTTTCTTTTTCATTTTAGTTGTTTTTAATTTTTCAAGTTGTTTAAACAATTTTGTTTTTCTTTAAAGATGCTGTGCAAATCATCTAACTTGACTTAATAGTTTATTTTTATATAGAAATCTTCAACATGCTCAAAGATTGGAGCCAAAAAATCAAATAAAAAAATGGTAAAAAACAAATAGTGCAATTTACCCTTAATATTAATAGGGTGTGTTTGATTGGCAATGGTAGAAAAAGAAAACAATTTTCATGTGAGATGAGGAAAAAAAATCATTAAAATAGTGAGAAAACATTTTCGAAAAAAGTGGTCAAATCTATGTTTTAGGTGTGTTTGATTCCCTTTTTTTTCATGGAAAATGAAAAATCTACCAATTTTAAATTTCTTTAAAAATATTTTTTTATTTTTCAACTTTTGTTTTTGCAACTTTTTTTTTCCATGAAAAATTTTTCCATTGTTTTCAAGGAAAATATTTTAAAGGGATAGAATTTATTTTCCATGGAAATTTGTTAACCTTTTCCAACCCATTTTATTTTCATGGAACATTTTCCAATTATATTTTCGTAGATGTGATGGAAAATATTTTTTTCAACTTCACTCAGTAACGAAAAATAGTCTTTTGACCTTCTATCAAACAACTAAAGTTGGAATACATTTTCCATGAATTGACATTTATTTCTTTGTTGTTATAATCCTTGAGAAAATAACACTCTTAAAAGTCAAGTCATAATTACTATGCACACGTGTCTCTATCTGCATGCAAATTCAAAGCCCCATAGCAAAATTTTTCAAACGACATTTAAGTATGAAGACTAAAAATATTTCTTCATGACATTAGATGATAGATGATACTTTTAATAAAACTTTTAATAAAATAAATGGAGATGCAAAACTTATTTTATTGAACTTATCACTTAATGCCACATAGATTAATAATTATCACTAGTCATGATAAATAACAGTACTCTTTCTTCTTTCAGAACAATTATGTACTCACAATTTTTAAAAATAAGAAATTAAGAAAGAAGATGTCATTTAACTGAATATATCATTGAATAAGGGAACAATAGAGTAGTCAAAGTGTAAACATCATTCAAGCCAGTAAAGGGTCATTTGATCCGCATAAGTCATAACATCTTTGCATGCAAAGATTTGACCACTTGTGTACATATACAATCAAACTGATTTCCCATATCTTATTCTCACTAGATCATAGAGAACCTTCCCCATAGAAAAAGGTAATGGTGAAACTCATGCATACAAATCTATGCCCCAAAACTTGGCAGGTTGATTTGTCCGATGGTTACGGTCCACAGTTTTGATAAGGTCCATGTCCTCTTTTGCCAGCTCGAAGTCGAACACATGAAAATTCTCTTCTAATCTCTCAAGCTTTGATGACTTCGGAATAATAGCCGTGTTTCGTTGAATACCCCAGCGCAGAACGATCTGAGCCACACTCTTCTTATACTTCTCAGCAAGACCCTAAAGCAACAGAAGCGAAAGTGAAAACCATTTACCATCTAATTTTCATAATGAACAAAAAGAATAGCTTTTAAATGCTGAAATAATGCGAGAGAGGATGTACTTTAAGAACTGGATCGTCCAAACATGACACTGAACCGAACCATTCAGTGTTGGCGACAGCACCTCCAAGAGGTGTGTGGGCTGTGACACAAATATTATGCTTCTGACAGAATTTGACAAGAGAATCGCGTTGAAAATAAGGGTGTGTTTCGATTTGATTCACAGCAGGCTTCACTTTCGCATAGGCTAAGCAGTCTCTGGTTAGAAAAATATCATAGTTGCTGCCCATAAAACAATGAGGAAATTGTTAAAAAGAAACATTCATTATGTCCACATACTATTTACCTAGTTTAACTTAAACAAAGATGAAACAGTCAGCCGAAATTTATGCATATTCATTCTGCATGATACAGGCAAATCAGTCATGCTGACAAGCAATATTCAGGTACCATATCCTTCTCATGCTGACAAATTACAACATTGTCGAAAAGTGTCTGATATATATATATAACATAAAAAGATTAAGTTGGGGGGGTTATAAATCATTCTGGAGAAATATAGGACAAAGTACATTTACCACCTACAGCAATCCTCCAATCTTGAACTGCCATCTGATCTTTAAAGTTTTACAACTTATTACCTTAAAGATTAGACTGCCTTAACCTACCCTCTCAGTCCAATTCTGACTATGGCGTTAAGTCTTGTCATTTACAACTCAAAAACTGTCATGATATCCAAAAACATCAAAAGCACCTATGTCCTTCCCTTGCACCTTGTTTCAAAATTTCACATTCTTCTTAGAACAAGGAGCAGAAATCACGACTCTCTTTCTTCATATAAAGATTAAAATTGACATGTTCTTGCAATTACTTACACATGTAAGAGAAAATGACTTACAGGGAAATTCAAATATAGAAGAATGGACAGATGAAAAGGGTCAGAACGTTGGCTTAAAATATATCATTTGGTGCTATTTGATTTGGCCAAAAATGTGTAGGAAAGGATACAGATGTGAGACACATATGGTGAGGATTGGTAAAGAAATTTAAAGTTGAGTGGCAACTAAAAAATGATAGAAAACTCTATGTGGTAAAAGGTGTTATACTGATATCATGTAAGATTAGAGCTCATAATTGTTAAAAATAGTGGCACAAAATTTAATTAAAAGGTGCTATTATGCTCTTAGTTACTAGTTTCACATGCTAAAGTCAGCAAACCTGAAAAGTCAAAACTTTTTAATCATACTTTCTTGTTGCACCCAAAACACAAAGTTTGGCATGCAACTAATCATTGTTTTATCACATGTTCGAAATTTCGGATTGAAAAAAGTAGAGAAAGGTAATAACGTCCTAATATCGTACATAACGAGATGGTTTTCTGAAATCGTATTCAAATTATTGGGTGGGGCATACTTTTTTATAGATGTTTGCACATTGTTCTAGGAATGCGAAGTTTTGAAAGTTGACACATATTAGACATGCTTGAACTTGCATGACTACGGCATGCATAGATTAAGGTCAATGTTGATATCTCACTTGCAAAAAAAAGCATAAAATGTAACAAACACAGAGCTTTTTAGTTACCTGATCCCTATGCTACGCACAAAGCCCATGGAAACTAGATCTTCCATAGCATGCCACGTGGTCTCCAGTGATATTGTAGTGTCTATATCCAAAACACCATCATCCCCCAAAGCACTTGCAGTTGCACCAACTCCTTCACAAATTTTAAAATTGGAACAAAAATTTATCTCATTTAAATTCAAAGGGATATGATATAGTCAATGAAAATCTCCAACTCAATCCTCTCTCATCCCCCAAAATCAATGGTAAGGAACGAAAATGACAAGAATTTCATAAAATTTATCTCCATTCTCATAAAGCAAAACCTATTTTTCCATACTGCGATTTTCTAATATTGCACATTATAGAAAAAAAGAGGATTCTTGCATTTTCCCTCCCGATGAGAAAGCATTCATTCTTCAGCCCATATTTCCATACCCCCTACAAATTAAACTTTCAAGTCCTACAATGCACAGTGGTGTTCAGACATTGATTCAATCATTCAAAGGCAGTAAAACAATCTTCGTCTATCCTATTTATTGTGCAGGGAAATAGCATGGTACTGAGATGTTAAAGCCAAGCCATGAAGTTTCAAAGAAAAGATGGTGAATACCCTTCAAGCCTATAAATATAGAGGGACAGATCCAAGGTACAAGAGGATGCATACCTGTATGTCGTGTGGCAACAGGGAAGTGAACAAGGTATAAATCTAGATAATCTAGCCTTAGTTTCTTTAAACTGTCTTTACAGGCCTCAACAACATGACCATGATCTGAATTCCAAAGCTACAACAGGACAAATTTTATTACCTTCAGAATGCGATTCTTAATCTCAACCCAAGCAAACTATGAAAAGATTAATTAAAAATAAGCTTTCTGATACATTGTAACTCACCTTGGTTGTTATGAAAAGATCCTCCCTCTTCACAAGTCCAGTCTGAAATGCTTCAGCAAGTGCCTCCCCGACTTCTGCTTCATTCTTATAATCCGCTGCAAACAAGTGAACCCAATAACACAATCAAGGAAAAAATTAGAAAAGCTACGGTCCTCTTAATGTAAACAGACATTGATATTGTGTGATGAAAGAGTACCGGCGCAATCAAAGTGACGATAACCAATCTTAATAGCATTGAAGAGAAGATCCTTGATGTCTTTGTCTTCCATTCGCCAAACGCCCAGTCCGATTACGGGCATTTTGAAGCCGCTGTTTAGTGTAATCGCCATTTTTCCTAACACAACAAATCTCTGTACGTCGCTTCTCCCTCTATCTACAAATTGGGTATATGTTTGATGTGTATATTTCTCACTACACCTCTGTCTGGGATATTAATCGCAGGGTTACGACGTCGTTTAGGTATTGCGACCCGGCCAGCTAAGATGTGAAAGGCTGGGAAACGATTTCACACCCATTTATGTATCCACCTATGTTGCCTAGCATTAATGGGCTGTGGAACCATCAATTACTAATAATTATTTGATAGTTATTTCAGCGTGAACAATATAAGTAGACAACATAAATAATGGACAAGATTAGTTGGTAGAAGATCATTTCTGTTAAAAGGTTTATATAATGTAAGAGGGGTGATATACCACCACATTGACTCACCAATTACAACGTTGTTTAGGTATTACGACATCATTTAGGTATTGTTGACAATTTTTGAACTTTTTTAAAAATGATCTCTATGACGATACCATAGTTATCGTATCACCATTCTGTAATGTAAGTACACCACTTAAGTACCTTAAGCATGTTGGGATGCGATTTTAGGAGTACAAATCAAATTTAACAATGGAAAAAGGAAAATAAAATTGACTTTGACCCTTAACATTTGAATTTGATTTAGATGAATATAATCATATATACTTTTTTTGTTTTTTGTAAAATGAAAAAAAACTCCGTCCATATGATCGTTGACTGGTAGTACATGTCCATAAATAGTACATGTCCATAAAATAATTATGTCTAGCAACGTAAATTAGAGACCGTACGATTTGGATTTGATCATCTTATGAGGAAACGGAGCACGGTAGACCGTTAAATAGCAAATTCTAATTCTACAAAACACATAATGCGAGTTCGACGAATATTAAACGCATATACCACGTGATTCGAAATTCAAAACTAAACTGTGGTAAAGAAACTTTAATTAACCTAACCATGGTTACTTTCATCCAACGCCCTTTTTATATTAATCTGATTACCAGATCGCCACGCGTGTCCCTAATTAACGGCCAGGATCATTCTTCAGTGGATAACCATCCTTCGCCCCCTCCTATATGAACTCCTCCTCACCGCCAAAACCCTAACAAGCACGAGTAGACAAAAATAGTTCGTGAGAAAAAATTATCAAAAATTCATAGAAATGGCAAACCCAAAGGTTTTCTTCGATATGACGATCGGTGGCCAACCGGTCGGTAGGATTGTCATGGAGCTCTACGCCGACGTCGTCCCCAAGACCGCCGAGAACTTCCGTGCCCTTTGCACCGGCGAGAAAGGCATCGGGAAATCCGGCAAGCCTTTGCACTACAAGGGATCATCCTTCCACCGTGTGATTCCTAACTTCATGTGCCAGGGAGGAGACTTCACTGCAGGGAACGGTACTGGTGGCGAATCGATCTACGGCGCAAAATTCGCGGATGAGAACTTCGTGAAGAAGCACACCGGACCCGGAATCCTCTCTATGGCTAATGCTGGGCCCGGGACTAACGGATCCCAGTTCTTCGTCTGTACCGCTAAGACTGAATGGCTCGACGGCAAGCACGTCGTCTTCGGGCAGGTTATCGAGGGACTAGATGTTGTGAAGGCCATCGAGAAGGTTGGATCTGGTTCTGGAAGGACCTCCAAGCCTGTTGTGGTCAGCGACTGCGGTCAACTCTCTTAGATCTATCTTGTGAAGATCTGATATATCTTAGATCCGATGATGATCTATGAATTAATTCTACTTTGTCTATTTAATTTTCACTTTTATGACTCTTAGCCTCTTTATTTTGAGTTTACCGTTTGGCTGTGCTTATCGAAGGTTGTTCTACTTGACTTTGAATTATCGTGTTTAATCTCAACTGCCTTCAGAAATAAGATTCGTGCAATTTTTATGCTCGATAAGCTTGGATTTCACTGTTGATTGTTGTTTGGTATATTACATATAAAAATATCGGGTTCTTTGTTCGTTTTGCTGGTTATTATTGTTCATTTGTTTGTATGGGGGAAAATTTGGGGCTGAAGGAGGCAAGTAATTGAAGTTTAGGTCTTTAACAAGGCAATTCCTATAATCCTATTCGACGCTTTGGCCTTTGTACTGCAGCCAATAGAGATTGTACAACGCAACAGTTTAGATATTGTGAGTTGTTGATGACTGATGATGACTTCCCACTTTTGTCTTTGTGGACTCGGTCCATCCTTGTACTATATTTGTTAGATCTGAGAAAGAGACGTTAATATTTTTTTGTTCATAAGTAGATGAGATTTTATTGAATGGTAATATTGTGTAATATATAATTGCGTAGTTAGTCGGCAATTTTCGCTCGAGGGACCAGAGAATAGAATACTGAATGGAGGGTTATTATTGTTTATTGTTATTAAATGTTTTAATGTCAAGAAAAGGTTAGACATTGGATTCTTGAGGAGAGAGATATGTTAGTATGATCTTTTAAGGCAATTAAAGGAAAATTAGAGTTGGGCTTTTCACCTTTTCTATGTCTCGAGTCCCTAAACTTTAAAAGTGAAGTTTGGAACTAAAAGTTGAGGAATGGCGGCCTTGCCCTGCCCGTTAGGTTAGGTAATCGAGTCTAGAATAGGGATCATAATTTTTGTCTCAAATCTGTTTCGATTTTTTTCATTTTATTTTATTTTTATATTTTAAAAAATATAAATAAATAATAAATTAATTAAATAAGACGGAAAATGAGAATTTTTCAATCTTGGTCAACAGTGTGAATTTAACGTTGTTCTTTCTTATTCTTTGTAGGTCCATTGAGAGCTCTATGTATGTTACTATGTTTGCAAGATTTTATTTGTAAATTTCAGAGTGACTACTTGTATGGAATTGTGAAGACAAGTAGACAACAACCGGTGGTGAGTATGGATAACAAAAAAATTCTCCTTTAACACACCGTGTTAGCAATCGTATGGAATTGTGAAGACAAGTAGACAACGACTAGTGGTGAGTATGGATAACAAAGAAATTCTCCTTTAACCCACCGTGTTAGTAATCAGGGCGGGGGCAAAAATCATGGTTTCCGCCCCGGATTCGTTCCAAATCTTTTTATTTTATTTTAATTTTATGTTTTAAAATTTAAATCATATTTTAAAAAATTAATAATATTCAAAATTAATTAATTAATTGAACGGAACTATAAATATAGATTTTTCAATTATCGTCTCGATTTCCACTCTGCCTCTGAAAAATCTCCAATTGAGTGGGGATAGTAATGACCTCCACCAGCCCCACCCCACCCCACCCCACCCCCACCCCACCCCACCCCACCCCTTGTGGTAAGGGAAGAGGGCGTTGGCAAGCTTGGGACTGGGTGGTGGTGTGTTAACTATGGTTGGTATTTGAGTTGAATGGGGTGGGAGGAGAATATAATTTTTTTCTTGTTCCACTTTTAAATGTTGTTTGTAAAAATTTTGCTAATTAGATTCTCATTTTACCGTTCTAACATATCTTTTCTTTTAATATATGTACCCAGAATGGCTTCCTTTTCCGTTAAAATTTGTACCTAAGTGCCGGCCCCTATTCGGCTATCCCCATTCCAACAAGCAATTCGCTGAGGTAGCAAGGACATGAGTTTCGCGCCCACTGTGCCATGGAGCACCTAGTTGCGTTCTTCCCAAATTACCTATAAAACATATCCAATACATCCAAATTTTGCCCCTAGCATCTTTGAGACAGTCCGAATAAAATATCGTGCACATCTTCCGCCTCATTGAACGGTTTGAGCCTCTTCCACCAGCCCATCTTCTTCGATAACCTCTTCAACTCCCCCGCACCATAAAATCACATGTGGGATTTACTCTCGTAGGTGACCACGAAAGCACCTCTCCTCCTACCTACTCCATTTGTTCTAAGATTCTCCTAGGTTGGTATAGTCCAATTGGATGCCCGCCAAAGAAAGATCTTGAATTTTGGGGATGTTGGTACTTTTCAAACGAATTTCTACTATTTTATAAGACCCACATCATTAGATGAGTTTTTACTCGACAAACTTACATCTACTAAACATTTATAAATTTCATTAAGCTCATAGTGCCAATAAGCCTATCTTGACATTTCTTCAATAGTATCGATATTGATAATTTGTCTGAATCACAGATGAATATTAATTTCTATCATGATCACTCTAGATAATAATGTGATTCAAATGATTTCAACAAAAATATAAATTAGAAAGAGGAAGAAAAAAAAAAGCTACCTTGTGCCATTTCTCTACTCCGCCTCTAGTCTTCAACTCTCACCACACATCTCCTCCTTCCTATTTCCGATGCTTAAAACTTTAATTTTAATCATAACTTATAAATAGGAATATGAGAGACTCAAACATAAATTTTTATACTTATGTCATGGTTATAAGCTATAAGCTTTTGCTGTTCAATTTTTATAGACTTATATTTTGTGCAATTTCATTTTCATTTTTCAAATTCATACTACTATTTTAGCGATAATTTTGCCACGTATTTGATTTTATATTAAAATTTTACAATTATTTTTTAATATAAATTTCACAATTAATTTTTAATATTTTAAATTTCAAATATAATAAATGTAACAAATATAACAAACATTTTTTTTTTTTGTAAATAATCCCTACAATAATATAAGAGTCTTAATTTTTTCACAGTTCAACTTTCGTTCAAAACGCATCGTTTTGGCGTTCAACACGCCACAATTTTTGACTTTTTTTCCCTCCAATTTTGTGGAGATTCTCGACACAAATTGGAACCAATTTCTGGATCCCAAGCAAAATGGTTTTGCACTTTTTTTTCCCTCTTTTTCTTTCTTTCTCCAATCCAAACAGATTTTAATTCAAATTTTCACGATTTTTTTTTGGTATTTGATTTTATAAGCAAATTGTACACAATTCGTTAATATTTGTGTCATTTCTTGGTGAAAAAAGTTGGAGCCTGAGTTCTAATTCTTGAAGTTTTGTTTCGTGCACTTTTCCCCCCTCCAATTGTGCAGAGAATATATTAGATTTTTTTTGTTTTTTTTAAGAATCTCAACATTGGAACCAATTTTTCCCCCTATTTTTATTTATGCTTCCGATTATATATTGTTTTTTTGGGACCAACTCGCATTTGTCATAGAGTTTCATTTGTCAAGTAACTCAACAAATTGGGTCAAATTACTTGGAGTTAAGCCAAAAAATTTTTTTTGTCAAGAATCTCGACACTGTTCAAATGCTATTTTTTTTTTTTTTTTTTTAATTTGTCGAGATTCTCGACAAACCCAACAATGCCATGCAAAATTTGATAATTTTTTTTTTTGTCAAAATTCTCGACAAACCAATAAAAAAAAAATGGTTTGTCGAGAATCTTGACAAACCAAATGATTTGTCGAGATTCTCAGCAAACCAAGAAAGCCAAGCAATGCCAAGTAAAATGGGTTAATTTTTTTTTTCCTTATTTTTTTCTTTTACTATTCAAACATTCGTCCAAATTTTCATTCAATTTCTCACTAGTCTTTTTTTTATAAGCAAATTATACACAATTCGTTAATATTTGAGTCATTTCTTGGGGAAAAAAAAGTTGGAGCCTGCCCCTTTTTTTTTCTTCCAATTGTGTTGAGAATTTGTTTGATTTTTTTTATTTTTTATTTTTTTGTCGAGAATCTCGCCATTGAACCAATTTTTTCCCCTATTTTTATTTATGATTCCAGCTATGGAAATTATAAAATTTCCAATGTTTTTTTGGATAAATTTTGGACATTTTTACAACTCGCATTTGTTGAGCATCTCGACAAATAGAAGTTCCGTTTGTCGAGTAACTCGACAAATTGGGTCAAATTACTCATTTGTCTAGTCTCGACAAATTGGAGTTAAGGCCAAAAAAAAAAAAAAATTGTTTCAAATCTCAACACTGTCCAAATGACAATTTCTTTCTTTTTTCTTTTCTTTTCAAAACAATAAAAAAAAAAAATTGTTTATCGAGAATCTCGACAAACAAAAAAAAATTGGCATTGCTTTCTTGGTTTGTCGAGATTCTTGGCAAACCAAGAAAGAAAGCCAAGCAATGCAACAATTTTTTTTTATTTTTTTATTTTTTTTAAAGAATGTGAGGCAATAGTCCATTTTGAGAATTATTATCATTTTTTTCTTATTTTTTTTCTTTTACTATTCAAACATTCGTTCAAATTTTCTTTCAATTTTTCACTAATATTTTTTTATTTGATCTTATAAGTAAATTGTACACGATTCTTTAATATTTGGCTTTTGTGTCATTGGTAAAAAAGTTGAAAAATTGGAGCCGAGTTCGAAGAATAAAGTTTGGTTCAATTCGAATTCTCGAAAATTTGGTCAAATTCAATAAAAATATAAAAGTAGTCATTTTACCACATCACTTTACCAACATCTAAATGTCTTTTATAAATCTTAGTTACTTAATATTTTTTGTACGATTTATGTGTTTATTTGGTTATACTTTTCTTAATAGAATTTCAACATTTTACTTAGTTAATTGTATTAAATAGTATGTTCAAAAATATGTTTTTAATATTTATTATTTGCGTATTATACATTTAGAATTTTGGGTAAATAGCACAAAACGTTCCTACCTATTGAGGGTATTGTGGAAAACGTCTCTACCTTCAAAATTTTGGCATTTTCACCCTTACCTACTGGATTTCCTGCGCAAAACGTCATTCAGTCCAAAAATCAGCCATTAAAATAGGGGTAAATTAGTCCAACCACTTTTTTCACATATATATTACTTCTTTTAAAATTGAGGGGCTTTTCATACAATTTCCAAAATTGCATGGCAGGCCCCCGTCCCCAAATTTCAGATCTAATAAAGAATGAAACCAAATTAAATTAAAACCTTTCACCCAAAATAAAGATCCATACTCTAGTTCTTGTTCTGAAAAAATATTGGGTTTTTTAAAATTTTGCCAGCAAAAGGAGGAAAAAAAGAAAGGAAACTTCATTCTTTGGTTTTGAGACTGTTAAGATTTTGGTAACATTCTTCTTTACTTCAATTCTACACTTCTGTTTATTGAAGTCATTAAATGACAATGCACTTGGCTATTAGGATCGCAAACAGATTTTAGCAAATGGTGTTTTGTGTTATGAATCTGGAGAATTTTAGGGAAATGTTGACACAATTTTTGGAGGATTTTTGTTGGGTTTGTAAACTTGTAGATTTTTATCTGAGAGATTTGTTTAGTGCTTTTCGTCTTCTTCTTGGTTGCAGAATATCTAATAATATGCATGTAGTGTGTTAACATTTGATGAGGTTTGTGTGAGTTTTGGGGTTTTCACATACCATTTTCACGGTTCTTTGGGGGCGTATGCAGTTCGTGGATCATACATTCATTTATGTAGGACTAGAAGAGTACTTTGCGTATTAAGATGATGTATGATTTGCATTTAGTTTCTTGGAAATATGGAGAATATGTTACAATCTATTACTTTTACCATGAATGTTAAAGACTTGAGTTGCGTAATTACCAAATTCAATTTGCTTTGATTTGTTATTTACCATCTTTAAATTCGGAGAGATGGGTTGTGTTGCATCAAGAATTGATAAAGAAGAGAGGTGAGAATTTGCAAGGAGAGGAAGATCTTGATGAAGCGGTTGTTACGATATCGAGAAGAATTTGCTAATCTTTCATTTGGCGGTGGTCGCACGGTTTGTCTTACACCGTGACCACCGCCTCTTCGTCGTCGAACAACAAAGGGGCCATGGTTTCCATTGGTTTCACTTTTCAGATTTGGGGACGGGTGCATCATGCAATTTTGGAAATTGCATGGAAAGTCCCCAATTTAAAAGTAATATATGTGAAAAAAGTGGTGAACTAATTTACCCCTATGTTAATAGGCGATTTTTGGGTGAAGGACGTTTTTTGCAGAAATCCAGAGGTAAGGGTGAAAATGCCAAAATTTTGAAGGTAGGGACGTTTTTCACAATACCCTCAATAGGTAGAGGATGTTTTGTCTTTATTTACCCTAAAATTTTTATACATATCGCTAAAGCGTGCAATGCACGTATCAAAAATTAGTGTAACATGTTAAAAAAAATTAAAAAAAATATTTTTAAAATAAAAAATAAATTATTTTTATTTTTATTTTTTATAGTATATCACCAACTATCCCATTATTTTACAGACATAACCCTAAATTTGTCTACCTACCAAGCCAACACGGGAGCCACACTGCCCACACCACTTGGAGAGAGATCAAATATGCGAGCTACATCCCAACTAAGCCAGTGGGTCCAGTCAAGTCAAAATTGGTAATGAAATAAATATAGGGTAAATAACACTAAGGTCCATAACCTTTGAATTTTTATGATAATAATTCTAAATTTTCAATTTTTATCATTCTAGATCCCTATTTTTTAAAAAGCTTTCAAACATGGTCCTTCTGTTAAGAAAATTGTTGAGTTGATTGTTACATGGTCAATTTTTAAAAATGACCAATCAACTTTTTTTCGAATTAAAATAAAAAATAGAAAAAAGAATTGCTACCAACCATTTCTCTCACGGCTTCCTCTTTTCCAAAATCACTGTCACCAATCACCATCTACCGCCTCCTCAAATCCCTGCACTATCTCTGCATTAATGAATGTGTGGTTGAAAAGATAATAAAAATGTAGGTATCGTGAAATGTATTGTTAAAATCAATTATTGATTTTGACTACAGTTTTTTATAGTAGATTTTTATTTTGAACCAAACAAAAGTTAGATATATGGCAAAATCAACCACGGCCTATTTCTCATCTGTTAGGGGTAGGGGTGTTCAAGTCAGAGAACGTAACAATCAACTTAGGTTGAACTCACCATTTTATTGTAGAGGGATGATGTCCAAAGTGATTATAAATCTACAAGACAGATCCTCCATTGTGAATATAATGAGATCAGTACATTGCACCATTTTTCAGAATCGAATTCCGCGACGATCTATTTTTTTCTCGTGACTCTACGAAACAAATTTTTATCAGAAATAGCTCTCCTTAGGTCGCCCCACGAGAGTTCCCCAAGATTAGGTGCCTGATACCAAATTTAACAAACCACTTTGGTAGAACGCATCCTTAAAATCGAGTTGCAAAGGATGGAAGTCCAAAGTGGTCATAAACCAACAAAGTAAACCTTCCTTGAACAATGTAGGATGTACAATAAGATTCTAGTAGAGAATTAGGGGTTATACATAGGATTGTAGAACTTGGGGCTCAAGCAAAGGGCATGGGTCCAAGTGCAAGTCCAAGTGCAAGTGCAAGTGCAAAAACTAGAGATTGAGTTGAGGGTTGAAATGTGGAGTGGAAGGTTGGGGGAAGAGATGCAATTTATTTATTTATTTTAATAATCAAATTTATTTTTCATTAAACATTAATTATTTATCCCTTTTAGATGGAATTTCTATAAGACTACGAGTGCAACAAAAGTGAAAATTTGAGGTTATAAATCCTCTATTTTGAGAGTTTAAGGCAAAGATGCAACAAGGCCAATACTCGGACCCTCTGCTGCTATTTTCTCATAAATAAATGAACAGAATCGGCATTACAGCTCGGAAAATCAAGTACTGATAGAGTTGACGGTCCATTTCATCAGCATCGCGAAACAATCATGTACCAATGAAATTGTCCCAAGTCGACACAGGGCATCCAATCCGAAACCGTACAGTTCAAACCATCGGAACCTTCCTATAACACGACGACTCGACACGAAACGTCCTGTTGCAACTCCAGTTTTTGCCTTGTTCCTGAAATTAGCATCGTGATTTGGGTTGAATTAGCTGGAAATCGAACTCATTGCGATATCGTCGGATTGTATTGTAATGTTATCCAGTGTTATAGTTCATATACATTGGTGTATGCAGTATTTATTGTAGTTACAGAAGAAAGATAAAGGGGGATATATGGGGGCGTCGGACAATACGAGAGGGCTAATACTGGCAATAGTGTCGAGCTTGTTCATTGGAGCGAGCTTCATATTGAAAAAGAAAGGCCTCAGGCGTGCTGCTGCTGCTGGTACTCGTGCAGGTCGGGAATATTCAATCTATATGATTTTTTATTTTTTATTTTTTTGGTTGTTTTCTAGTGTTTGAGTGGTTACTAGTTAGGTAGATCTCTGCTTCATTGAGTCGGTATATATGAAATGATTTCGAGGGAAACAACTGATTGTCCCGAGGGCCATTATTGGGAATTTATTAGACTCCTTACTGATCTGTGTTTAATTTTTGAATTACAAGCAATTTCAATCTGTCTTTCATGAATTTAGGATTAGTGTATAAAACTATCAAAGAAATAACGATTAACCCGAGCATTCTGATTTCGAATGTTGATATACTACAATCAGTTGAGTTGCTATGCTGAGACAAGGGAATAGATCATTGATGATTTAAGTTTGTTGGGACAGAAATATTGCTATCACGGATTCACGGTCACTCTGTGAAGATGAGTGGCTGGGAGTTTTCAATTTTTGGACTTCTTGCTGTGATGATATATTTTAGCACACTATTGAGCTTTAAATGAGCAAGTGCAGCAATAGACTATGTCAGTCAGTTATGAGATGTGAATTACCATTTTGAGTTAACTCATTTTCGTGCAATCGATGAATTCTTGAATATGAGCTTTGGTTGGCAGAATTTCATGGTTTTTGAAAGTTTGTGTGTCAATGGGGTGTTTGAACTGGTGTCTTTTTCAGCATTGGAAATGCCAATAGGCCTGTGTAATGGAAACTACAGTCACACCGCATATGGAGGGTTTTATTCTCTTCATGTGAAATCTTTATACTAGGGTAGTTGAGCTCAAAAATTCATTAGGGACTGAAGTTGTTACTTGTGAGAATAGAACAAAACCCAAGGATGAACAAGTCGCTGCAATTTGGGAGTGCATGCATGATATTTGAGATGATTTAGCAAGCCCCATAACAAATTTGAGCGCTTCTCATATAACATCAGCAATCCACTATCAGAGTTCTCAAAGAACTGTCTTTGCATATGGTCCCATTAGGCGGATTTGGGGGGGGGACGGAGTGTCAAGAAATTTTTTTTTAGTAGCAGTCTGGTCTCCAAAACTTCGTGGTCCTCCCAAGTGGTGTGACTGGATCCCATTCTTTGCTTTACTTGCCTTCTTATTCTTCAAATGCTTGGTTTAAGCTCACACATTTGCTTGTCAAGCTTGAGGGGTATCATTTATATGTATTGACTGGCAGCAAACGTGCTTTCATTGTTCTTGAACTGAGATGTGTCCGGGGAGAGGAATTACAATGGGCATTTTTGTTAGTACTTCTATAGCAACCTAGTTAAAGGATTTTATTAACTAGATCTATTGACTTGAAGGTGACTTGATTGTCAGTATATTCCCCCCCCACCCTTTGTAAGGATCCTTGTATTTTATTGTGTATTTATTGTTTAGCCTTTATATACAACGTCCATTTCTTATGTTAAAAGAAAGAGAGAAAAAGAATGTACTTACGTATCTCAATAAATCTGAAATGTTTTTCACTATATGCCGCGATTTCCACTCCTATATATGTGCACTTTCATTCTTAAAATCCTTTTGAGTATTTTATGCTATTAATACTGCAGGTGTTGGAGGCTACACTTACTTGCTAGAACCTCTTTGGTGGATTGGCATGATTACAAGTGATTTGTGGATTATTTTCATAACAGTTACTCCCTTCTGATTACCAATGCATGAATTCGTTCTGACATTATATTAACAACTGGGTAATTGCCTTTGCATGCAGTGATTGTTGGAGAAGTAGCAAATTTTGTAGCTTACATTTATGCTCCAGCTGTTATTGTGACCCCTCTTGGTGCATTGAGTATAATTGTTAGGTATGTTCTTCGACTTCAATTGTGTGTGATAACAACGGACTTTGATAATATTTACACAACTAACCCTTTTCATGAATCTGATAGTGCTATTCTGGCACACTTTATGTTGAAGGAGAGGCTGAGGCAGATGGGTATACTGGGATGTGTGTCTTGCATTGTAGGATCGGTAGTAATTGTAATTCATGCACCTCAGGAACATATGCCAACTTCAGTACAAGAAATCTGGACTTTGGCTACTCAACCAGGTTCCCACCTCTTTTTTCTGCATTTTTCTTTTCTTTTCAAATTTGTGTCCATAAATGATATTGTTGTTGGACTACTGCTCATTTCTTCTCATTGCTACTGTGCTACAGCATTTCTGATTTATGTCGCAGCTACAGTATCAATAGTTCTCGCTTTGATTCTGCATTTTGAGCCTCTCTATGGGCAGACAAACATATTGGTTTACTTAGGAATTTGTTCCCTAATGGGTGCTCTAACGGTAATTGCATCTCTTTTGTCCAATTATGAGATTTTAAGGTGGCTTGCATATCTATAGTATCTGATGAAGAAATTCTGTCGCACACTTGCTTTGTATTTTTCATGTTACCCATGTAGGTTGTCAGTATAAAGGCTATTGGTATTGCAATAAAGCTTACTTTGGAGGGGATCAATCAAATTGGATATCCCCAGACTTGGTTTTTCTTTTCAGTTGCAGTAATCTGTGTGATCGCACAGTTAAATTATCTCAACAAGGTAGTCATATTTTTATTAAGATTCATGGTAAATTGGTGGCATTTTTAGGTGTTGGATTAAGAAACTGTTTGCACTTCTATTCTCCGCGTTTCACCAAAATATTTACTTTGGTATGTAAATTTGTGCTTATATATAGAATATTCAAGTTTCACAAATGAATCTATTCTTGCATCACTGATTCACTATTGGAGCACGAATTATTTTCATTTTCTGATCGAGTTTGGTGCGGTGCCTATCTGGTGCAGTAGGTAATGCAATATCATAGGGATGTGTTGTAGAAACTTTAAGTGTGATTGATGTGCAGAGGTTTTTTTTTAATAAGGGGCAAGGGGAAGGGGAGGCAGGTGAATTATACACCTAGAGGTTGAGATTGCTCGTGCTGCTCTTTGGTTGGAGAAGGTAAAAACAATGTCAGGGGTGAGTTAATTGCCAAAAGGGGCAGCTTTTCTGTTTACTGTTAACTGTTTCTCTGCTTGGTTTGTGCTCTGAGTACTTTGCAGTACATCTTCGAATATTTGGTTAGATGATTCTAGAAAAATATATAACGTGAATGGAAATTGGAAGTTTCCCTTTAGAAAAAGCTAGATTTTTTTTTTTTTGCACAAATTAAAAATGTCAGGATTTTTTAAGATGAATAACCAATCTAGTGGTTCCATACATAGGATAGTGTGTCTGCGAAGCCACGTTTTGTCCCACGTTGGAGGTATAAGTGAAAGTTGTGGGTTTAAGTTGGCTTTAGTGGGAAGAGAGACACAATAGTTACTTCATAAGCCTACAACTCAGGTGGAGCTTGTGGACCAGCTGTATGGCAGTGTTTCTTGCATAACTAAGCCAAGACCTGATTGGTCACTTACAATATAGTGTTAAAGAGAATTATTTCAAGACATGTATTAGTTAAAATATACTGTTCTGCCAAATTTTATTTTTAATCATCCACACCATATAAGCTATCCACTTCTATCTCACTGCCATTTGCATGCTACTGTTTATAGAAAGGGTATGCTCATTTAGCTTTTATATGTCTCTATTCCTCCTATCATGTGAGGTTAATTTTTATTTTTTTTCCTTATCCTCGTGCGAGTTTCCTCCAATGACCATTGCTCTCCATTTGCATTGCAGTAATCTAGACTAAAAATGAGTATTTAACTCAGAATCACAGTTATCACTTTTGGGTACTTAATTTGAGTAGGAATCATGGTTTGGCATTTAATAACTTCAGGTGTCAAGAATGATGGACATCTCAATAGGCGGAGGATGTTATTTCCATAATCAAACTATGTCCAACTAAATTAAGTTTTTTTGTGAGGCGTGTTTGGGAGATTTAAAAGCAAAGAATCTATCAATCAAAATTATCAAATTAGGTATAGTCCTGGTTGAATGAAATTAGTCAGATCAGAAATAGGTTAGGAGACATACATTTGTAACGATGATTTCTAAGGGCAGACAAACAATTTACATCATATTACCGTGGAAGCTTATATCCATACATTCCATCACTCACATTGAGATAACCATTTCCACTAGGAGAACTTTCATCAAACTGTTGAATTTAAGGAACTTGTGTACATTACATGCCTTGTTTGTGATGCTTTCGAAATATCTTTTTCTTATTTCAAGACTAACTATGTTAAGGGTTGAGAATTAGGGCGATTAATCTACGTGATGGTTCTATTGACTCTTAACTACTAGATTTTTCTATTGTCCTGAATCATTTGTTTTTCTCTTTCTACTTTACCAATCCCTATGTCATTTGTTTAGGCACTTGACACTTTCAATGCGGCAATTGTTTCTCCAATATATTATGTGATGTTCACAACTCTGACTATCATTGCAAGTGCTATAATGTTCAAGGTAACTGCCAATCTCTCCAAGTATCTCATCCTCATCCCTCTTCACTACAGCTAACAGAAGATGGTGAACTATCGATGTCATCACATACTTGTTCTGCAGGATTGGTCAGGTCAGAATGTGAGTAGCATATTGTCTGAGATATGTGGGTTCATCACTGTGCTTTCAGGAACAGTCATACTTCACACGACAAGAGAAGAGGAGCCAGCAACTTCACCAGGTATAGTTAAAGGTGAATTGTTGTGGAGTCGTCCATTTTAGGTAGCACTAGGCTTCTGATCCGAGTGCTTAATTTTGGTTATGCAAGTATCGTATCAGCTTCTTATAGTCCTAAGGATTAGAACATTGGTTGTGAAAAATGATGAGACTAGTATTTTCAAAACTTAAGAAGAGGTGGAATTCTATGATTAGAAAGATGTGAACCGTTGGGGTTTAACTTTGGTGATCATTCTTGATGGAGATGAGTGGAAAAGGGGTCTCCATGAAGCTAACCCTAGATAAACACGAGATCAGATTTTTTTGTGTTGAGTTGAGTCCAAGGAATTGTAATTTTTTTTTCTTTTTCACCATCCACAAAAATAGGCTTGATTTCTATTGTGGTTGGGAAAGATGTAGTTGCATCACATCTTCCAATAGAAGTGGCGATGAATTGAACACGATGGAGAAAAAAGATTAACGTGGTCGACTCCAGGTTTGTTGGGAATAAGACTTAGTTTGTTGTTATTATAAGTGTTCATTCATGCTATAATTTCCTTCTTTAAAAACAAAACTATACTTTTAGAGGACTTTGTCATGCAAATATTTACCAAAGAAAGCTTCGAATAAACAAGTGGCACACAGTAAAATTTATTAGCCGTCGAGTACTCACTTTTTGTAATTTGATTGCTCTTATTCTAGTTCAAAATGTAGCCTATGTTATTAAGTTGATGTTGATTGTGGGACACTAGCATGATACTTGCCTTGTTACTCTCCACATCGATTTTAGAATGAGCTAATAGTATGCACTGTCTATTTTATGTAGGAACCATAAGCTGGTACGATGGAGATCAAGCAAAAGGTTTGGAGGATGCACATTTTACCAGGTTGCAAAATTCTGATTACTTTGACCAACGAAATTTTCCCCTTGGGACGAATGTGAGAACATAATACCCGAACCCTATTGGCATCCAATGTCCAACCCATTGATTTCCAAAGCAGAGTTTTTTATTCTTATTAGAAAATCTCCCTGGCGCCTAGATTAGATGGGCAATCTCTCCTCTGCAAGTTTTCTTTTGACGGCCTGGAGAAATACCGCATGACCACACACACATTTTTTAGTTTGAATGGTTTTCATCTTAGAAGGCTGTCTTAAGCTTCACAGGAGTACGCTTAGATTTGTTCTCGTCGAGGATTTTCTCATTGATGGTTGTATATATTCAAATCTTACGGTTTGAGGGTTGTATGATCATTGGTTTGTTTCGTCAATCTTTGTTTTGAGGTTGTAGCAATAGCGACATTTGTTGTCTGACAGAGATAATATAGTCCAAGGATCAGTGCAGAAGTAGCATGTATTTCTTGTTTCCAGATGTTCGCCCTTTTTTGGGGGCGTTGGGGGGTGATAAACATAAGAGCAGTTTGTACCTGTTGTAATCTTCCAGTTTTGTGTGGGGTCAATTTGTATTGATATTTGTGCATAGATATCTTCTTTCCTTCTCTTTCGAAGAATTGAAAGTTATCCTTTTGGAATCCTGTTCTGTCAATTTTTTTTTACTTTTGCTAGATGATTCAATAAAGACAACTAACTGGTCCACTAAAATTATTCGAGGCGTAAGTTCAACCTCAAATTGACAATTCTTTGATTATTTATTTATTCGATCTCAAGCTTCGTAGAAAATCTAATAATATTGTTAGTGAAACATTGAATTTAGTGTTTGTTTGGAAGAGATTTTAAGGGATATTTCATTTTCTATTTTTTGACTTTTGGGACAAAATAACTAAAATGATCCTATTTTCTAGTCAAATATTACGGTTCATTTAGAAAGCAAAAAGTCGTTTTCGTCTAAAGTCAAAAAATAGAAAATGAAAAATCCATTAAAATTTCTTCCAAACAACCACTAAATGACATGCATTAGCCAATTTTTTTTTCTTCAGTAAATCAAGAGTTTATTAGAATAATTAAAAAACTAATTTCTCAAGTGAATCATTAGTCATTAAGAAACTAATTTCTTATACGAATGTAATTGTACCAAAACAAAGAATCATTAAAATGATGAAAATTTGATTAGCTGTCACAAATATAAACATTAAATTAATTAATAATTGTAATAATTGTAGGATATGACCACCATCCTTGTTTCATTTTATGAAATTATTACTTTTTACAAATATTACAAAAATAACCTCTTTTAATAAAAAGTGCAAAAATTATATTGTCAAGACAACAAATGTCAAGGCACTTTATAAATTATTTTTAATATTGATTTGCGCAAGATAATTTATATTCTCAAGGCACTTTATAATGTCACGAAAAATAGAACTTTAGTGAAGATTGATTGTTAAGCAACTGTGTGTCCAACATTTTGAAGTTTTAAACAATTCACTGTGTCCAATAAAATGAGAATAATTTTATGAACAATTTTATTTAATCTATATTTAGAAATTTTTAATAGTAGCCTTTATACTTTTATTGTACTGTTTTATTAAACTCTTTAATTCATTTGATAACGAGTCTTTTTATATTTTTTTCAATGCAAATTCAAACTTACCAATTACAAAATGCTCGATTATTAGTGTCTGTCTCTCTTAATCAAAATCTATGTAATTGCTCTTTTAATTTTTTTAATTCATTTTTCTTCTTGATAATCTCAAACTCTATGCTTCACATTCAATATCCCTGGACAATAATGTAATGACAAAATATGTAAATTTACATATGTATATGTATGCTTGTATTTTTATTTACGTATCAAAGTGGACATTTATGATCTGGATAATATGATTTGATTTTTTGATCTATATGAGAAATTCCAATGCTTTTCCAATTCTACGATATATAAAATAATTATTTATTTTGTTGGAATTGAAATTTATGCAACGGTCATTTTTTTATTTTCTCATATTTCTTTGATGATTATTGATGAATTAAATTACCATTTGATTTTGCTAAAATCAAATTATTTTATAAATTTTGATAAAAGTTGATGAAATGTGTTGTTCAAATTAATGATTTTAACTTCAATTTTAGTAAATTTTTAAACAAAAAAATATTGTCGAACTTTTCTAACTTTTTGTTGACTTTTTGTAGAGCATTAGATGCAATTAAAAAAAAAAAAGCAATAGTAAATGTATAAAAATGTATTTTTTTATTATTTGTTACATTTTTGTATTATGCATAGAATTGATCCATAACATTTTTATACTACTATAAAAAAAATTAAAAATAAAAGTGGTCAATTTTTTTTTCCTCTCTCTAAAAAGTGAATATAATTAATTGGCTGATGCAATAAAAAATCACTTAAAAAAAGAAAAATTAAATTATACGCTATTTTTTTTTGATAAAAATATAAATATATAGATAAAAAAAAATGTGCAAGTACATTCGGACATAATCAAACAAACAATGCATAAATCATACGCTATTGATGTGGTGAACGTTGTCTTTCCTTAATTCTCACAAAAATCACCCCACTCTCATTTCGAAATTCCCAAATTCCCACGCCTAAAAATAGAATACATCTCTCAGCCGTCCATATCAGATCAATAACCTGACATCTACCGTTGGATCAAATCCAGAAGTGCGTGCGTGTTTTAGTTTATATATTCAAACCCTTTGCTTCCAACGAACGCAAATATTCACAAAACCTATCTTCATACACAGGCAATAGCGCGAGTTCTAGAGACAGAAAGAGAAGCAACAATGGCGGCAACAGTGAGCGCGTGGGCTAAACCAGGCGCATGGGCTTTGGATTCGGAGGAAAACGAGGTGGAGCTCCTCCAAGAACCCAAACAAGAATATGTGAACGACAATTCAAGCGGCGGCGATGATAAGGCGGATTTCCCATCCCTGGCGGCGGCGGCGGCAGCCACCAAGACTAAGAAGAAGAAGCCCCAAACCCTGTCCCTTCAGGAATTTACAACTTACAAGCCGTCTCAGCGGATCGCCGCTAAGGGCCTCACCCACAATGAACTGTTGGCCCTTCCCACCGGCCCCCGCCAGCGCTCCGCCGAGGAGCTCGATCATAATAAGATAGGCGGCGGTTTCAAAAATTACGGCTCTCTCAATGAACGGCCGTCAAGGGATGAACACCCGCGTCGCCAGGGAAGCTTTAATAGGGACTCGAGCCGGGAGATTGGGCCTTCGCGCGCCGATGAGACCGATAATTGGGCTTCGGGAAAGAAATTAACGGTTGGTAATGGATTTGAGAGAAGGGAGAGAGGAGGGTTTTTCTCGGATTCGCAGTCCCAGGCTGATGAATCTGATAATTGGGGTTCCAATAAGGCTTTTGTGCCGTCCGAAACTCGGAGATATGATAGAAGAGGCGGCTTTGGATTGGAGTCCAATAACGGTGGTGCAGATACGGATAGTTGGGTGAAGAAAAAGGAAGAGGAGGGACGGAAAATTGGCGGAGCATTTGATAGTTTGAGGGAAAGAAGAGGGGGCGTTGAATCTGACGGTGCAGATTCTGAGGCATGGGGGAGGAAAAGAGAGGAGGGGAGCGGTGGGATTGGCAGCAGGCCGAGGTTAAATTTGCAACCAAGGACACTGCCTGCGGGTGAGGGGCAGAAGGGTGAGAATGGAGTGAAGTCGAAGGGTAATCCATTCGGAGAGGCAAGGCCCAGGGAAGAGGTTTTGATAGAGAAGGGGCAAGATTGGAAGGAGATTGAGGGGAAGAAGGGTGAGAATGGAGTGAAGTCGAAGGGTAATAATCCATTTGGGGAGGCAAGGCCCAGGGAAGAGGCTTTGATAGAGAAGGGGAAGATTGGAAGGAGATTGAGGGGCAGAAGGGTGAGAATGGAGTGAAGTCAAAGGGTATTAATCCATTCGGAGAGGCTAGGCCCAGGGAAGAGGTTTTGATGCAGAAGGGGCAAGATTGGAAGGAGATTGAGGAGAAGCTCGAGACTGTGAAGATCAAGGCGGTTGGTACTGGGTCTGATGATGGCCAGGTGGTCGGGAAGAGAAGTTTTTGGAGCGGGAATGGGAGGGAGAGGTTGCAGCAGGACGATAGGTCCGAAAGGACTTGGAGGAAGTCAGAGTCCGTTGATTCTCGTCCCCAGAGGTTGGTAAATTAGGTTTTGACATTACATGAATTGTGAAAAATGCTGTCTTTTGATTGAGCATTGAATGGTTTGAAAGGTTAATAGCTTGATTGATTTGGTTTCATACTTTAATTTTGCTCTTCTGGAAACTACTAGTCCTTGATCAAATGCATGAATATGTTTATGTGCTTGTTTTATGTGTCTGTTAAATGTCTCAAAAATTGTTTATTATCTTACCCCTACTGAATCAATTCGATTTGGTTGTCCAAATAATTAGTTGGAAAATTGGGTCTTTCCCAGGATTTGCAGATACTGTACGCACATGCAGAGACACAGTAAATTATATCTCAGTGGTTATCTTTAAATTGTGGGTTATATTGGAGCCTTCAGTCATGCATGAGCATATTACTATAAACCCCTCTTTTCCTGTACTTTAAACACAAACAACCTGTGATTTCTTATTAGAGAAGTTGTATATTTGCTTGGACCTTGAAACTACTTCTTGAAGCAAGTCTTACTTTCTCTGATCAATTATTTCGGTTTGCTCTATTACCCAAAAACTGGTAATCCTATTTTATTTTGTGGCCATGTTGGTATATGCATTGACCATTACAGAACAATCAGTTTCCTGTTGGATTGTCAGTCAACCCATTTGCACTATTCCCGTCGTGAACTGACTTTTCTAGCTTGTGGCTAGTGAGAATACTCAGGCTGTCAGGCATTAGTTTAGTAATTTATGCATTGGTTCTGCATTTTCTCCTACTTTGATCTGTATTGGAAGTAGCAGCTGTTTGTTGGTCACTATTTGTGTTATATGTGCAATTGTTGGTGTGAGATGGAAGTCCATTTTGCACTATATGATGTCTTGTGGGCGTTGGAGTTAATTCAAGACTGTTGGTTGGACTTTGTTATTATAGACTGGAGTGTTTGTTCTTTGCTTGGGATTTAGGCATGCTTCTGGTGGCAGGGGTGGATTCAGCGTTGGGTGCTGTTTGGAAATCTTTTTATTTCTTTTCAATTATACATATGTAAGCTGGAATGATTTGGATGAGAAAGAGAATTTAGATGAGAAAGCTAATTTGGAGTGTTGGAAAGTAAATGAGAGAAAAGAAATTGGGAGAGGGGAGAGAGCCGAGAAGGAGGAGAAGAGATTACCCCACCAGTGGTATTTTCAAATGCAATTGCCTAATTTCCATTATCCTCCTTTCTTCTTCCTTTTTGTTTTTTTGGGTTTCTTCCATCAATAAATTATTATATTGATATTTTTGTGTACATATTGATTTTAGTTTTTTACTAGAATTGAACGTGATCTGGTTGAGTCTGATTCCGACGAGATCTAGACCTAACCAAATACCAATACAAATTCATAATTTTGAACATGGAACTGAACTGGATTAGAACCAAATGATTTAGGTTCAGTTTGGTATAACTCTTTTTATAGTTTACAAAAAAAATTATGCAATATATGAATTGAATGGATACATATTAATTCACATAAACTAATTGAATGGTTGGTTTAATCCTGAGATTATAAAAGTACAATTTTGGAATCAAATTAAAAATCTAGTGTATAGCTAGAAGTGGATCAGAACCATTCAATTTTGTATTCTAAGAACTAGAGATGGTTACATTTTAATTAGAACACAATCGAATCAGCTAATTTGGTTTGATTTGGTACTTTATACTTAAATGATGTCTATATCTTAACAATTTTAAATAAAATAAAAGTTCAAAAATTATATAGCACCTAATCATGAAGTGTTAATGTAATAGTCAAATATTATCATGCTAGATTTCGTGGCACGATAGAGGTTCTGCAATGTGTCATGAACAATGATTTAGAAGACATTTGAAGTATTGAGCAACTCAAGTGAATTCACCTAGCTTATATAGGGACACACAGGAGAAGGTTGTAAAGATGGACTTGTTATCCATACTATCTTCGTAGGATTAAGTTTTTAGATTGATTGAAGTGAAGGCAAGTATGTCAAATTTCTCAATAAAGTTGTACATATAATTAATATGGGCAAGGGACTTGTTCTCTATATGTCATTTTCAAAGCTTGAATATTGTAAAGAACAATTGTAAAAAAATTGTAAGATTTTTAATATTATTATATTATTATTTTGTTTGAAAATATTATTCATAGTAAATCTTGCCCCCGTTGTATACAAATCCTTGCTCCGCCCATCTGGTGGAATATTTTTTGTGTATTGGCGAGCTACTTTTTTTAATATAAAGCAAGTAAACGGATATATTTTATGCTTTTTATTAAGGAAAGAGATGTAAGAGGCGATTTTGGCATGTTGGACAACATTTTGTGTATTGCACCATGAGCTCTTATGGATCACTACAGAATTTAGTGCAGTATCGACATTACCATGAACCTTTTATGCATGTTATTGCCGTCTATTTTTAAATCTTGAAACTTTTGTTCACTGTCGTTAAAATTATTATTACTTTATTCTGTTAATAGTGTGGAGGGAACTGAAAATGAACCTACTGAAGAAGCTGAAGATAGAGGATGATCAACAGATGCTGCTGCGTTTGGACAGTAAAGGAAAAGCAGTGAATCAGGGGGCATAACCATTTCAAATTTACTGTTTTCTGTCGTAATAATGTTATTTTGATGCACAACATAGAGGCATTTTTGGTAGATTTACAGGTAGGCCTCAACACCTTGTTTGTACTCAGGGTATGGTAATTATGATACTGTTATTTCCGTTTTTAAGTTAATGGACGCGCTTTATTAGCGTGATGTCTCGATATGATGGAATACATATATATAAGAAGTCTTATGGACGATCAATGAAAATGTCTCTCGTTTTTATTTTTATAAATAAAATTGTTTGATATGTGAAAAAGCTATAATTGGATTAAATCTGTTGATATGGATTTTACCTCACTTGAATTTGTACAATTCAAATGGGAGAATACAAAAATAGCAAGGTGAAGTTGCTTTTCAATGACGCATGAAATCTTGTACAGTTCATAAATGTAAGCAAAATCAAACGGCTAACTGATATAAGCATTTGCCTAGAATTTTCTGAGGTTGGTACCACAGCATTCATTATTTCAACTTCTAAAATATTAATTGTCGGTTTGGTTGATTTTAAAAATAGTTTTGTTGGAGATTTTTTTGTTGGTGAAATGTGATTTTGAAAAGTTGATTAAAAGTTGTGAGTGAAATATGTGGTTGAAAATGAAATGAAAAAAAAAGTTTAAAAAAAAAAAAAAATTAGGCCAAATATGCTCTCAATCTTAACGTTTAAATGCTTAAACTCAGTTTGATTTCATAATAGAATGTTAAAAAAGCCAAGCTTGAATCGGATTGAGTTTGTTTAGCTAGAAAAAGGGTTTTCAACTAGTTAAAAAAGGGCGATTTTAAATTCGAGATCTTAGTGTCTATGTACAACCTAAAAGAACAATGGCAATGGACTTTTTAAAAGAATATTCTTAATTAAGATTTATTAATGAAATTATCAATTTGTGAAGTGTTCACAAAAGTTTCACAGCTCATGCATTTAGAACCTCTATAAGCACATTCTCTATGCACCAAAACTACTTTGTTTTCACTACCATTAGGTATGACTTCCATGTATACTGTATAGGATTAATGACTAATTAGATAAATTTTAGTTTTTTACTATTCAAACAATTATTTTACATGTATTGAAGAGCCGAAAAGATTGATGAAAGCAAAATTTTGCTTCTTGTCTCCTTAAACACAAGAACGATCCTAAGAACCATGTCATTAATAAGAACACCTGTTAATCAGTAGTAAAATTTCTTTTTCTAGAAGCTGGTTCCGAATCATTTCACCAGTCTTTAATGCGATCCCGTACGTACCTTCTGAATTTCAAAAGCACTCACAGTTCCTCATCATAAATGGAGACAGTTGAGAGTTGCAGCAAAGAACTGCTTAACTTTTCTACTTAAAATTGTTGCTTATTCACATTCATTCACACTAAGAATACTCTTTACAGACTTTTCTCTACTTAAGTAGATCTTTTGCCTGTTGTTTTGTTCGACAGCTTCTCAGACATCATGGATTGGTCCCAAAAGCTTTCCTTTACAGCTTTTCTCATTGTTTCAGCAGCCATTCATGGAGCTTATGGAGAAGCTATGGTCACTGGAACTGTTTTCTGTGACCAATGCAGAGATGGGCAAATATCCCTTTCCGATTATCCTCTATACGGTACTACATTCGACATATTTTTGTTGCTTCTTTACATTTCTTAATTGCATATACTTGATTATCGATTTGTTTATCAGTAGATTATCAATGCACTATTTGAAACATTTATAATTATAAGTCAATAAGCAGATAAGCAGAAGATATGAAGTGATAGCTGAAAACTTTGTGCAGGAATTAAGGTTAAAATGGCATGTCCAGGCAGTGATGGGCAATTCACTATGTGGAGAGAAGAAACAACAAATTGGTTGGGAAACTACGCCATGAGATTTGAAGGCACATCGGATTTAAGTCGTTGTTATGCCCAGGTTTCTGGTAACGGGCAAGGATCAGGCTGCGGGGCTGCTGCTGGTCCAGCCGCTTATCTGAGATTAATGTTCAGGATGTTTGATATGGAAATGTACACAGTGGATCCTTTGCTTTCTCAGCCTGCACAACCTATGCCCTTCTGCCCAAGATCCACCACCCCGGTGCTTGCACCACCCACCCCTGCTTATCCTCCACCTGTAAGGCTTCCTCCATCGGTTACCCCTGCTAGTCCTCCACCTGTAAGGCTTCCTGCACCGGTCACCCCCACTATTCCTCCACCTGTAAGGCTTCCACCGCCACCTCAACCACCAAAGGCATCGCCATTGCCCCCAGCTCCATTTTTGGAAGCTTCGTCCTGTTCACACCAGTAAGGTTATCACTTTCGGCTAGGGGTGTAAAAATGGGCGGGTGGCCATGGCACAGCAAGCCCCGTACCGAGCATGCCAGTGCCTATTTTTTTTTTTTTTTGAAAAAAAAAAAATAAACAAAATGGGCTTTGGAAAGTTCAATGTCTAATGCATTAATGCAGAGTTTAATGCAAATTGGACTTGCAATGGGCCGTCGAAAATAAGTGTTGTGCCGTTGGGTCCGGCCCTTTTTACACCTCTACTTTCCGTTGATTTAGCCTTTATATATCTTGAACTACTCCCCTTAATTTTTAGCCTTTTATTCCTTGTTCTATATATGTGATATTTGTTATGCAGGCAGTGGATGATGCCGGAACATAGATGCTATTGGAAGGTGATTTCTCCGGACACCAAAGTAGCTCTTGTTTTCGGGCTTATAGCAGCTCGGAAGTATGGCACGGACCTGACCCTGTCGCAAGGCATGAATGGGAGAGGGGATCCATATAGAACCCTCTTAAGGGAAGGGACAACTGCCCTTCTTAACTCGTACAATAGCCTCCAGTTCCCATATCACCCTCTAGGTGTAATCCAACAAATGAATTGGGCATTGATGGGATCTACTCAGCAAGTCCTCCACACTGCCCTGAGGTTCATGAGGGCAAACTCAGGCAATGGTACTGCCACCTGCAGATTTACTCCTTGCAAATGATCTTTTCTTCATTTTCAATCAATATGGTGGCTACAGATATTTTTTCCAGAAATGTTCGACATAGCTATGTCATTGGATTGAAGTAATTTGAGGAGATGAAGTTTGTTTACATGAATTAATATAGTAACACCATGGTTGCAGTCGTAGAATGTCTTTGTGCTATAATAAATCACTAGTGTTTGCAATCTACTACATTATCTTCCAGTGATACACTATAAACCCATGTGTGCTTTGCTCGTTTATGATTTCTTTTTTGTTTATTACTGCTCTTTACAATAAGGATTAGAATTTAGAGCTTAATACATTTTGGGTAGGAATTGTAAGCCTAACTTGCATTCTTAGTTTCACTAGTCGAGCGTAGAATAATAGAAGTGTAAAAATTGAACCTTGCCAGGCCGACACAGCCAGATTTTGAGCACGACCTTTGTTAGGCGCGCCTGGTCTAGGGGCTTTCAGCCCGACATGGCCTACTAATTTCTATTTAGTTGGAACCTATATTTTTGGTTCATATTTATTAAACGGTGCTGAATCTAAAAATATCAACAAACATCTCGACTCATCCTCTTTAATTAATTAGTCCAATACTAGGAAGAATTGTGCTTGAATGTGACTTAATCAAGTTCTACACGAACTAGGGTTCTGGTTCCTAATTTTAATCAACTTGGGATTCTTTTTCCTAGTTCTAATCAACTTGGGATTCTCTCTCTATTATAATCAAACTATGGCTATATATATAGATATAAAACTTCTTCCTCACAACCAGCTTTTTACAGTTTACATCTTTATACTTGTTGATAAAGATACCCGAAGTGCTAAAGGTCACCATCCCACACTTCAAGTTACTCGAGAGCCAAAGTTTGAATCTGTAGTAATTCGTGCTCGATGTCTAGAGGTACAAATTTTTATATTAATAGTCATCAAGTTTACTCACGATTAATTTATCCAAAAGATTAGAGTATTTTGTAAATTGAGACTTATAAAATAAACATGTTCAATATTTAAATCTTGATTTTTAATTTTGAAAACTGTACTGGTCTATTTCGTTCAACTAGCAAAATTGAGAATAAACTCGATTATACAAAAATAAATTGCAGAAATACAATTAAACATTAATTATAGATTAAAGTAATTTTACATCACGAACCAAAATACATCAAAATCAGAGACGTTTAGAGCTCAGACTAGAGAAACCCTATCCTAGGCAGAAAACTCTAACCCCATATCACAAACTCACAAAGAATTATTGCTATAATAATTTTAGGTCGTGGGACAAATATATCCTCCCATATTTGACGATCCACGTTCCTCCAACAGATGAATTGCTATTGAGTAGTCGACCAACAAAAGGCGCATTCTTTAATAGCGATTGTGTTTGGGTCCGGGTCCAGGTCCAGGTCCAGGTCCGGGTCTGGGTCCTAAGATTAGGTTGCATATCTTAATACTTCTTATTGGGCCAAATGTCTGAAATCCAACAATGAATTCATCAGTGCCCCCAACTCATTTGGGCATCACAGCCCGACAGTTTTATTTTTTAACTAGTAGTGAGTGGAGAGAGAGAGAGTATCGTGAAATCTGTGCCAGTCAAACGTTGACTTTCCTCGTACAAAACCAGTAAAGCAGCCATAGATCAACTGAACAAACCAAAAATGGCTACAGGAGGTGACCCATCTCTCCTCTCTTCATTATTTTGCCTTCTACTTGTACTTTCAGGTCTGATTATTAGCAGTGCAATCAGTGGCCAAGATTTCACGATAGAAGAAGCCACCATCAAGGACATACAACGAGCATTCACCGAAAAAAAGCTCACTTCCCACCAACTAGTTGACTACTATTTGCACCGTATCACGACCCTTAATCCGGTGCTTCGTAGCGTGATTGAAGTTAATCCCGACGCATTGCATCAAGCGGACCAGGCTGATTTGGTGAGGGAGAGAAATAATGACAGCCATCGATTTCTAGGTGATATGCACGGTATCCCGGTGCTCCTGAAGGACGGTATAGCTACCAAAGACAAGCTAAATACTACAGCTGGGTCATACGCGCTTCTGGGGTCAGTGGTTCCCCGCGACGCCGGGGTGGTGGAGCGGCTGAGGAATGCCGGGGCTGTGATTTTGGGGAAGGCCAGTATGAGTGAATGGTACAACTTCCGGTCATTAAGTATCCCTAATGGATGGTGCGCCAGAAGTGGTCAGGCTGTGGTTAGTATACATTTTTTGTCCTTATTGCTTTCTTTTAATTTATGGTAGACGAATGCATGTGTTTTCGAGGATGGTAGCCCGCAAGGCGATTTTTAAGAGTATTTTGATTTCAGATATATATTGGGTCTTCGTTATATGTATTAGGTCGCCCAAATAAGGATTATTTAGGTGCCATTTTCTGTGTGACACTGAGGCGTGAAATCCTCTTCGTAATCTTATTTTTATAGTAAAAACCAACAATGGCGAGTGATGTGCTATGCTTAGCTTTAAACTGCAACAGTAATTTCAATTAAACTTGTTTATTGACTGATCTGGCTATAGTTCTTTATTGTGCTGTATGATTGAGGCCTAGTTCTTAGTGTGAATGAACATTTGCTGGGATAAAAAAATTGCAGAATCCTTATGCTCCAGGGGGAGATCCTTGTGGATCAAGTAGCGGATCTGCAATATCTGTGGCAGCAAATATGGTTACAGTGTCATTAGGGACTGAGACTGATGGCTCCCTCATATGCCCCGGGGATCATAATTCTGTCGTAGCTATAAAGCCCACCATTGGACTCACTAGTCGAGCTGGTGTTATTCCTCTTTCACTCCGGCAGGACACGATTGGGTAAATAAATTTGTTTTCTTTACTTCCTTGAGCTGGAGAGAATTAGAAAGTATTATTACATGTTTTGGAGATTTAATTTCTTACCCAGAGCATGGAAATCTTAATAACGTGTTTTGTTCTCTTGTAAACTAATGCCATTCTGATAATGCATGGTAAAATCCAGGCCCATATGCAGGACAGTTTCTGATGCTACTTGTGTGCTTGATTCGATTGTGGGCTTTGATCCAAGAGACTCTGAAGCAACACAAGCAGCAGCCAAGTTCATTCCAGCAGGTGGCTATAAACAGTTCCTCAATGAACATGGGCTCAGGGGAAAGACACTGGGCATGGTAAGAGAACCATTCATAGCCCTTTCAAATACATCTTTAACTAGTCGAGTTTTCGAGAGCCACCTCCGAACATTGAGGTAATGGATGTAAATTTAACTCAGGTGCACAAACTAAGATTTATACATACTGTGTTCCACTAGAATATCTGCTTCATGACATTTTGAATGCTTTTTGGATATTCTAGGCAACATGGTGCGACAATAGTTGATTATCTAGATATAGCGAATATTGATGTCATCATGAACCCTGTGCTATGTGGTGAGTCGTCGGCGTTGCTGGCTGAGTTCAAGCTCTGCATAAATGATTATCTAAAAGAACTGACCACTTCTCCAGTGAGGTCACTAGCTGACATTATAACCTTCAACACGAATAATCCTGATTTGGTGAGTCATTCCAAATGTATGTTGTATGATGTTACTTCAACCGTTGAGTACATGTTTGGTACATGGTATTAGACGTAGTGGACATTTTCAGTTTGTTTTTCTTCTTCGTCCATTATTATCTAATCTACGTTTCCAAACATGCCATAATCTGTTTGCACCAACGCGCATTTTAAATCAGCTATTGTCATTGTAGGAAAGAATTGAAGAGTTCAATCAAGAAATTTTTCTTGCTGCTGACTTAACAAATGGGATTGGGGAGGAAGAGAGGGAGGCAGTTGAGATGATGGACAAACTTTCACGAGATGGGTTTGAGAAATTGATGTTGGAAAACGAGTTGGACGCAATAGTGACATTGGGTTCGGATTATTCATCTGTCTTTGCAATTGGAGGATATCCTGCAATCACCGTCCCAGCTGGCTATGACACTGACGGTATGCCATTTGGCATATGTTTTGGAGGGCTGAAAGGCACAGAGCCTATTTTGATTGAGATTGCTTATGCCTTTGAACAAGCTACCCAGATCCGAAAGCCTCCTTTCTTCGACTCAGTTGAATCCAATTGCAAAGATATCCTCTAAAACCATCGAATGTGTGGAGAATTATATGATCTTCCAAATGTATTTTTCACAAGAAGAGATGGCGTGTACATTTTGCTCCCACGTGGTTTGATCAAGTACACAACCCAACTCCTGTAATTTCTAAATGTATTTATTAGCTTCTAAGTGACTAGCTTTCTTGAAGGAAGTTCTTGGTTCAACAATTACTCTTCTTAGGAAACAATAGGCCTCTCTAACTCTTACTCAAAAGCTAACCGTTGTAACTTCATGTTTGCTTGTAGTTAGACTTGGAACTTGGAATAAAAAGAATGAAGAATTTTCATCAGTTCATTATTTTGATTTACTTCTAGTGCAGAATGTATGGCATGTGTTGATTGTATGGAGCGAGAGACATTGCATATGGCTTCAAACAATAAACCAACTGAAGTTCAATAACTCATAGTAATCACTCAATAATTATTAAAGGAGGGCGTTATGCTGTGCAGAAGTCGCCAGCTTGCCCCTTCACTGCAGGGCATCCATATGGCACCTGCGACAACTGTTTAAATTTCTAACTAAAGTGCGTTGATCGCTATACGAGTAGTAATGGATGAATTGGTTAACCTATTAATGGCCTTCTTTCCAATATATTTGCTTTTTGGTCTATACTCTGCATTTGGATTGTCTAATACACCATGTAGTTTGGATATTATTATCGATGCTCAGGAACATTTATTTTTCTGTCAAATCTGGTGCTGATGCTGATCCGGCATATTCATTCTTATCTGGAAGAATTTTTTTGGCTTGCGTCTGATTAGCTAGTTGGTGAGGATGGCTCGTTTTCTTCTCCACTCGCAGCTCGTAGGGCTCGCATTCGCTGATGGGCGGGGAGCAGCTGATAATCAAACCGATTGACTGCCCAGCTCTATAAGGTATTCCAAGGGGGATTTTCCAGGTCAAGAGTGTCATGAGTGGGATCAGCAAATTGAGTTGTTATTAATTTATTGATGCTTTGAAATGTTCTTACTATATAGAAAGCAACATCGAGGTGTGCCCATGACAAAGTCCATGGCCTCTCCCTCTTTGGACTTTATATTTACGACTTTTTTCACTGTCATGTCTTATGAGTTAAAAGCTAATATGAGTTGCAGAAGAACTTAAATTGTGTTTGTTCGTTTTCTCTTTTGAATTATACCTCTACCTTCTTTGAGGTTTCTGCACAAAGCAGTATCAGAGTCACATTAGCAACATGGCAAGCTTACCCTGAAGAAGCTGTCTCGATCAGTTTCTTCTTAGAACTGTTGAAGCAGATCAAAATCTGTCAAGCTAAATCTTTTCTCATTTCAGACACTTAATTCATCCAAGTTTCTTCAATTAGGAGCAAGAAGCCATATGAATGAAAATTCAAGAAAAACAGGCATGCATCAGCATGTGTTGGCAGACATGGTGGAATTGGTCAGATACAATTTTCTCTCTCTCTCTCTCTAAAACAACAAGGCCAGGAGACAGAATTTTCTTATATTATTATTGTCCTTTCCTACCTTCTTGTATTCAATTGCAAACCGGCAAATATTCAATTTCACAATAGTATCTAGTACTAAGTGTCAATCAGTAGAAGTCAAATAGCTTTTCAGATACTGCTAGAAAATCCAAAGTAGTACTTTTAAGCCATTCTCAATATAAATATGATTGGAAATGAACACATATCCTAGATTTTTGGCTGTGCAGAAGTGACAGAGAAACTCTTTACTTGCATCCAGTTAACTCAAGAAACTATGAAAATGCAGTCCTTATTATCATTACTTATAACTGTTATCGCCTTGATTCTGTTCCAATGGTTGCCTTCCGACACAAACACATGTTATGCACTTTCTATCAAGGAAGCCAGAATTCAGGATTTACAGACTGCTTTCAAGCAAAACCGACTCACATCGAGACAACTCGTTCAGTTCTATCTCAATGAAATCCAAAGACTGAACCCCATTCTTAAAGGGGTTATAGAGGTAAACCCTGATGCTCTTTATCTAGCAGATAAAGCGGACACAGAAAGGAAGGCTAAGACTCATGGTTCATATTCCGGGCTGCATGGAATTCCTGTCCTTCTAAAAGATAACATTGCAAGCAAGGACAGGCTTAATACCACTGCCGGATCATATGCGTTGCTGGGATCAGTCGTGCCTCGGGATTCCGGCGTGGTGATGAAGCTGAGGAAGGCAGGAGCTATCATTCTTGGGAAGGCGAGCTTGAGCGAGTGGGCTGATTTTAGGTCACTAACTGCACCGAGTGGTTGGAGTGCAAGAGGTGGACAAGGGAAGGTGAATTGTCTGAAACTCAATTGTTATAATTTTAATTAACTTTTTAACTTACAAATAAGAAATAAAAATAACTTATAAGTTCATACAAACATGTTTGTACTAAAAAGTTACTTGTACGTGCAGAATCCTTATGTTCTATCGGCTACTCCTTGTGGCTCCAGTAGCGGACCCGCTATTTCCGTGGCATCAAACATGGTAGCAGTATCACTTGGGACTGACACCGACGGCTCCATTATTTGTCCATCTAGTTTCAATTCAGTGGTGGGTATTAAACCAACTGTTGGTCTCACAAGTCGAGCCGGGGTAATTCCAGTTACTCCAAGACAGGATACCATAGGGTAGGGAGTTCCGTACTTTGAAATTGCTTCACTCAAGAATCTGTCAAACAGTTCAAACGTGCGAGAATCTCCATATGCTTCTACTTTGTGGCTTACTGCCAAAGTTAACATGTATATATATATATATATTTATATATTTTAGATTACTAATAATCATCTCCAAGATTACCTGAAGGATCATCATCCATATCAGATTTTCTGCTTCCTCAAGAACTAGGAATGTCTAGAATTCTGTGCATTTTATTGGCTTCTAGAGGCTACAATTTTGATTACTGAAGTCTTCCAATTTTTTGGATTAGGCCAATCTGCAGGACTGTATCAGATGCTGTTTATGTTCTTGATGCCATTGTAGGCTTTGACTACAATGATGCTGAAGCAACCCAGAAAGCGTCCAAATACATCCCCACCGGTGGTTATGTCCAGTTTCTGAAAGCCAACGGCAAGGGAAAGAGACTGGGAATAGTGAGAGATCCATTCTAGAAGTGAGAACTACGCCCATTTTGCTGATTTAGATTTTCACTATAATGAGGAAATGATACAGAGTGATCTCATGCCTCTCGCACGCTAAAATACAAAACTTAACACATATACTGAATACACGCTATACAAAATTCGACAAAACTAAATGTACATGATTAAGATCCAAATAGTCCAATAGTATCCTAGTGTAGATTGTCGCCAAATTTAGACTGGAAGAGATTAGAACTAACATAATGGATGGCAATGGTTGTGCAGGAAATGATCAAAGAGTTCGGGCAGGAAATATTTTTGGCTGCTGAAGCCACAAATGGGATTGGGGATGCAGAAAAGAAAGCTATATGGAACTTAGCAGAATTGACAAGAAATGGATTCGAGAAATTGATGATGCAAAACAAGCTGGACGCATTGGTGACTGTAGGTTCCGATGCATCTCCTGTACTTGTAATTGGTGGATTCCCAGCCAATAGCGTACCTGCTGCCTATGATAGCAAAGGGGTGCCTATTGGGATATGTTTTGGTGGATTGAAGGGTGCTGAGCCTAAATTGATTGAAATTTCTTATGGTTTTGAACAAGCAACCAAGATTAGGAAGTCACCTACATTTCTTCCCTAAGCCTCTGTATGATTTTCATCTGTTGATTGTATTGAGTGAGACTACATTGCATATGGCTTGAAACAACAACCAACTCAAGTTCACTATCTCAATAGTAACGACTCGATAATTGTTAAAGAAGTGCCTTATTGCACCATCTTCAACTGTTATAGAATATTGATAAGACACGTTAGATTATTATATGACGGATTTTGAGGTGTGCATTGTGTATAGACCAAGCAATTGCCTCTCCCTCTGTGGACTTTTTTCAGTGTCGTATGTAACGAGTTAAAAACTAATATTTCCTGTAGCAGTTTTTATCGTTTTTATCTCGATCAATTTCTTCTCAGATCAAAATTGTCAAGTTAACTGTGTGTTTGATAGAGATTATAAACAGTTTATAAACTAAAAGTAGTTTATTTGAGTTGAAATTGTTGACTTTTCATGTTAAAAATGGGTTGAAAAGTCAAAAATGGTAGGCTGAAAAAAACCAAAAACAGTTTTTAATCCCTACCAAACGCAATGTAAATCTCTTCTCATTTTAGAGTACTTGGTTGATTCAATTTCTTCAATCAAGAAGCCATGTGAATCCATTTTCAGAAAAACAAAAAAAAGGAAAAAATAAGGCATCTTATATAAAAAAAATGCACAATTAAATAAATTAGGATTATCAATCCATTCCAACAAACTCACTAATATCGATACACCAATTGAAACACATAAATAACTAGTATACCATTTCCTTGTAGTGGGATCCGACAGTATGCTTTATTATGATGATGGATTAAGATGGTAAAATCGCTAAAAACTTTTCTAGCCCCCATCACCCTCAGGCCAACAGTCAAGTGGAGGCTGTTAACAAAACTATTGAGTATACTCTTAAGCGAAAGCTTGAGGTGTCAAAAGGGGCATGGGTCGATGAGCTCCCGTATGTCCTCTGGGTGATCAGAATCACAGCTAGAACACTAATGGGAAACCTCATTTTCAATGGCATACGGATCCGAGGCTGTGAGCCCAGTAGAAGTTGGCGTGCCATCGCCTCGCCGACTGCTCTTCAATGAAGCCAACATTGATAACCTCATGAGGGCTGGCCTGGACCTCCTAGAAGAACGAAGGGACAGTTCCCAGGTTAAGCTAGCCTCTTACCAACAGATTTTGGAGATGATCGGTGGAGAGAGATAATCGTATCAGAGAGATGGATTGAAGCGGTCAGCAAATTTTGGAGGAGATGATTTTGTGAAGGGGAAAAATTCAAGACGTAGTGATATACGGACGTTTAAGTTTTTTATTTTTTCTGTAGCAGAACAAACTCCCTACGATCGTGAATATATTCCGAGAAAATATTTATTTACGTAATTTGGTACGTTGAATCAATCTTCCATGTCTCGTAAAAAAAGGAGGAAGTATTACCATCTTATATAAAGTCAGACTGGTAGGCCTGTAGGTTAGTTCGATCGAAAAAAGGGGGAAAATCCTAGAAATTGGCTTAGTTGTATTTTTAGGGAGGAGGGGGGTCATCAACTTAAATTTGAATAGATTTTAAAAATCCATGTAAATTTTGATGTTCTCAACTCAGATTTTAATAGATTCAATTGAAATGTAGGTGTCCTCAATTTAGATTTTAATAGATTCAATTGAAATTTAAGTATTCTCATCTCAGATTTAAATAGATTCTTTAAAAATTTAAATGTCCCCAATTATTAGTGAATTTCTAAAGATTTCATTAATTAGAAGATTTAAACAGATTTGCATGGATTTCAAGCTCATAAATATGAATACCAAATTTTTTAGGTATTCTATCTGTACCCTTCAAAATTTCAACCCAACTATTCTTTTGTACATCTCTTCCTCTCGCCTCTCTCCTCAAATTATACCACAAATTTTTGTAGTAAACTCTTATTCTTGATTTTCAATTTATATTAGCATGAAAATTTATTGAATTTTTTATTTTAATATTTTTTTTGTACAATTATCAAACATCGTCTTTGAAAATTTCTTTCTTGATGCTCCATGACCATTCATTGAACCAAACAATTAGGCTGAAAAATATAAATTATCTATTAGTAAATATTAATTAGATAATTAGTCTAATACCATATAGAGCAATTAGATATTTAGCACTAATTTTTTTTTTTTTTTTTTTTTTTAATTTTGAAAGATTTACTCATCAACTGCGACACATGTAAATTATCTTTTTAAGCAATTAAATAACTTTTTTTTTATACAAGATGGTTAAATAACTGATTTTGGAAGAGAATGAATTCTAAATATCTATCATCTAGTCTCGTATATGAAAAAGAAAATTTTATTAAAAAAAAGACAAGTAGAAAGAAAGTGAAAATTAAAACTTTATTTCAATTTTTTTTTCAAGAAGTCTTGCTCTTTAATCATTTTTTTTTAATTCAAAACTGAGGAAATTGATAATAGTAATGTGAATTCCCCCAAACAATGGATCTAATTGCGGTTTGAGCATAGAGACAACAGATGTCCTATTTATTAGTTTATTCCATATAAGAGCTTAGTTGACACAACTGTCGGATTGATATACATTCTAATCTATCGGATCATTCACCTCGTTGACTACTTCTTTATATTTCAAGAATTTTTCTCTTTCTAAAACTCTACTCAAAATATTTGTTTATGTAGGACAGTCACTTAAACTATTTAGAATAAAAATAATGTAAAATTACTATTTTTAATAAAAAGACCACAAATCCATGAAAATTCATAAAAATCCATAAGAATATATTGAAATTTGTAATATAGAATTTTGTTGAAATCTTATAAATTCAGTAGAATTCTATTCAAATTCATGAAATCCATTCAAATTCATAAGTATTAACAAATCTTTTAAAATTTGAGTTGAAACACTGATTATTACGGAATTGGTAATTGAAATGCTAGTTTAGTATTTCAGACAATTAAGGTAAGATTACCTTTGATATTTTGGAAATCAGTAAATGCAAGATTCTGTCGACACAAAATTTTCCATTTGCTAGTCTGGAAATAATTATGGAGTAAATGGAGAATTAATGACCACTTAATCTCTAATACGCTTATTTCTATAAATTCTAGTAAGCATTAGAATTTACATGCTTACACAAACAGAGAATATAACGTAAGGCTGATTTCTGAAAATTGGAGATGGTGAGAGGTATACTTTTGGCTTGGATTGTGATACTCAGCATCGCGGCTGCATCAGTGCATTGCGAATATTACTCCAAAAGCACGCCATATGAACCCGTGCGGAAGCAGAAAACTCATCTCCGTTTCTTCCTTCACGACACGCTCAGTGGGAAGAACCCCACGGCGGTGATGGTGGCGCGTGCAAATAGTACCCCAGAACAGAACGATCCGACGCCGTTTGGCACCACATTCGCCATTGATGATCCTCTGACAGAAGGACCAGAGCTCACATCAAAAGTCATTGGAAATGCACAAGGGCTGTATCTATCTTCTAGCCAAGACAAGAATCTGACTCTGGTATTGTACGTTGATCTTGGTTTCACTACTGGTAAATTTAAAGGGAGTTCTCTTAGTGTGTTTTCAAGGAATCCGGTGACGGAGGCGAATCGAGAACTTGCGGTGGTTGGCGGAAGAGGAAAGTTTAGGATGGCAAGAGGGTTTATTAAGGTTAAGACAAGTTTCCTTAATACTACAAATGGTGATGCCGTTCTTGAGTACAAGGTTACTGTTGTTCATCCATGAAGGAAAAAAATTGTTGCAAAAGTTTTGAAAGTTTTTACTTTCCATTTGTAAAAGTACCAAGTTGTTTGATCGTATATGAAAATTTGAAATAACAATTAATTGACAAGGTGACATAGCGTTACTATTATATTGTCACAAAATAATGAGCAAAAACTACGATTATATTATTACTTGTTCAAAATAATTGATTTGAGTTTAAATGAGCTCTTAAACGTAATTCATTTTTGAATTGTTATGTTGATGTTTGCTATTTTATAGTCAATTCTATCTATATTCATATTCCTTCCGTCCAACAATAATGGAGTTATTTTAATTACTATAATTGGAATAATCAATTTTACATATATTTTTAATATATCCTTACATTCATATAATGATAATAATATGGGTTGATCCAAGAGGTCCGGTCCCGCCTTTGGAAAAATTAAATTTTATAGTGGAAAAAAACTCGATCTCAAAAAAAAAATCCTGGTTCCGCCTTCGAGTATATATTTGTTGATAACAAGACACATTAAATAAGAAAATATTAAAAAACTAAGAAATTCATTATACTATGAACAAAGAAAATTGATTATAATTTGGGGCAGCCGGATACATCAATAAAAAAAGTAAATTTATCTTTATAGAACGAAAGATGTATTTGATATAACTCAGAAGTGTTGTTACGAAATCAAGAACCTCTTCAAAACAAGGAATTCAAGAAAATCCACCTAACAGTAATGATCAATGAATTGAATATGAAATAAAAGAATATGAACGTATTTATGTGGTTCAGCCCAAAGAAAATAGGCTGGCGAGTGTGGACTATCTATTAACGTTTGATATCTTCTAGTTAAAAAATTGTTATTTACACTATCAATCGTAAAACATAATACGGATAGTGGAAATAGTTTTAAAAGTTTGGATAAAATAACTAGTATAAATAATATTTATTGACAAAATAATAATAATAAAAATAATTATTCATCGAATCTACCCTAATATCACCAACTTACTACTATCTATTTTAATATTACAGTCTAATACGCACCAAATGCAACCTCAATGTTTTGTGTTGTTAAGAATTATAACATTTCCTGAAAATTTTAAGGAAAGGGTTGGGCCTGGGCCTAATTTGGCTTTAGCCCATCCTCCGCCCCTAATTCCAAATTAGCAAGTAATTTTTCTATTGTTGAGAAGTGTAGTTTATTTCTTAGTTACCTAATATATGTCTTGTTATTAATAAATATAAATTACCATATTATTAATGTAGGAAAAAATCTAAGTAAGATTTACATTTTTAACTATATTAATTAGATTTTCTTAATATGTGTGAAAATAAAATAAGTCTACTTTGTATAATGGAAAAAGTAAAATTTAATTGAGTGTGTGGAGACAAGTTGACAAAGTTTTTGTTATGAATTTTTAATTTTACATACCTAGCTTAAAAGATTATCAATGTATTTATAGAGTTCAAATATCAAACAATCATTTTTACCTCTTGGGCGGGCTTTTTCCCGACTAGATATTGACAGCGGACAGAGTTGTTTACCTTCTTGCATACTTACAGTTCACACGCACAAATAACGACTTCCACCCAATTAAATAATGATTTGAAGCAAATCATTATTCCATAAATATGGGTATACAATAAGCATTATCCAATTAGCAATTGTTAGGGATCGCTGGATTGTTCCTTCCTGCCTTGTCCCATCCGGTCGTTCATCTTTCTCCGTTCGGGTGATATGATAGTCATTTCGATTTGATAGTCTTTATTTGGGAGCAAATGCCACCAAATGCTTAATATCTTTTGTTCACAGCCCAATGTTTGTCGTTTGTGAGCTTCTTGCCCAAATCTCGTGGGACCCCCCGAATGCATGCCTAGGCAACTGTCCTTGGCCCTTGCACAGAGGCACTTGGCATTGGAATTGGATTCAAATAACATCATTTGCCCTTTGATATTTGGACGGCCTACTGGGTCGATCAGTTTTAAACCTAGTCCTCAGACTTGGGATTTTAAGATGCTAACTTCGCCAATCCTTGTAACTTATTCTGGAGCCTCAGCATACCCTACACTCCGGGGGTCATTCCTGGTCCCAAGCGCGTCAACTAAGCCTTACCCGGTGCTCGGTTTGGGCCTTGAGTTAATTGGCCTTGGCTTAAGTATCTGGTTTGGGTACTCCAGTCCCGGCTTTTCCATGTGTATATGTCCGCCTCGTAGCTCTCATGTGGCGTTGACTGGGCTCCACAATAGGCAGAAATGTAACAGTGCATAACTTTGGAATGACGAATGCAATGACTGCTTAAAAATTAGAATAAGAATTAACAAAAGAAAAGAACGAAACATTTATTAGTTTTGCATGTAACATCGTCTGCCAACTCCATTATTTTTTCTCGTCAAACCAACCAATGTTTTCTGGCAGCTGGCACAATCCAATTACATTTGACACACAATATTAAATAGAAATATACACTGAAATGAATAATAATTTGTCAAAATGAATGGATCACAGGATCAGTTCAAACTAGCTAACCTAACTAAGACATATTTCAAGCCCGTAAACTGGCCCGTTTAAAATATAATTCGTGTTTAGCCCTAATCGTCTTCTAAATTTGAGGACCGAACTGACCCACAAACCCACTAATATTACAAGCTGAACCAATCTAACACGACTTTTTTTACTTTTTTATTTTTTAAAAATTAATACGATTTAAAATTAAGTCAAAATTTAAAAAATGAATATTATCATTCACGTATTTGCGAATTACAAAGTTAATTATTAGTAAAATATAAAAAATAATTTACTAATAATAGCACATACATCATTATAATTTAAACTAAAACGTAAAATAATGTTGTAGTGAAAAAACATTTGATTTTTTTTTAATAAAATGAATGTAAAAACAATATAACTTGGAAAATTTTGAGAACGTGAGAAGTTAGAGTGTACGAAAATTGAGAAGAGAATATGAAAATGGGAATGTGAAAAAATATAAAAGAAAAATGAGTATATATAGGTAAGGAATTGATTTTTCAAGAAAAAAAATAATATTAGAACTCAGAAATATTATTTTTTTCATTTTCATTTTAATTTTTAAAATATACTGGGCCAATTGAGTTGTCTCTTATAGCTACGTCATCCATTTTTAACAAGGTGGATCGTCTCGAACCTAAGAACTGACACATTTTAACACTACTAAAATTCTTATTCAACCGACCACTTTATCAAATAAGAGAGTTTGAAAATTTCTTTATTTATAAAAGGGTTTGGTAGAGAGTTTCTTTTATTCATACATATGCTAAAATAAGAGGGTTTGGTAGAAAAGTTCATTTTGTTGACAAGTCCGAAAATTGGTCCAAAGTGTCAAGTTCAATGTTATAAATTTGAATTAGCTGAACTGCTTTTGAAAATCTGGTACCTCCGCCGTATATAAACCTCAAACTAGTACTCAATGAGAGACACACACAGAGAGAGAAAGAGAGAGCAATGGCAAGACTTGTAATTTTGATCTTCTTGATTACAACATCAATAATGCCATGGACTCAAGCTCAAAGTAATGATCAAGTTACATGGGCCAACAGAGTTGAATCAGGAAAAGAGGTCATTACCACACTTCAATTCTATTTCCATGACATTCTCAGTGGAAGAAATCCTAGTGCAATAAGGATTGCCCAACCTTCACAAACCAACAATTCTTCAACCCTTTTCGGCATGTTGATGATGATCGATGATCCATTGACGGTTGGTCCCGATCCTTCTTCGAAGATCGTTGGCCGGGCACGGGGAATGTACGGTTCCGCTGGCCAGACAGACTTTGGCCTTATCATGGTCCTCAATTATGGGTTCACCGATGATATATATGATGGTAGCTCTTTTAGCCTTCTTAGTATTAATCCCGCATTGCAACCGGTCCGCGAGATGTCGATTGTTGGTGGCACTGGTCTTTTTCGGTTGGCCCGTGGCTATGCCATTGCACAGACTTACAAGTTTGATGCTACTACTGGTGATGCTATTGTTGGGTACAATGTTACAATTGTGACTTATATTTGAGTATTCAATCTTAATTCCGTTACAGTTTAAATGGTCTCATGTACACTTTTTTTCTTTTTCTAGTGGTTTTCGTTTAATTTTGCTAGTTTAGGGTCAATCCTATTGATTTTCTCCAAGAATATTTAACATTGGACTTTTTGCAACATATAAATTTTCTCGTTTTAGTTGGGTTTGGTGAACAACTTTCTTGACCGTATATATATGACTTTAAGGACGGTGAACCCGCTTGACGTGTATAAATAATTAAATATTGCTAATTCAACAAATATTTACAGAGAAATTACATTCTCGATATAATAAAATTTCAAAACTCTTTATAAAAAATTTGTAATATATATAATAATATGTATACATAGAAATTGAAAGGGTTAAATTAATGAATGGCCACCAATCTTTTTTCAGGTTACTACTTAATCACCAATCTTTAAAAAGTTACCCAGTGCTCACTCAACTTATCAGACAATTGCACATCCATCACTCTAAAGCAAAACGTTAGTGAACCCAAATGGAATTCGCCACTTGGCGGACATAATGTCCATTTAACACCAATACACCGTGAAATCATCCACCTCATCAAAACGTAATTAGACAACACAACTTCACTGAAGATAATATCCATTTCACTATTTTTCCCTTTCAATACATAAAAAATCCCAAAATATCAAGAACCCTAATTTTTGTCTTCTAAATCGAATTCTGCCAAATCAGAACCCAAAAGCAAAAGCATTGAAGTCAACCCCTTTATCGATATCAATTCAAAACCACATAGTTACCAATTGTAATGGAGAATTCAACGGTCACTTCCCAGTTGTTGGACGCGCCATTATGTTATTGCGGGCAAATCTCTGTAAAAAGGAATTCGTAGACGGAAAACAATCAAGGTAGGAATTTTCGAGTTTTCAGATTATATGGACGACCGGATGCTTGTGATTATTTCTTTTGGATGGATCCACCTCCCCATCCATGGTACAAGATAGTAATCAATGGGCTTTTATAGAAGGCAAACAACAACAGGAATGGAGAAATGATGCGAAGATTGGTGAAGTTGCATCAAATTGCCTTGGGGGCGTTTGTGCTTGGTGTTTTAATTCACAAATATGTAATATGAAATACTGTGGTTCAATGTTTGTGAAAATGCTTCAAAGAGCATCATGTTAATTGACGCTTGACCAGAATGTTAATGGTGATTGTGGTGGAAATTTTTTTTTTGGTTACTCATTTTGGCCTTGCTATCTGTTGTTTCCTTGCTCTGGTAGTTATCCCAACTGCTAAGATGAGAAAAGATTTGTGCAGTTAAATTAAGCTGTAGTCAGTCCATTCTATGCACAAGACAAGGAATTTTTGAGAATCAACATGTACAAAAAGAAAGTTATATATCTTTTACATTTCTTGAAATAATTGAAAAAGGATATACATACTGATAGTCTTGGTTCAACATGTACAAAAGGATATATCTTGGTTCAGTTTACTTTTGCAGCACAAATGTGGTTCCCTCCACTTCATCATTTCAACTGATAGTCCTTAACTGTTTTTTATTGAATTTTTAAGAATAAAACTTGCCAATGTGTGCTCTGAAGTGATAATATCACAGCAAAAAAAATAGTTGAAAGAAGATAATTATGGGCATGGTTTACCTTGTTTCCTCGTGAGATTCGAATGTTGCCTGATTGAGAAAAATATGTAGTATCTAACCACCCTTTAGCTTCATCCCCAAGAAGTCTAAAAGGTACAGGATATGGGACTTTGATGGGCAAAAAGTTAAAAGAAAAGGCTGCTCTATCAAACTGGAAAATGATCCTTTTGCCATCTTTAATTGACCATCTATAATTTCTTCTCATGAGTTTTTGAGATATCAGACGAATTATGTCAAAGAAACAAAGATAAGCTTGCACTCTTTATAATGTCAGACAAGTGAAGAAGTGTGAAAGGATTAGCTGTAAAAATTACAAGCACGAGATTGCTTGCAGTCACAACAAATGAAATAAATTTGTGCGACCAATGCTGCTAAGATGAAAATAGATTTGCATGACTTTTGCCAATTGAAAGCTAACACAGATGATTGGTAAACTGGTTATCCCCCTTTAAGTTAAATATTCTAGCTGAATCTCATGGTTGCACGCTTTTGGAAAAAGATGGATTATTTAACCTTTCAAAGGAGGATACTGATACAATGTGCAAATTGACTGAAGGTACCTTCACAGAATTCCATCCATCCATTCACATCCAATTCCAATGGAGAATTAAAGCAGAACCATAAATTGATTGTTATTCATGGAGAACACTGAAATCCAATTCCAATATAAATAAATAACATGAAGATCATTAACTAAATATGAGATCAATAACCAATATGATCAACATTTTAACAAAAACATGTTCCCAATTGTACAAAACACAGCAGGCCAAGCTTAATACAATAAGGGAAGATATACAAAACACTGAGAAGCTGTCCAAAACACAACAGGCCTAGATGCTTTTCAGTGAGCTTTACAATTGATTCAACTACAAGCATGTCAATGTCAATGTACAAAAAAGATTCAACAACACTAAAATAAAAATAATTTTTCCAATCTCATTTGATTCATAGCCATATCAGCACTCATTGTGTCTTGAACTCACAGGATCATTCACAGGTGGTCCATCGTTGTTTAATACAGAAGCATTTGATTGGCCAATGGCCAGAGTTGGCATAAAATGGAATTCGAATGGTGGTGGTTGGTCTTCAGAAACTGCATTCGAATTCTTCTTAGATCTCCTTGCTTGTAGTTTATTCTATGTGTAATACAATTATTCCAATAATTAGATACACGAATTCGATCATAACATCAGCGTAAAATATAGTAATTTTAGCATACTCCTCTTTATAGTTTGCTGGTATTTGGACTCCACAATGGTTCGATTGGGTAAGCATCCCAATCCTACAAGTAGAAAATCAAACACAAAGACGACTATGGTCTGCTTCTGCAATGTAGACATTCAACAAAACGCTTAATGTACTACATGAAAAATACAAATACCTGTACAATAATGTAAATATTAGAGGTTACCTCCACGTTCTTGTTTTGTGTCTACCTCCAATAAAAAATCTTCAACGAATAATGGGTTGTCCATTTACTTCGATTGTGGGTCACTTGTGTCTTACAAATCGCAAACAAGAAAAATTAGGGTTCGGTCACCATTTCCGACAGAAATTAGGGTTTTGGCAAATTTGAGAATTTTTAATTTTGGGATTTTTTATGTATTGAAACGGAAGAACAGTGAAATGGAGGCAAAGAAAATGGATATTATCTTTAGTGAAGTCGTGTTGTCTAATTGTGTTTTGATGAGGTGGATGATTTCACGGTGTATTGGTGTCAAATGGACATTCTGTCCGCCAAGTGGCGAATTCCGTTTGAGTTCACTAACGTTTTGCTTTAGAGTAATGGATGTTCAATTGTTTGGTAAGTTGAGTGAGCATTTGGTAACTTTTTAAAGATTGGTGATTAAGTAGTAATCTGGAAGAAGTTCGGTAGCCATTCATTAATTTAACTCGAAATTGAAATAAAAACACTTTCAACAATCACATCTTTTAATTACACTAGTAACTATTATTAACCGTTTTATATAGTAATTGAATTTTGACAACTTTTATAATTTCAAAAATTAAAAACACTAACATGTTCATTCCGCAATTAGTTTTGGTGCCAAGCACACTACAGATTTTCTACAAGTTATATGCAAAACACTAAAACGGTCACTAGTTAACAATTATGTAATACTAATTTATTTATCCTTGGACCAACTCCATTTGCGTATGTAGAGAGAATTAAATTACATTGTGTTAGAGTTTGGTGATTTGAATTTTGTTGGGCCCAACTTGAAAAGTTTGGTCTAACATATGTAGTAAAATTAAAATTATGAAAAAAAAAATGGATGTTTGTGGTGGTAGCGAAGGAATCAGGCTGAGAGGTCAGGAATATTACTTCTCACACGAGTCTATATATATCAAGTATTCTAGAGTTAGTGAATTAGTTCTTCTTTGTAATCATTTTTGATATAGTGAACTATTCTCCCATCTGTCTGTGGATTTTTCTCTGTTATAGGGTTTTCTATGTAAATATATGCGTTCTTGTACCGTTTTGTTGTCTATTTTTCATTCATATTATAACACGTTAACCATATATATCATTCAGTATTTAAGTTATTAAAGAGCAACATCTTGTATTTATGAATTTTATCTTCAACGCCTCTCCATCACATATGTTGACGTCGGAATCTATACTATCCACGTGTCAACAGATTTTCAGTCAATCATCTGCCAATCTGTATATTACATGCACAATAGGACAACCGTTAGGTACCAAGATTACCGAAAAAAAGGGTTTGGCGATCGTTGGTACTCCGACGATCAAGTCATCTGTCGGTATATGTAAAGAGATAATAATATACGAGAGAATAATAAAATGGGTGTGGAAAAGACAAGCAGACAGAGATTTGAGCAGAATTTAAGGGTGAGAATAATGCGTACCTTAGAATAACTGGAGATGTTGTATTTATAGCTTCAGAGTTTTAATTGATTTAGGAAAACAATCCATTAGATATCTGATTGGATCCTCATTCCTTATAGGATAAAGACAATCGGTTGTATCCCTTATTTGAGTTGATTCTTATTATCACGTTGCCTAATCTTTAGGGGATTGACATTTAGTTTTTTTTTGTGAGAATCCGTGTGCCAATCAAACACAATCTCTCTTTGAATATATCTCTTGTCATTCATTCTGAAATATCACAATGCCTACGGATCTTGTGACAGATTCTATTGCCGGCGAAGCGCCCGAGGTCGGCCGTGAATGCCGATGCTCTTTACAGGCTTCGCCATATTTAATTCGAGGGTGCCACTATGTTGCCGGGCCTTAAATGCATTCACGAGGCCCTCGTTCAGTACATGCGGCTTTTACGAATCTTGAAGGCCCTCGCTGGGCCTACGAGACCTAAATTGGGCCTTCACTAGGCCTTTATGGGGCCTTTGCTGATGTGGAGGCCTTACTGAAATCTGGTGGTAACAATAGTCCCTCAAGTCCAAGTCTATTATTTATGGTAGGCTTAGGACTTTGTAAAAAAAATTTACGACGAAAGCGAATCCCATGGTGGATCTTCGCAAAATCTGACGAAAGCGAATCCCATGCTTGAATTACTTACTCAATACAGTCTCCCCAAGCCCGAATCCTGTTTATTCATAGCTTTTGATTGGTTATATTCAGGTGACGTGTCTCGGGTATGTGTGATTTTGACCAAGCTGTCAATCAGCGTTGTCAAGTAAGGAATGATGAAACGGGGCGTCAGCGTCATCATCATTATTGTTGCTGGTGCGTGGTTGACGTTTGGAGGCGCGCGTCATTCCCGTTCATTAAATGCCTAGGGTTTGGGTACCTGCCTTTTGTCCTCTCTCTGACACGTGCATATTGAATGGGTGGTTGAGATTTCATCTTTTGAATTCAACGGTAGAGATTATGAGGGCTGTCTATATAAACCACTGTTGATTCCCACGTACTTTTCTTTTATCTCTATGTCTTTCTTGAAATCGATTGAGTATTCTGGCAAAAACCAAGGTAGTTCAAAGGATTTTTGGTGACTGATGAATTCAACTGTATTTTTTAGGTAAACATTATAGAGATTGCTGTGTTTTATTTCTTGTATCGCTTTCGTGGTCTCTTGGTTCGAATGCTGCTTCTACCATATTTTTCAGCAATTATAGGGATATCTTTTTTTTTAATCGAGAAAAGAAGTAATGTCGTTTGAACACAATGGTTCTCAGAATCAGTCGGCCACTAGGATGAATCCTGACGTTATGGGTGAAGCTTCATCTTCATTTTCATCTTTTGTCGAGGAACAAAAAGAAGCTAACCAGGGGCCCACCGTTGCTCATCCTCCTCCCAGCATCCAGGAGTGGGATGAAAGAAATTTTGAATGCATCGCCAAGGGCGAAGGCGGAGAGGAGACAAAATGGTGCTGGGGTCCCTGAAATGAGAAGATCGTTAGACAAAAGAGATGCTCCCGCTGCCCGACGACTGGATGAGGAGCTGAAACGCTCAGCCACCGAGGCTTCTATGGCTCACTCAAAGGTTAGGGTGGCGGATTTGGAAGACATTTAGTTATCTTATGATATCCCAGCTTCAGTGGTGCTCAGGACCCCCGGCCCCGAGGAGCGAGCCGATGACCCTCTTGAAGGGTTCGTCGCTATTTACAAACCTGCAATGCAATAAGGCCTTCGTCTACCCATACATCCTTTCTTTCGTGAGGTTCTGCGAGATTAGAATCTGGCTCCTTGTCAGATAACACTGAATGGTTGGGGCTAGATGGTGGCGGCCTTTTTGTTGAATATGAAGGGTTAATGGCATTAATATCTGGGAAAGTGGAAGGGTGCGCGTGACACATGGCGTTCCAGTTGCCTCTTAAATGACTGTTCATTAATAATCCTTGTTAATGCTTTGCGTTTCCCATGCAGTCATACTTTGTGTTTCCCATGCAACTCATATATAAACACCAGGGGTCTTTCATTTCATTTTTCACTCGTTAATAACATTTTTGAATTCAGTCACTTCATCCCAATGGCCTTATCATCTCCCAGTGAAAGATGCAAAGAAAAGGAAGGGACTGAAAATCAACGTTCAAAGGACCCTAATATGTTCGTATAAGTGTCCCAATCGTACTATGAATCAGTGTGGCGCGTTGGGTACCGTAGAAGAAGTTGGGCCTAGTAGCCTTAGCGAGAAGTTCTCAAACGGTACCTCCACGATGGACATCGATGATAAATACTTCGATGATCCTGATTCGGATGACGAGGCTGAAAGCCATATGCCAAAGGTGTCAACAGAATTTTTTGAGTAGTATGGCTTAATTAGTCACCAAATCCACTCATATGATATCATCACAGTGATTTCATATTTAAGAGACTTTCCATCATGGTGAAGTCAGACTTGTGCTGTCGACGAAGCATGACGAATCCCACGTAACTCCATAGACTAAAGGTTAACTAGGTAGGCTATAGACCCTTTATTGTGCCGACCCTAAAGAGGCGGCGGAGTAGTAGGACGATGGTCACGTTTATTTTCTTTCATTTTGTAATCCGAACTTTGATAAAGAATAAAAAGATAGTTTGATTATCCTTGTCTGTTGTATTATTAAGGTTGAAACGAGAAACTTTGAATCGTAATCTAACATGTTCATCCATCGAGGCTTAGGAGATAATTTCATGAACTATGCGAAGCTTTCTGATCTGGTAACCTCGCGAACTATGGAAAACTATGCGAGGCTTTCTGACTTGATCCAATTAGGAACAGTGCGAGGCTCTTTGGTCAAGATACCTTCGCCAGATAAGCGGGGTTCTTTGATCAAGAGGCTTTCGCCAGATGAGCGAGGCTCTTTAATCAGGAGGTCTTCGCAAAACATTCTCGCGCGTGATGTAAGTCGATGACATCATCCTTGTGTAAGGAAGGTACAAATCCAAAGACGCATATATGTCGAGCAGCCTTTATGCTTTCCAAGGGTTTTTTTAGTGCGTTTTCATTACACGTGTCCGTTATCTAACGGTTTGTATTCTGGGATTTGCATTAACGGCTGGAATCAGGTGTTTCACTTATATATATATATATATGTGTGTGTGTGTGTGTGTGTGTGTGTGTGTTCACTTTACTTTCTTCTTCCTTTCGTAATTTCAGAATTCAACCATTGTCATTTATGGCCGGTTTTTACTTCTCCAAAATACTAGTGTTCAAAATAAGAGGTACAAGAGTTGCAGATGGGCAAGAGACTCTTCCTCCACAACCTTCGGTATCTCGTACGATGCCTGTTCCGGTGGCCACTGTAGATGTTTTATCCACTCTCCCTCTTGAAGAATCTCTATTTCAGTCTGAAAATGTTCGACGACCGGACAAAGGAAATAGGGTTCCTAGCGATAAAGGAGAAAAGACAGTCCAAAAAGGGCCATGGAAGATGAAGAAGACGCGGAGAATTCTAAGAGGGCTAAGCGAAGTCGGGTGACTCTTTATGGAGAAACCACTCCTTGTCATCGAGATGCGACGTAGACCTCCATTCCTGCTACCCACGGCTAGACCGAATGTATCAACATTGGGTCTCGTCAGGATGAATTGGATCCAACCATTTTGGAAAAGTTACCATCCCCGTTCGCCATTGCGACAACTTCAGTCCATAAGTATTGGACTTCTGCCTGGGCTAAGACGATGGATAATGCAGACCTATTAGAGTTGTTAAAATTGGCGGAGATGAGTACCATTCAGAGCCATGTACTCAATTGCGAATTATACAAGGTGTTGGGGATGAAAATCGACGAACTGCGCTCAACAGTTGTGGGTGCAAAGGACATCGGAGAGTTGCGTTCAGAGAACAAAATTCTCTGTTCAAGGCTTGCCATTTCTGAAGATGCTAATCAAATCTAAAACTATCTAAAGGCTGTCTGTTAGTGCTCAGAAGCAAGCTGAGCTGAAACTAAAAGTTTACGAAGATATGGCTTATACGAAACACAAGCAGTTGGCCGAAGCTCTGGTGGAACTTACGAAGGCCAAAGAGTTGTTAGCCAAATTAGGAGACTCTGGTTATGTTGATCCCAAATGTTCGGTAGAGGCACAGAAACCATGACTTCTTGTAATATTAGTTTGTGTTGTTTTCATCAAATTCATTGATGAAAAATATCCGCGTTCTGCATCCTTTGTGATGAATGTAGTTGTCCGATGCTTTTCTTTCGCTTTTTGAATGTGTGCGCGTTGGATGTTTATCCAACGAGTTAAAAGAGTTGGTCGCGAACTATACTCCCTCGTTGATTTGCTTTCTTTTCTTGTTTGTATAAATACATGTTAGATGTTTACCCAGCGAGTGAAAAGAGTTGACCGCGAACTACACTCCCTCGCTGTCGTACTTTCTTTACTTGTTTGTATGAATACGCGTTAGATGTTTACCCAGCGAGTTAAAAGAGTTGGCGGCCAACCACACTCCCTCGCTACCGTGCTTTCTTTACTTGTTTGTATGAATACACGTTAGATGTTTACCCAATGAGTTAAAAGAGTTGACCGTGAACTACGCTCCCTTGTTGTCGTACTTTCTTTACTTGTTTGTATGAATACGCGTTAGATGTTTTAAAAGAGTTGGCAATGAACCACACTTCCTCACTGCCGTGCTTTCTTTAAATGTACAACTAGGTCGAAAGTATTAAAACTCAGAAAGTAATGAACTTTATTGAAATAATGCAGCGGCTGAACAAAGTCGAAAGAAACGTTGATATGTGGCTTAGCCCTAACAAAACAAAACAGAATAAAAACTACTGGTAGTATGGGCGTAGATGAGTGATATTCTAGGGATGCTTTGTCTCTTTTCCCTTGGAGTCCTCCAACCTATAGGTTCGAGGTCGAACCTTCTCGACGATCTTATAAGGTCCTTCTCAAGCGGGTCTGAGGGTTCCGGCCCCCACTTCTCTATTAGCCAGGAAAACCTTTTTGAAGACGAAGTTGTTGATGTGGAAAGTTCTGTTTTTAATTTTTGAGTTGTAGTACCTGGCCATCTTCCTTTGATATACCGCCAGACGAAGTTGCGAGTCGGCATGACTTTCTTCTTGTAATTCAGGGTTTGCCCTGTGTAGATCCTCATTGATCACCTCGTCGAAATGTAAGTGTCTTGGGAAAGGTATTCCCACCTCAATGGGAATCATCGCTTCTACTCTATATGCCATAGCAAAAGGGGTATTGCCAGTTGTCATCCGAGATGTGGTCCGATATGACCATAGAGTCTCGGGCAGTTCTTTGGCCCATCTCTCTTTTGTGGATTCCAACTTTCTCTTTAGAGTGTGCTTGATAATCTTGTTGACGGCCTCCACTTGGCCGTTGGACTGGGAGTAGTATGGAGTAGAGAAATCCCTCCGAATGCCGAGCTCTTCATAGTTCGAGTTAAATTTCTTTCCAGCGAACTGCATAAATTTCTTTCCAGCGAACTACATACCGTTGTCGAAAACAAGGGAATGGGGTATCCCAAAATGACAAACGATGTTCTTCCAAACGAACTTCCACGCATTCTCCTCTGTGATTTTACCAGAGGCTCAACCTCGCACCATTTGGTAAAATAGTCCACTGCTACGACTGTGAACTTGACCCCACCCCTTCCAGTAGAGAGGACACCTATGAAATCGATTATCCATTTGGCAAAAGGTCATGGACTGGTGACTGAGGTGAGGTTCTGAGCTGGGAGCTTTGGCACAACGGTGAATTTCTGGCACTTGTCGCATTTCTTCACATAAGCATGTGACTCCTTATTCATAGTCGGCCAGTAATATCATTGTTTTAGAGTCTTTTGTGCTAGAGCCATCCCCCTGAGTGATTACCGTAGATTCCTTCATGTATCTCTTTCATCACGTAATCCATCTCATCCAGAGTAATGCAGCACATGAATGGGTGGCTAAAACCTCTCTTATACAAGATCCCGTCCTGTATGACGAACTTCGTAACCTTCCTACGAAGTTTTTGGGCTTCTTCCTCATTGTCTAGCAGGGCTTGATCAGTCAGGTACATGACGATTTCCTTCATCCACCTAGGAGATTTGATTATCATCATGGCATTCTGTGGCAGAACCTCATCAATTGAAGGTTGGCTAAGCTTTTTGACCGGAATGGCCCTCATCAAGTCGGAGTCTTTGCTACTTGCCAACTTGGAAAGATCATCGAAGTGGGATATGAAATCTTTGGCCTTCTTTAAATAGGCCACCATAGATTGCTCCCGAGCTGTGAAGGTTTCGTTGACTTAGCTAACTACTAGCTGCGAGTCGCTGTAGATCTGGATTTTCCTCGCTCTCATCTCTTGTGCCATGCTCAAGCCTGCTAGTAGCGCCTCGTATTCGGTAGTTGAGATTATGGCCATCGAGGCTAATCAACATAATCCTGGCTCCAGCTCCAGTCTCTCCTGAGGATATCTTGGCTCTAGTTCCAGTCTCGCTTGTGGATCCATCAATATACAATTTCTATGTTGGTACCTCCCGAGGCTTGGCTTCAAGCAATCCTTCTGGGATATGGGTCAATTCAGCCATGAAATATGCTAAAGCCTATCTCTTTATAGAGGGCCTCGACTTGTAAAAAATGTCGAATTGGTTGAGCTCAATCGACCATTTTAACAATCCTTTCAAAGTATTTGGCTTCTAGATAATCTGTCTCAGAGGAAGATTTGTCATGACATCTATACTGTGTGATTGGAAGTATGGCTGGAACTTCCTAGATGCAATTATCAAAGATAAGGTAAGCTTCTTCATATCTGGGTACCTTGTTTCTGCATCCTGTAGTACCTTGCTCACATAGTAAACGGAGAGCTGTGTCGGCCCTTTCTCGTGAATTAGAACTGAGCTCACCGCATTCTCAGATACTGCGAGGTAGATGAGCAATGTTTCACCGTTCTTTGGCTTGGACAGCAGTGGGGCCTTCCCGAGGAGGATATTGAGTTCTCAAAAGGCATTCTCGCACTCATCGGTCCATTCAAACCGCTTCTCCTCCTTGATGGTTTGGATGAAGAGCTGGCAACGGTCGGTTGATTTCGATATGAATTGGTTCAGGGCCATCAATCTTCCTGTAAGGCTCTGGGAAGGATAGCGATCGCATATCGACGAGTGCTTTGATCTTCTCGGGGTTAGCCTCTATCCCGCATTGATTCACTATATAACCTAAAAACTTTTCACATGCAACCCCGAAGGCATACTTCAGGGAGTTGAGCTTCATGCGATATTTGCGAAAAATTTCGAACATCTCCCTTAAGTGTCCAATGTGGTCTTCGACATTCACGCTCTTTATGAAAATGTCATCAACGTAGACCTCAATTGTGTTTCCAATCTGTTCTGAGAACATGAGGTTCACTAACTGCTGATATGTGGTCTTGGCATTTTTCACGTCGAAGGGCATTATCTTATAGCAGTATAATTCTCTGTCCGTAATGAACGTGGTATGTTCCTTGTCTCCCGTGAACATTAGAATTTGGTTGTAACCGGAGTAGGCGTCCATAAAGCTAAGTAGCTTATGTCCTATAGTCGCATCAACCAACTGGTCAATGCAAGGTAGCGAGAAGCTATCTTTGGGGCATGCCTGATTCAAGTCATAGAAGTCTATACATACCCTCCACTTCTTGTTGTTCTTCTTTACTAGCACGAGGTTGGATACCTATTGGGAATATACTGTCTCTCTAATGAATCTGTTTGCCAGTAGCTTGTCGACTTCCTCTTTCAGGGCACCATACCTCTCAGTACTCAGAGGCCTTTTTTTTATATCTTGGGGTGCATTTTGGGATCTACTTTTAGGACATGGCATGCCACAGATGGATCGATCCCTACCATGTCACTGTGTTTCCATGCGAAGACGTCGGTGTTCTCCGTAAGAATTGTTTCATTTTTTCCTTCATCTCTTTCTCCAGTTTCTGCCCTACTTGCAACACCTGGGTAGGGTGGTTTATAAGGAATGCTTCTAGCTCATCCACCAGAGAGGCTAGAGAATTCGAGCCTATAATCCGAGGGTCTACACCTTCGTCCAGTATCATCTCCTCCTCAATCTTTTTGGGATCGATATCCATTAGCTCCGTCTGTATTGTCATCACCACATAAGGAATGTCTTCGCGCTTTGCTGCCTTTCAAAGCTCGTTCATGTAGCAAGCTCTTATCTCTGTCTAGTTACTGCGAACATTGGTGATTCCACCTGGCGTTGGGAACTTCATTGCCAAGTGGTGAATATAGGTGACCACTTGCAAGTCCTTGAGCGCGGGCCAACCGAGGACTCCATGATAGGCGGAGCTAGTATCGACCACCAAGAACTCCATGAATTTCTTTAAATGACATGGGAGCTCTCCGAAGTCCACTACGAGGGTGATTCTCCATCGGGAATAAAGCTATCTCTCGTGAAACTGAATAACAGTTCTGAAATGGCCGTTAGTTCATAATCCATATCCATTTGGTCAAGGTGCTGCCAAACAAGATGTTCATGGCACTGCCATCGTCGACCAACATTTGTCCTAACCCGTTATTGGCTACAACGACGCGAACTACCAAGGCATCGCAATGCTGGTAGTGTATACCGGCTTTATTCTCTTCTATGAACGTGATCTATAGGGCCCTGGGCCGGTGATCATGAACCTACCAACTTTCCACTGGTTCTTTTCTTGCTGCCTTCACGTAGTTTTGTCGTAAATTCATTGTGTGCCTTTTGACATAGGGCCCTCCAATAATTGTGTTGATTTTTCGAATCGAGGGGCTCTCGCGGGTCCTTCCCGCCAAGGATCTTTGTTTCTATCGTTCTCCCCATTATTGCGGCGAGGTCCATCGTCCTAGCGTCGGGATGAAGTTCTTCGCCTTTGATTGGGCGGTCTTCGACACCCTCGAACCAGTCGGTTTCCTTCTCATTGCCGTTGATTTTGTCGATTGATCAGTTTCTTTATGTCAGGAAAGTATTCTGTGTTGTGTACTCGGGTCCTATGTATGCGATAAAACTTGGGTAGAGAAAATGCTACGGACGGTCCAACATGGGGGGCCGGGATCGTCTCTATATGATTAAATCTCTTATAGCGATTGTTATGTGACTCACGAGAACGCTTTCCTCGGATGCGATTGAAGCGGGGTTCAGGAAAACGTCACCCTTCCCTCCGATAGGGGGTTCAAGTCTACCAGCTGACTATAGATTTTGGACTGGCTATTTTGGACGTCTCTCCAGAAAGGGGTGCGCATGTGAAGTCTGATCACCAGCGCGTCCAGAGCTTTGTCATCAGTGACGTTCTCAATTTTATTGATGACAGTGCTGAACCTTTTGAAATAGCTCTTCATTGACTCTCCCTCCTTTTGTCGAAAGTCGCAGAGTTGAGTGATATTGGCTATCATTGTCCGGTTACCAATGAAAGCGTTGACAAACTCCAATTTTAGTTGAGGCCAGCTCCTGATGCTTCCCGATTTCAGTTTGTTGCACCACCTCTTCGCATAGGATGTGAGTGTGGTATGGAAATTTCTGCACTTCACTGCGGGTACCTTGGAGCTTCGTTTTATATATGTTGATGTGATCCGTGAGGTCACCTCTTCTGTTATACTTTTCCACAATGGGCATTCTGAAATTAACGGAGAGCTCATTGGCCTTCAATAAGTTGGAGTATGTGAGATTCTCGTCATCGTCATCAAGCATTTGTTAACCCAAAAGGTATCACCAAAAACTTGTAATGACCATAACGAGTACTGAAAGCTGATTTTGGTATATCTTCCTGTTTTATCCTTAATTGGTGATATCTTGATCTGGGGTCTATTTTTGAGAATACTGCGGAGCCTTGGAGTTGGTCAAATAGATCATCTATCCTGGGGAAATGTGTATTTATTCTTAATGGTCACCTTATTTAACTCTCGATAATCAATACACAATTTCATCGAGCCATCCTTTTTATTCACAAATAGTACAGGAGCTCTCCACGGAGATGAACTAGGCCTAATGAAACCTTTAAGAATCAATTTGTCCAACTGATTTTTCAACTCCTTAAGTTCTATGGGTGCTAGTCTGTACGGTGTCTTAGAAATAGGTCAAGATCCTGGAACAATTTCTATCCCAAATTCTACTTCTCGCTCAGGTGGTAATCCTGGTAAATCCTCAGGAAAAACATCGGGATATTCTTGCACTACGGGTATGGTGGTTAGTGAGGGTTTATAGTTTTCTTGGACCTGGATTTGGTGCAAACTAACCAAAAATCCTTCACTACCATTCTCTAGTAGTTTCAATGCCTTTAGTGCAGATATGACTAAATTTGGTGTTTTCTCAAGCTTAGGGAAAGCTATTGTCCCTATTCCAGTCATACTCAAAGTTTTCGCCCTACAATCAATAATTACTTGATATCGAGATAGCCAATCCATGCCTAAGATTATATCAAAATCCTTCAAATCTAAAGAAATTAGGTTTGCAAGATGAGTTTTTCCTTAATTTCAATCAACACATCAAGGACATAGTGATTCACAAAACAGTTAGGTCCAGATGGTATTATAACTTCCATTTCTAAAGGGAGTGGTTCAGTGGCTAGTTCGAGTATTCTTAGCATGTTTGTGGCTATAAATGAATGTGTTGCTCCAGAGTCAAATAAAACATAAACAGGTTTAGACTTAATGTAAATCGTACCTGCCACCATGTCATTACTCGTCCCAGCGTCTGGCCTGACCAATGCAAAAGCTCTAGCGGTTCCTTGTTTCACTCTTGTGGGACAATTAACAGATATGTGACCTGGCTTGTGCCAAGTATAACACACATTCTTACCAACTAGACATTCTCCTGAATGGTTTTTGCCACATTTGGTACAATTGGTCGTGACTTGGTTACTCGGCCTTTTCTCTAATTTATCCCTCTTTTGGTTGGGTCCCTTTTGGTACGATCCTATTCCTTGCGGCTTTCTTGATCATTTTCTTATTATCCTTATTATTTCTCCATGATTGGTTTCCTCGAAACCCTTTCTTGACCAAATTTTGATCCTTATTTTGATATCTCGCCTCACAGGCTTTGAAATTTTTAGCTCGCTTTGTTCGCCAAAGAAAGCTTTATCAACAACCTCAGAAAATGTCATGTTCTAAATTCTGGACATTAATACATCCCTGTTCAATTCAGGCCTAAGTCCTTCAAGAAATCTATCAACCTTCTGTCTGTTGGTACTGACCATATGAGTAGCAAAACGTGATAACTCTTCAAATTTTCTAATGTATTACGACATCGTCATGAACCCCGACAAAGTTGTATAAATTCATTCATCTTTTGGTTTTCGATGAGACGAGAAAAATACTTGGTCCTAAAAATTTCACAGAATCCTTCCCAAGTCAAATTTGTCGTTTCTCCTATGCTGACCAAAGTATCCCACCAATGGCCTGCACTACCTCGAAGCATAAATGATGCATATGTCACTTTTTCAACATCGTCCACGTGTGCATACACAAACATTCTTTCCATTGTTCTCAGCCAATTCTCACCTTCTACTGGGTCCTTTGCCTCAATAAAAGTAGGTGGATTCAGACGTCGGAACAGTTCGCTACTTTGGTCTCTTCCTTGATTTGAATTGTTAGCGGGACGATTCACGAGTTGCTCAATTTGACGCGCTTGTTGTTCAATGAGTTGTGTCAACCGATCAATCGTTTGATTTGCTCACGCCATTTGCCTATGTTTCTGGGATTTAAAATGGGATTTACTTTAGTTAATTTGTCGGAATTTAAATTGACAAATTATTGAAGCATATGCAATGTATCAATTTGCTATAAGAATATGTCTCATTTTATGCTATAAATTCTCATCATAAATTCCTAAATACGCCCATAATCAATTATCATTTAAATATTCAATCAATCTTAAAATGGCCCAGCATATATTCACAAGATTTCTAGATTTTTGGGTCTTAAATTCATATAGCCCAAAATAATGGTCCATGGTGAATCTTTAACTTAAAATCATACAAAAGGCCCACTAATTAACCAAAGTTACATGATCCAGTCCACTATCCATTTAAGTCATGATCCAGCCCAAAACTTTCCTTCTTCTTCCTCATTTTGTCCGCCTCTTCATCTCCCTCTCTCCTCACATTTTTCCCAAATTCAAAAATCTCAAATTTCTCATTTTCAAACTAACAATTTCTCATCAAATCAACCATGGCTCCTTCCAAAAATCAAAAGGAGAAAGGCAAGGCTCCTATTTCTCAATCCAAAACCAAGAAAAATAGAGCGAATAATGCTAGAGGATCCGCGGCCACTCGCGGTTCCACTTCGTGAGCCGGGGGGTGTTCAGCCCCATTCGGAAGATTTTCTTACACTGTGGTTCAAGGATGCATCGTCATTTGCTCGTTATGAAGTTTTCAAGGATTGCAAGCTTACTCCTAGAAGGTACATTAATATGGAATTTTTGGAATCCTTGCAATTTCCTTTCCTAGCTACATTCAAAGAATTTAAATGGATTAAATTTCTTGAGCCAGAGGGACGTTACTGTGATAAGATTGTTAGGTGCTTCTTCAAAGAATTTAAATGGATTAAATTTCTTGAGATAGAGGGAGGTTACTGTGATAAGATTGTTAGGTGCTTCTATAGAAATGCTGAGATGTTGGATGATGGCAGTGGGGTCTTTGATCGGGTATCAACATATGTGAAGGAAAAATCTTTAATGATTGATGCGGGTTTACTATCTGAAACATATAGAGTGCCACTTCCTGGTGAAGCTTTTGGAGCAAAATTTAACTTGTTAGAGGTTTGTCGGATAGTATATGAGGATTCGGAGTTAACCTTTACTCGATTCGACGTTGCCGGTCTAAGTAGAGACATGAGGCTACTTCATCTCATTGTGGTCCACTTTTTCAAGCCTAGGTCAGGTAGATTGTCTCGGTTGTCTCATGAGGATGTTTGGATGATGTGGAAGATAGTTGAAGGACATAGGTTCAACCTTTGTGATTTAATCATCTATAGCATTTCCGAGTTCATTTTTCATCCAGATTCTCGGACAATGGCCTTTGGTTGCCTCATTACAGATTTGATGTGTAGATTGTGGTGGATTTCTTGAATGAGGTGTTAGTTTCTTTACACTGAAATAGTGAGATTGGAGAAGAGTCACTTATAAAAGCATAATTTTCTTTGGTGAATGGTGCTTGGGTCAAAAGAATGAAATCCTCTATGTTTGGTGCTATCATGCCTCCTACCATAGAGAGTTGGGAATACTTCATGGTGCACATGTGGTGGTTCCAAACTGAAGTGCGGGAAGAATTATGGGATTTAAGGAAATCTATTGATGCCTTGAAAGATTCCAATGAAGAGAGCTCGGATGAGGATTAACTTTAACTTTTGAAGAAAGAATTTTAATGATTGTAGAAACTTTTGTGGTTAAACTTTGCTACAATCTATTAAGGTCTCTGTTTTTCTTTCTTTGTGCTCTTGTATGGATCCCTCTTCCTTTGGAGGACTTATTAATGAAATATCTCATCTTTTGACTTATGATGTTGTTATTGATTTTGTGTTGGAGTTTGGAATGGAGTAAAATGAATTAATATTTGACTAGTGTTAGCTCATGAATGATGGCTTCTAGCTTTAGTCTAGGAAATCTAGTTCTCCTAGTTTTAGAATCTTAGTTGAGTAGTTCCTCTAATGTACTTCAATAACTAAGGAACATCTCTAACAATTCTAAATTCATTCCACATATAAATTTCAATTTCAATGATATAATAATTCTAGGAAAAAGGAATAAAAACATACCCGAGAAAGGACATCTTGAATGAGGGTTCTATATCATCACAGTCTACAGAATCATTGGACTGGGTCTCTGATACCAAAGCTTGTGACGACCTCTGAAATTTCTTAAATTTTTTTTCCTCAGCTAAAGGCTACTAGTAGCCTTCAGTTGAACTAAAAACTCAGCTGCAGGTAGATACTAGTATCCTCCTGCTTTGATAGAAATATTTTTCAAACTTTTCCAAGATTTTATACATCACTCCAATATTACTCAAAACACTTAGAGGAGATATTAAAAGCATTACAAACCATTTGTAAATAAAAGTATAAAGATACACCATATACTCGATTACTTGAAGTACTTTAAATCTCCATCATATATGCTATTACACAAGGATTTCTCTTACAAGTTCCACTTTCTTGAAAACAAGTATAGTATCCATCCCTTTCAAAATATGATCCGTCATTCCGATAACAAAAATGTCGAAATGACACTCATCATAAACCTATTGCTCAAAAACGTTTCAACACTAACAACTTAAAAGGTTTACAATTAACTAAGGGATACTAAAAATCCTTGAAACTACAAAAACAACCATCAAAGACTTTCGGTTATCTAGTACATGAAAAAGAGAGTCTCCTTCGGCTCCAAGGTAATAGCATTGTAGACATGTATCGTTTTGTAAGATCTTTCCTTTATGTAAAAGTCCGGCCATTGCAGAAAATGAACCCATACATCTTTCTTCGTGATGATATAGAAGTCCACCCCATTTCTCGATGCCCTTTCATAAGTATGCATTACCTCAAGGTAGTTTCGTTCCATTTCCTATATTAGTCATTGAACGACTATAAGCAATGATGCTTAGTGAGCAAAGTAGCACATAAACATGAAACCACATAATTCATACCTTCAATTGAATGGAATTTTTCACTTTACCTTCTAACCTTGTTGCTCAATTCTCACATAAGTGAATAAGATAATAATCACACATTAACTTCCAAACAATTGACAACATATATGTTTCATGAAATGCCTTTAATGATCACTCACAAGCAATCAATACAATGTGCATAGTATGGATGCTAAACATTGAAATGCTATGCATGTACTAACCATAAATGGTTTCATCCTTCTTTTCTTTTCTGTTCTTCTTTCTTCTCATTTCTTTTTCTCTTTTCATTTCTTCTTTCTTTTCATTTCTTTTCTCTTTTCATTTCTTTGGGTCCTTCCCATATTAGGGTCGTACACCGAGCGCTCATAGTGTTTTGCTAAATACAAGGTCACAACATCATTAGAGCTTCTATGCTCAAAATACTTTCATTCTCTTAGAGCACTTTGCTCAAGTACTTTCATTTCATTTTGGGCATCTCATCATATGGGCATCTCGTAGCCCGTGACCTTCAAATTGGGACTTGCTCCCATGGTGTACAACTTAAATAGGGTATTCTTTAATTGTTCATGATCATTATGTAAACATAACTTTTCACTTTAATGTTTAAAGATCATGAATTCTTTCTTGAATGATGCCATGATGCAAACATGGAAACACAAGATTTAATTGCTAACATCATTCAAAATCTTGCACATAAACATTCATTCAAGTTCTTCTTCAAATAAACATATTACTGTAAATCCCAAATCAACATGCAAGGGATTGATCTAAAAGTCCTTCATCTTTCTATTCATCATGCTATTACAGAACCTTTTTAAGTCATTCTTGACTCAAATAAGCACAACTTGGATATATAATATTCAACATTAAACATTTTCTAACAAGCCACAATAATGATACATAAGATAAGGCTTCATTTAAGTATAAACAATTATTTTAACCATTACTTCAAAGTCATCATATACTGCAGATTCTAAACTCATCAAAAATCGACTTAAACATAAGTTTAGGAGACATGCAAGGTCATAAACATGAAGTTGAATTTCTGTAGATCTTATTACTTATAATTCCTCATATATAAGCAATTAATTTCAATATCTATGATCACTTAGATAGGAAATTTGATGGGTAACAGTAAATCACAAGAGGGGATTCATTCAACATAAAACTCATGCTATATATTCTGATCCTAACTAGAATAATCAATATAAAAACAAATATACACATAAACTTTTCTCACGGTCCAAAGGAAATCTTTTTCTTGGATTAGTGACCTGAAATTTTACAAGTTTATGGAGAGTTAATACATAAAAAATAAGGGGAAATGAAAATTTATGTTTTAGGCTTGGCTAAGGAGAAATTTATGTCCAAAAACTCATTATATTAAACTGGAAATGAAACTAACAGACAGTAGTGCAGATTCGGGGCTATCAGAATCTAAACTGTGTTGTTTCCAAGGCTACCGAGTTCGGATCTCTGCTGTAACATGGGTTTTAAATTTTTGGATGGAAATTTCTACCTTTCTGGCTTATCTTGGAATAGATGTTATGAACTCTTGTTAGTTTAGTGTTTCGTCACATTTTCCATTAGTGTTTCATCACACTATTTCTCATAAACACAAAGAAGAAAGAAAAAGTTCTTGGTTTCCTTTCAATTTTTCTTTTCATTCTTACCTTTCTTTTCTCTCTAAATACCATCAGAGTTTCCTTACTTAATTTTTGGTTGAAGGTGTATTTATAGAGTGTGGGTAAGGCCATGTTTGGTTTAGCTTATCCAAGAAAATTCTTACTTATTATTATTTTATCAGTTATTTATACGAATATTAATCGACATTGATTCTTAAATATGATAAGCATTGCCAAACAAGCCCTAAGGTGATAATCATTAAAAATGACATGTGTCTCAATCAACTAATATTTTATTACAAAAATTCTCAGATTTCTTATCTCAAGTAGCCATGTTCGGGACAACGTTTGGGGGTCGAGACGAGCTCTGTTTTGGTCAAACTTTATACCGTTGTAAAGTTCACACTTCAAGCTTTACAACGAGCATACATGCAAAAGAAATGGGTCAGTCGATAGCTCGTACGATTAGCTCAAAAATGACTGCCCGACTGACTTTCCATACTTAGCCAAATTTAGTAAAATTTCTGCATTACATAAATTCTTACTATACCACTTTGGCTTGACTTTCAAGGCAAGTCCTGACTTGAAAAATACCCAAACTTGATATCAATTTAAACATCTCGATAAGAACTACGCAATGGTATAACATGCATAGGCTATGGATCAACGCACGTTACACACGATGGTTGCAAAGTTGATTCGAAACAATGGTAAAACTGTAATTAACTTGCATTTTTCCAGAATTTTCAACTTAGTCTCCATCTATGGGATTAATTTCGAATAAGCCCAAGCATTTTTCACAACTTAATATTTTTTCTAAAAAGTCCTCAATACTTTAATCCAATGCAATTTATATACTTTCTCCATAAACCTATTGAAATTGGCATACCAAACTCAACACTTTTTGGGGATCATTGGATTTTTTCTAAGAAAATACGAATTTAGATTTTCTAAATTATAAAATTAAGATACGAAATTTTTGGGGCGTTACAGAATATATCTTTGGTCATTCTGAAATATCACAATGATCGCGGATCTTGTGACGGATTCGGTTGCCGACGAAGCGCTCGGGGTCAGCCATGAATGCCGATGCTCTTTACGGGCTTCGCCATATTTAATTCAAGGATTCCACTGTGTTTTGGGGCCTTAAATGCATTCGCGAGACCCTCGTCCGGTACATAAGGCTTTTACGAATCCGGAAGGCCCTCGCTAGGCCTACGAGGCCTAAATTGGGCCTTCACTGGACATTTATGGGACATTTGCTGACGTGGAGGCCTTACCGAAATCTGGTGGTAACAACATACAAACTGAATTTATTTTTTTGACCCAAAGTTTAACAAGTACGCACAATTAATTTTTAAAAAAATAAGTGACTATGAGACATGAAGTCAAATTTGTTAGTTGATATATTAGTTTTATGATTTTAAAAGTTTAAATTATTAAAAAGATCGCGCAAATTTTCATTTATATCTCGTCTTCCATAGATTATTTAATTTGCTCAATCTATTATAGATTAATAGATATAAATTAAGTTTAATACTAGGATTTACATGTTTTAATTTCAATCTCTAGCACAAGGATATTCGATTTAGGGAGAAATGATATGTTGTTCGAATAAGGCAACATATCATTTGTCTGACTGCTACGTGTCAATAGTCGAACAAATACACAAGAAGACCAGTCGAACAAATACACAAGAAGACCAGTCGAACAAAAAAAGAGAGTTTGTATTTACCCAACTCCTAACACGTAGTAGCTAGTTGGGCAAACTGATATGAACCCCATATCATTTCTTTGGATACAGGTACCCTTTGCAGGTACAATAATTTACAATTGGTAGTTGGTGTTTAATCATGGTTGGGATCGAATAGTTGTCAAGAATGAGATGCTTATCTACCTTTTCTTAAAGGTTGAACCCCAACCTCGAGGGCCCCCACCACCCCTAACCTGGGACTTTGGTAGAAGATGTAAATCGCATGATGTGCCTCAATGGAGCAGGGTTGAGATCTTGCTTTTTAACTACGCTTGCAAGGAGCCTCTTCCATACCAAAGGTAGGAATCGAACCCTCATCCTACAGCTGCCAGCGAAGCTGAGACAACCTTATTCTCACATTTCAATCAACTGAGCTATGCCCTAGGGGCCTTAATTACCTTTTCTTTATATAATGTTTGTAGACTTTAGTACAAAACCTATTACTGTACTATATGGGTGGTCGCATGCACTATTAGGTGAGTTTGAATTAATATACCTTAAATTTTTCCACTTGCACTATAATTTTTACACTGATATAGTTTTGTTTGGTTCAATTTTAAAAAAAAAATTCAAATCAAAGTAAACAATTGATTTTAACTACACATACAGTAAATTCACAATTTTTACCAACTTTTCAACTATATATTTCATCAATTTTAAAAAAATCTGCTAAAACATTTATTAAAAAGTTTGTTACTTAGAGCTTGTTTGATTTCACTTAAAATTCTACTAAAAAGATGAAGTCAAAGTTAATAAGTAATTTTAACTACTCATTTCATAGACCCATAACTTTTTATAACATTTCAACAACACATTTCATCAACTTTTATCAACTTTTACAAAAAATCTGATTTTAATCAAAATCAAACATACTCTTAAAAACCAATCCAATATCACCCTTAAACACATTTACTGGCCAATTTTATATAGATATAAAATCCACACATTATGATCAATATATAGAGTCGGGGTTATTCTTCTTAATAATGTTGACTTTATAAGACTAGTTAAAATCACGTGCATTGCACGTGATTTTGCAATAATTTTGTTAATTTTTAATATTGTTAAAAAGTTAAAATATTAAAGTAGCAATTACAATAAGATAAAAAAACACAATTCTTGATAACATGCTGGATTGATTGACTTTGCCAGCTTCAAACCCTACTGTTCTAAGGATAAGGAAAGTGGATGAATTATAATGATAATGTTGATATTTTATTTATATTTATAGAAGTATAATTGTAATTAGAGATTAATTTTATATTGTGGTAATAACAACAGTAACTTGAACTCAGTGAATACAATTTTAATGATTTGAGCTTTGATGATTGACGAACTATTGATATCTAATCTTATGAAATTGATGCTATCAAGAATAAAAATTTGACAAACTTTTAATAATGGTAAGATCTCAAGATTTTCAATTCAATCTTTGTTTAAATAGAAATTGAATGAAGACTCGGCATTAGCAAAATTAACTATTTTTAATTAATAAAAAAGAGGCGGCTAAGAAAAAAAGAAAAAATGAAATGAATTACATTATCATGTCTAGCTAAAAATCAATTATGTTGCATATTCTCATTTGGTTGTATTCGTTATTAATATTAATGCATTATCTCAAGACTTTAGCACATAAAATGCTTATCAAATACTTAATATTTCACTCGTGTTTTGAAATTGCAATCGAGTTTTTTCTTGAACCCTACTAAATCTATAAGGACATAATTATATCAACTATACTTATACATTGTTTTTCACATAATGTATTTCCCCCTATTTAGTGAACTTTGTACAAGCTATTTTAATTGATAAAACTTCAATCAATCCACATTTCCATTTCTCTATGAACATAGTCCATTTTGATAGATACACATTATGATTATAGGAAACGAAAATTTGTGAAGATCTTTTACTATTTATATGAAGGATACTTATAAATATTTTTAAGAACTAACAGAAAAATGATGACACACTTTTTATCTACTTCTGGAAAAATGAATTCGAAACTTGAATGCTTCTCATTGACAGACAGCCTGAGAATCAAGCCCTTATTATACATATGCGTGCTACAATTTCTATCCATGAAGACTAAACAAGATAATAAAATATAGTGACACTTAAAGAAAAATAATAGAACTGGTAGGTGTAATGAAAAAGAAAGAAAGCGTGTCTTACATAGAAGATATCAAATTAGTGAAAGAGGTCAGAAATTTTCTTAGTTTAAAATGTAGGCAATTAAATAGTGATGAAGAAAATATAAACTGGGATATTTATTAATGTCATACATGTTACTTTCATATTAATTATGTTGGTTAATATCTAAATTGATAGAATTTTGTTCCTTTTCCTGATAGAATTCTATTCTTTTCTCTCTCTTGGAATTCTATTTTGTTGACATTAAAATTGGTTCTTCTATGTTCTTTTTTCTCCCTCCACACACATGCTTCTACCGGTTTCAAACTAATACTACTGACTTGTGACCATTTTTCAATTTTAGTTAGCTTAGACTACAGGGGCATTTTTGCTACAATTAGCTTGACTGAGTAATCGACAAATGTTTCACATGTCATTGTTTCTTAATTCTATTTAATTATCTCTAGTACTCTAACATTCATATAACGTTATATACAATTCATACCACATTTCATAGTGAGCAACCAAACCATGTCGAATGAAAATACTTTTTACATTTCTTCATTACATTTCATAGTAAAAAGACTGAACCATATCGAATGAAAAGTTTATACATTTCTTTATACCATTTCATAAGTGAGCAAATGGAATCATATCAAACAAAATGGTATATTAGCACATTGTGTAAGATTATGAAAAACATTATATCAAGTTTAAATAACTATATGCACGTAGATCTCACCTTAGATTTCTTGAATATGAAAACTGATTGAAAAATCTAAAATTTTGTGTGTTCTTCAACAACTTTGAATTATCATTTCTTTCTTTTTTCTTTCTTTTGTAAAAATTTGAAAAAAAATAAGTTTTGTGTGTGTGATATGTTGTGAAAAGAAAAAGACAAAATAAGAGAATTTTGAGAGAAAATCTCTAATTCTAACTTGTAAAATTTACATATAAAATCTGAAAAGTTGATGCTAAAGTAAAGAGGAGAAGGAGTCGACCATCACAATGCTTTTTTATTAAAAAAATGATAAATTTTGATGTTAATATTGACAAAAAAAAGGTCTTTTAACTCCCTTGTTCATAAATCTCATCTTTATGATCATAAATACATATTTAGGAATTACATGATCATCATATAACAATTTGTATTCTGCACTAAAAAAAATTGAAGATAAGTTGCCCAAAGGCCCTAAACAACCCTTTATTTTGTTCAATAATGATGGAAGAAGAAATATTTTTGAATTTTTTAATTTAATATGGGAGGGTAAAATAGTCCAAAGATGTAGTATGGGAGGGTACATAGTCCAAAATTATTTCTTCCTTTTAGCCTTTTAGAAGTTGTAAAAATTTGAAGAAAAATGAGTTTTTTTTTTTTTTTTTTTTTTTTTTTGTGTAATATGTTGTGAAAAGTAAAGACAAAATGAGAGAATTTTGAGAGAAACTTTCTAATTCTAATTTATAAAAATTTACATACAAAATCTAAAAAATTGATGCCAAAGTAAAGAGAAAAAGTCTACCATCACAAGGCTTTTTTAGAGAAAAAAATGATAAATTTTGATGTCAATATTAGCAAATGAAACGTCTTTTAACTCCACAATTCATAAATCACATTTTTATGATCTTAAATACATATTTAGGAATTACATAATCATCATATGACCATTTTGTATTCCACAAAAAAACTGAAAATAAATTACCCAAAAGTCCCAAACAACCTTTTATTTTATTCAATAATGGTGGGAGAGGAAAGGTTTTTGAATTTTTTAAATTTAATATGAGAGGGGTAAAATAGTACAAAAATGTAATATATGAGGGTAAAATAGTCCAAAATCGTTTATCCTTTTAGTGCCTTTTAGAAGTACTATAGATGTAATCCTAATTAAACCTAGGGTAATTATATTGTCACAACCATTTTTGTTTATCCCACCACACTTTTCGTATTTACTAAAATAATCACAAATAAAATGACATAAATAACCATTAGATTTATTGTTTTTATTTCTTTTTATTATTATTATTTCTACATACACCACAAGTCTCAAATCTTTTAATCAACCGATCGGAGGTTGTTCAACTTCGGTTATGATGCTTCGTGCATCTTCAATTTCAGGGCTTTCCTTTTGATCAGACTCCTTCAACTCAACCAGAGTTCCTTTAAGGTCGGATAGAGCACCCTCTAGACGCTTGCGGTAGTCAGGAATCATCATCTTGGATTCAGCCAGCACATTTTACTGTTGCCTAAGATCATACTGATCGACGCCTTTGGCCTTCATGTCTGCGGTCTTGGAGGCTTCCCTTTCAACCTCTTTCTGATAGGTGTGCAACTCCTTCAATATTCTTTCGCAGCTTGATGTCTTGATCTTCGGATTCTTCAACGTCGCCATTTTCTGGAAAAGAAAAGAGAATCGGGCCTTTATTTGGTTAGAGAGAGAATGAAAAGAAAATGATGTATTTTGGGATGGGGCGTACACCACATTTTAATCTTTTGTAATGTTTTTTTTTCTTTTTTTAATTTTTTATTGAGCCACGACTATAGTTGTAAACTAGTTGTGGTGTATGTATTAAAAATATATTTTAGTTGGGTGTAGTTATAATGTGGTGTAATAAATAAAATATGTGGTGGTAATATAATTATCCTTAAACCTAATATAGTTCAAAGTCTAAAAGCTTAAACGAGTGCTATATGGATCCAACTTAACTCTTAAAGTTCAAAGAGACGGTTGGATTCTAGGGTTAGTATTCTCAAACAAGATACCATATTGTGGGGATATTATTTAAATATAAAAAATATAATCGACATATGTAAGTTTGAGCTGCTCTTTATAATTTCAACACAAGATTATTATTGTAACACCCCAAGTCTAGAAACTCTAGACTTAGAAATGTTATCATTTAATTAGCATTAAATAAAAAAATCATAAATGCGGAAATTGGTTAAAGGTTGTCATTATTATATTTTGAGAATACATATATTTTCAATAATATTAATTAAAAGCAATAATTTGCATAATAAATTTTATGCCCAAATTCTTTATTGAATGAACACAATAATTTCGGAAAATTTTATAGTTTGACTAATTTAAAATAAGTAAAAGAATAGTATTCCAATAATACCACATGGCCTAAGGCATCTTATTTCTGAAATAATAACAAAATAAAACTTGGATTTAAACAATACTGAGTCCGTCTCGCTCCAATTAGTCGTCTCGAATTATTTAGCTATCATCATCTGAAAAGTGGAAAATATGGGATGAGCTAACGCCCCAGTAAGTAAACCTCATGCACGTGATGCATGCTTATGATATGTTTTACTTTAAAAACAATTCATTAAAATGTGTATCCCCTTTTTTTTTTTCTTTCTTTATTGTTCCTTTAAAATATTTAATATTGTGAGCTCACTTTTGTGTATTGCCTAGCCAATCAGAATGCAATGGGCCATTATTATTTGGAACCTGTTCCATCTATCAGTAGTACTGCAGAGCGGTTATACATTCAACATTCAACATTATCATTCGTCGGGTGCGCCGGTCCCCCACACCCCATTTCTCACTCACACCTTTCATGACATAGGCGTACACTATTTCATTTATAAAATTTGGGATACATATCATTTTTGAATAAAATATACTTTACATTATTACCATTGAAAACTTTACTTCATGCATGCTTATGGATGCATTAACTTAATTACACATGCAATAATGTCACATGAATATTAATAACATAATAAGCGATTACAAAATGATATGTTCACATAATAATATAACACATTTAGACAATTAACATAGTATTCTACAAATGAATACTAGGAGAGTTTACTTACCTTGGATCTTTATTCATGTTTTAAGTAGCAAATGGAGATGTCCCGAGCTGTCCAAGAAGTCAACGTACAAAAATCCTAAGTCATTTCCAAAATAAAATTTATATATATATATATATATAATATCATTTATATTTATTATATATATAAATATATATATATATATATATATATATATCATTTATTTTTACTATTGTTATAATAGTTGACTATATATTGTCTTATCGTGAATACTACTTTAATATTATAAATTAAAAGACAGCCACATAAATAATAGACAAGAGACCACATTTGTACCATTTCCAATAATTAAAAGATGCAAAACCCTCTCCATAATTAAATGTGAAGTACAAGGCATATACCAATCTGACTTTGGCTTGCTTGATTAATCTTATAAGTTTATCGCTAAGCACAATTTAGCTTGTGAAATACCAATGTGATGCGCAGAGTGTTCAAATTCAACGAATAATTAATGGGGTTCTAAATAGACAAAAGGACCATATCATGGCAATTGGTATGCACACACACACACACACACACACACACACACATATATATATATATATATATATATATATATATATATATATACACACACACTAGTTTTAAGCCCGTGCGTTGCACGTTCGTGGAAGGTGTAGGAAAAAGTTGTAAGTTGAAAATAGTTTATTGATAGGATATAAGCTATGAAAGGCAAAAATGATTGATTTGGATATATATATGAAATAATAAAGTGAAACAAAAAATATATATGTACAATGCAAGATAGACAATTGTTTGAAATAATGCATTAGCTAAAAGCTAGGGAAAGAAAGGAAATTGGTGCATGAATATCTTGTTTCTCTTTATTATTAAGTTGATTTAGGATGTTAGGATTTCGCGCGTTGTGGCAAGTCAAAATTCAGAGGCCATAAATAGGTAAAACCTTTTATCTATGTTGTAGTCAATGAAGTACTCTTGAATGTATTTAAATAAGTTAATGTAAGTCTTATTTTAGCTTCATTTTGATGCGATTGGTTGCTGAATTTTTATTAGTAATATAATTATCATTTGAAATATGATAATTGTGATTTGTAAAATAAGTGGATTATGTAATTTGTGAGCTTATCTATTATAAATTATTTGCAAATTTTGTAAATAGTTGTGTTGATTTATTTGTAAACTTATTTGTATTTATAATAAATTTGTAAATAATTTATTAGTAAAATTATGTGTATATACAATATATAGTATTTGAAATTTTAAGTATATAGATGATTATAATAAAGTGTAATATAAATTTGTCATAATAATTATATTAATTTGAGTATAGTAACGAATTTTTATTATAATTAATAATTATAATAAAATTGAATATGAACCTATGATAATATTAATTTGTTATAGTATCAATTTATTATAAATACATATTTGTATTTTTGAGTTTATGATTTGTAGAATCTTGAGTTACTTGGGAAGTGATTATATGGATGTAGTTCTATTTATTTTTGTTTTAATTATTGATTTATATAAGTTGTTTAATTAAATTGATATTTATTTGTTTTTAAGTATGTATTTAAGGGAGAAACTCAACAAGGATTATAATCAATTAACAATTATAACAAAAAAATAATTGAATAATAATTTTTTACTACAATAATAATTGTATTGTAATATAAATTTCATTGTAATAATTTGTTATTGTGCTATGTTTCAGTATTTGCTAAAATAAAATAAAATATAATATATTCTAGTACTTTAATATAATTTATATTATATATATTTTACTGTAAATATGTTATAATAAACGATAGATTTAAAAAAAGTATGTTTCTTATTAAGGAAACACTCAAGGATCGAGTGATCCAATGTGATGGCAAGGCCGACCATCTATAAAAAAAATAAAATTTTTATTATAAATTTGTACCACGCTTCGTTATAATAATTTATACAATGAAATATGTCATAATTTTATATGATGTATAGTTTGTTAGAATATTTTATTGTAAGGATATGATAGGAAAAAATTATTTCTATATGTTCTTAATTGTACATGTTTAGATTTTGTAAATTTTCTGGGTTATTCATTAACATCTTGTATGGTTTCTATTAATTTATTAATAAGAATTTCTAGTTTTTAGTTTGTGGTTTTGATATATATATGATCGAGTAACTGAGTAATGTTGATTTTGAGTTTCTTGAGTTACTTGAAAAAGTGAGTATATATATTTATGTAAATTTTTGTAGCTCTATTATTGCGTAAATTGAATTTGTTGGTATTTATTTTTGACGTGTAACTTGTCGAGTAACTCGGGAAAATTCGATTTTGAGTACGTCGAGTTACTCGAGAAATTGAATAGATGGATTTAGTATTTTATATTTTGGTTTACATTAATGATTTATATTAGTTGTTTAATTAAATTTTTATGTGTGTGTTTTTTATTATATAATTAATCGAGCAATTGGGCAAGATGAATTTTCAGTTTGTCGAGTTACCTTATAACGTCAACAGATGTGTAATTTTTTATATTTTATGATTTAATATATTGTATTATAATAAAAGAGCTATTATATAAAATAATTATATGTTATTTTAAATTATTATAATATATGATATTTAATTTTATGAATTATGAAAACACAGTGCAATAAAAATGTGTTATAATAATTATTTTTATTTATTAGAATAATTATATCAAATTATATTATGAAAATCATTTTTATTTATAATTACTAATTATAATATTATTTATAACAAAATTTTTATTAATATTTATGAAAAAACATCATAAATAAATATGTAATAAATTTTATAATAATTTATAATAAAATTTATATAATATCAATTTATTATAATAAATTGATTATAATCATTAAATAATTATAATAATGTCATAATTCATTAATAATATATTATTACAGAAATTATTTTATTGTGCTATAAATTTATTATAATAATTATTTATTATGCTATGTTATAGTAATTGCTAAAATAAAATAAAATATAATATATTTTATTAATTCAATATAATATATTTTATTAATTCAATATGATATATATTAAATTTATATGATATATATTTTAGTTTACTATGTTAAAATAAATGAGAGATCTAAAAATTGTATGTATGTGCTTAATTTATCAAGTAACTCGACCAATCCAAATTTGAGATTCACGAGTTGCTCAAAAAATAACATGACCATTTTTTTTTTTAAATGTGTTAAATAATTTAAATAAAAAAGAAATACAGACAAATGAAAAATATGCATTTTATGAGTTACTCGAGTAACTCGAAAAACTCACTCTTGGGTGTGTCGAGTTATTCGATGAAAAATGTGACCCAAAAGCAAAAATCATAAAACGGGAATATTTTTGTCAAATAAATTGAATAAGTAATTTTAGATTTTATTTAGTACAATTGATTTACAAATATTATAAATAATTGTGTTAAGTTATGTAAAATTTTTTTTTTGATATATTTGATATTTTGTGGATTTGTGTATATTATATTTTAGGTTTTTATTTATTCTAAATAAAAAATTTATATCGAAATTTGAGATTCACGAGTTGCTTGAAAAAGAACATGAAAAAAAAAGTTAATGTATTAAATAATTTAAATAAAAAAGAAAAACAAAAAAATGAAAAAAAGCATTTTATGAGTTACTCGAGTAAGTCGACAAACTCAAAAAATTCTATTTTGAGTTTGTCGAGTTCCCTGAGTAATGAATTGTAAAATATTGTTTTGGTGTATGATTTGTGTTTGGTTGAAGAAAAAAATAATTATTTGTTAATATATTTATTTAGAAATATTTAATTTTCTGGGTTATTAATTATTATATTGCATGGTCATTATTATAATCATCAAATATATTTTTGAATTGTTTTTGGGATTTACATGATCGAGCAACTCGACAATTTCAATTTTTAGTTTGTCGAGTTACTTGACAAAGCAAACACATGCAAAATATTTTTATTCTATTATTTAATATAATATATTATAGTAAGCAGAAAAGTATACTTTTGATGTTCTATAATTTAATATAATATATTAGAATAAAATATATATGATATTAAATAATTAGATATTATGTTAAATTATTATAATATATCATGTATAATTTAAATAAAAAAGAAAAATAAGAAAATGAAAAATGTGCATTTCATGAGTTATTCGAGTAACTCGGAAAACTCAAATTTGAGTTTGTCGAGTTACTCGATGAAAAATGTTACACAAAAGCAAAAATCATAAAACGGGAATATTTTTGTCAAATAAATTGAATAAGTAATTTTAGATTTTATTTAGTACAATTGATTTACAAATATTATAAATAACTGTGTTAAGTTATGCAAAAAAATTGTTTTGATATATTTGATATTTTGTGGATTTGTGTATATTATATTTTAGGTTTTTATTTATTTTAAATAAAAAATTTATATCGAAATTTGAGATTTACGAGTTGCTTGAAAAAGAACATGAAAAAAAAGTTAATGTATTAAATAATTTAAATAAAAAAGAAAAAAAATGAAAATAAAGCATTTTATGAGTTACTCGAGTAGGTCGACAAACTCAAATTTGAGTTCGTCGAGTTACTCAATGAAAAATGCGACACAAAAGCAAAAATCATAAAACGGGAATATTTTTGTAAAATAAATTGAATAAGTAATTTTCGCTTTTTATTTAGTACTATTGATTTACAAATACTATAAATAAATGTGTTAAGTTATGTAAAAATTTTTTTTATATATTTGATATTTTTGGATTTGTGTATATTATATTTTAGGTTTTTATTTATTTTAAAAAAAATTTTATATAAGAATTTGAGATTGACCAGTTGCTCTAAAAAGAACATGAAAAAAAGAAGAAGAGGTAATGTATTAAATAATTTAAATAAAAAAGAAAAACAAAAAAATGAAAAAAAAGCATTTTATGAGTTACTCAAGTAACTCGAAAAACTGAAAGTACTCGATGAAAAATGTGACACACACGCAAAAATCATAAAACGGGAATATTTTTGTCAAATAAATTGAATAAGTAATTTTAGATTTTATTTAGTACAATTGAGTTACATATATTATAAATAAATGTGTTAAGTTATGTAAAAAATTTTATTTGATATATTTGATATTTTGTGGATTTGTGTATATTATATTTTAGCTTTTTCTTTATTCTAAATAAAAAAATTTATATTCAAATTTGAGATTCACGAGTTGCTTGAAAAAGAACATTAAAAAAAAAAGTTAATGTATTAAATATTTTAAATAAAAAAGAAAAAAAAAAGAAAAAAAGCACTTTATGAGTAACTCGAAAAACTCAAATTTGAGTTTGTCAAGTTACTCGATGAAAAATGTGACACAAAAGCAAAAATCATAAAACGGGAATATTTTTGTGAAATAAATTGAATAAGTAATTTTAACTTTCTATTTAGTACAATTGATTTACAAATATTATAAATAAATGTGTTCAGTTACGTACAAAAGTTTTTTTGATATATTTGATATTTTGTGGATTTGTGTATATTATATTTTAGGTGTTTCTTTATTTTAAATAAAAAATTTCTATAGATATAAATTTTATTTATTTAGCATGTGGGTAATACATAAAAATGTGTAAATCAACAATGTCTCTAAAAATGTGTAAATCAATTTCATTTTATCAATTATGAAAACAAATTGTAATAAAAATGTGTTATAATAATGATATTTATTTGTTAGAATAATTATGTCAAATTATTTTATGAAAATAAATGTTTTTTTTATAATTCATAATTGTAATATTTTTTATACCAGAATTTATAATAATATTTATCACAAAATATATAAATAAATATGTAATAAATTCTATAATAATTTGTACTAAAATTTATATAATAGCAATCTGTTGTAATAAATCGATTACAATCAATTAATAATTATAATAAAAAAATTATTGAATAATAATATTTTACTACAATATAAAGTTGATGTATTTACCATGTAGGTAATAGAGTAACTCGACAAATTCTATTTTGAGTTTGTCGAGTTACTTGAGTAATGAACTGTAAAACATTGTTTTGGTTTATGATTTCTATTTGGTTCAAATAAAAAATCATGATTTGTTAATATATTTATTTTGAAATATTTAATTTTGTAGGTTATTATTTATTATGTTGCATAGTTATTATTATGATCATGAAATATATTTTCTAATTGGTTTTGGGATTTACATGATCGAGCAACTCGGCAATGTTATTTTTGAGTTTGTCGAGTTACTTGACAAAGCAAACACATGCAAAATATTTTTTTTCTATTATGTAATATAATATATTATAGTAAGCAGAAAAGTATATTTTTGATGTTCTATAATTTAATATAATATATTAGAATAAAATATATATGATATTAAATTATTAGATATTATGTTAAATTATTATAATATATCATGTATAATTTAAATAAAAAAAAAACAAAGAAATGAAAAATATGCATATCATGAGTTAATCGAGTAACTCGAAAAACTCAAATTTGAGTTTGTCGAGTTACTCGATGAAAAATGTGAGACAAAAGCAAAAATCATAAAACAGGAATATTTTTGTCAAATAAATTGAATAAGTAATTTTAGAATTTATTTAGTACAATTGATTTCCAAATATTATAAATAAATGCGTTAATTTATGAAAAAAAAAATTGTTTTTATATATTTGATCTTTTGTGGATTTGTGTATATTATATATTAGTTATTTCTTTATTCTAAAAAAAAAAATTCCTATAGATATAAATTTTATATATTTAGCATGTAGGTTGTAGAGTAACTCGACAAATTCGATTTTGAGTTTGTCGAGTTACTTGAGTAATAAATTGTAAAATATTGTTTTGTTTTATGATTTCTTTTTGGTTGAAATAAAAATTAATGATTTGTTAATATATTTACTTAGAAATATTTAATTTTCTGGATTATTAATTATTATGTTGCATGGTTATTATTATAATCGTGAAATATATTTCCTAATTGTTTTTAGGATTTACGTGATCGAGCAACTCGACAATCTCATTTTTTTAATTTGTCGAGTTACTTGACCAAGCAAACACATGCAAAATATATTTATTCTATTATTTATTATAATATATTATAGTAAGTAGAAGAATATATTTTTTATGTTCTATAATTTAATATAATATATTAGACTAAAATATATATGATATTAAATTATTAGATATTATGTTAAATTATTATAATATATCATGTATAATTTTATTCATTATGTAAAAAACGAAGGTAATTTTAATGTGTTATAAAAAAATATATATATATATTTATTATTATAATAATAGCAATTTATATTATGAAAATGTTGTAGTTTTATATTTAATTATTATAATTTTATTTATAAAATAATTTACAATAGTATTTATAAGAAAATGTATAAAAAAATTATACTAAATGTTATTACAAATTATGCTAATATTTATATAATATAAATTTGTTATAAAATGAAATTATTATAATATATTATGTATAATTTTATTCATTATGTAAAAATAGTGTAATTGTACTATGTTATAAAAAAAATTATTTATTATTATAATAATAGCAATTTATATTATGAAAATGTAATATTTTTATATTTAATAAATATAAATATATTTATAAAATAATTCTTAATAATATTGTTTTATAAATTTATTTAGAAAATAATTGATCATAATATTGTGCTATAAATTTATTATAATAATTTTTATTATATTATGTTATAGTAATTGCTCAAATAAAATAAAATATAATATATTTTATTAATTCCATTATAGTGATTACTTTTTCAAGTAACTCGATAAAATGAAAATTGAGATTGAGGAGTATTATAGTAAAATATATATCATATAAAATTATTATATATTATAATATTTATTAATTATAATAAATATTGATAAATGTAATAAGATTTTTCTAATTGTTATATTAGTTTCATACGATATATAATAATTTTATATCATATATATTTTATTATAATACGTTATAATATATAATACAATAAAACTGATTATGCCTTTCCTTATTTTATTGGGTAACTCGACAAACCCAAAAGTGAGATTGTGAAGTTGCTCGATGAATTAGTTACGATAAAAAATTTGCAAAGAATTTATTTTCTTCATAATTATAATAATAACCATACAATATGGTAATCAATAACCCACAAAATTAAATAATTAAAAAAACAAGAAGTCAAACACTACGGCTATAATGTAAAAGAAGTTATAAATTAGGATTATAAAATTGAACAAAAGTAAATTATGTTGGGGTATTTGACATGTAATTCCAGGAGGAACTTGATAAAATTCAATGTAAGCATGTTGAATTACTCGAAAAACAAAGCACAGAAAAAAATAGTTTTTTTTTTTTTAATTTGTTTATTTACTTTAAATGAAATATGTCAAGTAGCTGTACTAATAGTGGAAAAAATATTTCGAAATCAAATTTCTTCTAGAACTTGATAAAATATGGGAAAAATAGTTCAACATAAAAGTATGATGAGAAACAAAATATGAGAAAAAATATTGCAAAAGGTTTTCGAGTAATTTTGCAAGTGATTATATGGGTTGAGTTTTGTTTATTGTTGTTTTTATTATTGATTTATATGAGCTGTTTAATTAAATTGATATTTAGTTGTGTTTTAGTATGAAATTAATCGATAAACTCGGCAAGGTCAATATTGAGTTTGTCGAGTTATTTGATAACATAATAAGATGTTTAAGTTAATTTTATTCTATCATTTAATATAATATATTATAATAAAAGATATATTATATATATTAATTATATATTAGTTTAAATTATTATAGTATATTATATTTAATTGTATTAAATATGAAAACACATTGTAATAAAAATGTGTTATAACAATGATATCTATTTATTAGAATAATTAGGTCAAATTATATTATGAATTTATATATTTTATATAAAGATATACATAAAATAGGTTCGTATAGGAAAAAATAAAAGAAAAGAAAAAATAGATAAAAGTCAACAAAGTGTGTCAAACCCTAGTTTTTATGTTGGATACGTGTAAGTGAAAAGGTATTAACTGTCATTTAATGGACCATTGAATTTGTCTAAACCGCTTATTCTTCTTTCAACGTTCATTTTCAATTAAAAGTATTCTGCATTTCAGTTTCTAGAGGTTTGTAGGAGGCAAAAATTCTGTTCGCAAAAAAATTGTATTTTGGGTGTAATTTATTTTAGAAAATCATAGCATCATCTTTATAAGGTATGTTTTTTTATTTTGTATGAAACTATGTAATATAGATAAATTTTTATGTGAATTTATGTGTAGATATAGTTATATATATACAAATGATTGTTATATAAGTTTATGTATTCTATTATATATACACTATGCATTTAAATTATATAGTTTATTCTTATATTTGTGGTAGAAAGTAGCTTATGAGAATGATGATAAATTTTTTTCAGATATGGATGCTGAGTATGTAGTAGGTGAGAATTGCAGATTTCGTGGAGTAATTACATAGATTAGTAATTTTACATATGTTGATGTTATAATGGAAAATTATAATGATGAGCAGATTCAGAAATTTAGGAATAGTTGTTTTGCACATTTTGAATATTTTCATGGTAGGAGATTTCAGTTTAGTGGCAAGTTGGTATATGAATTTTGTTAAACATGTGCATACAAATAAAGCAAACGAAGTGTGGTTTAAAATAAAAGGTGAATTTATGTAGATTTGAAATGCGTGAGTCTTGTTTGATAACAGGATTATTATGCCCCTAATAATGATGATAATCTTAGGGTGTGTTTGATAGCTTTCCATGGAAAATGCAAATATTTTCTATGTAAGTTGGAAAAGAAATTCCACCAAATGGGTGAGAAAAATTTTCCAAGGAAGTGGCCAAATGTGTGCTTTTAGACAATTGTATTTGAAAATATTTTCCATTTTCCATGTGCCAATCAAACACAAAAGTGGGAAAATAAAACACATTGATTTAACAAGATTTTCCATGGAAGTGACATTTCCATGGAAAATTAGAATCAAACACACCCTTAGTACAATTAGAGCCCTTACGACATAGAATTTGCAAAAGTGGTTTAATAATTTTGCACATATATCCTTAAATGAACTTGAGAATGTTTTTATTAATTATGATGATGAGGAAGATAAGTATAAGTTAGGGTTGGCATTACTAATCGAAGGAGTTATTAGGCCTATGGAGAGGAAGAAAAAAATATCTGAGACATTATCTTTAGTAGATAATTTAGATGTTTGTTATCAATATGCATGGGGCCGATATTCTTATTTCACACTTCTTCGTTCTTTATTGACTTCTTGGGAGAGACATGCGTTGAAGTGTATTGATAATAGTACCGCGATTGCAAAGTATACCATATATGGCTGTCCCTGCGATTGCAAAGTATACCATATATGGCTGTCCCCTCGTCTTCCAGGTAAATACATATAATTTCTTTTAATATTTATTTAATGTACCGTAAATATATTATATTGTTCATGACTAAGTTTTATTTATTTTGTTTATAGATATGGATCTACGAGGCATGTCGTGAAATTGGTGAAAGATTTGCTGAAAAAGTGCATAATACGTTTCCACGTATTTTAAACTGGGATGCACAACATCGCATTGGGACAAAAGCTTTGGATGTATTTTTGCAGTCAATTGAGGTTTATGAGTATAATTTTAATTATGTAGGAGAGATGTTGAATAGTTATGAAAGTGATGGTTCAATTTTTTCTATGGTTTTTAGATGCGTATTCTGCCAATACTTGAACCAACCACAGAAGAGGTAGAACAACCATATTTGTACACAATGGTCTTAATAGAAGATGTAGGAGATGTACGTGTTGATGCAGTTGTTCACAATTTTGTGTATGAGGGCCAAAGAATTGATGAAATTGGGAAACTTGATGTCAAATTTTAATTAACTCACAAGTGTACGAATCTATTGGAATATAGATAAGTAAAAACGAGGTCGATCCCACAGAGACTGCTATGAGGAAGGTGTAATTTAATCTAAATTAACTGTTATTCTAAGCTAGTTGAGTTGAAGAGTTTTGTTGTTGAAATTGTTTAACTAAAAGACTAAAGAAATATGATAAAAAGATGAATTGAAGAATCAAGAAGTGTAAAACACCAAGGTTTCGGAATCCACCATTGTCTAACTTAGCAATCATCTAATCATTCATTAATTCCCAAAGAAAACACATACGACAACACGAAATCAATCTATTGTCGTCCCTAAAGATTTATTAATTAAGTCCAAAAGAAGAAAATCTAATTTAGGCTCCCCTTATGCTTCAAACATAAATTACTCAAGCGTTTTTCGTATCAAGATCAATTGAAAGAAAACAAAGAATCAAAGAATCTCTAAGCATTCTATGTATCCCAATTCGAATAAAAGATAACGAAAAATCAAAAGCAATTAATAGAACATATTTAATCACCAAGCATGGATTAATTAAACCAATATCTAACTATCAAAAATACATGATATTTAAGATGAAAGAAATTATATTTAATTAATCTAATTAAGAACAAGCCATGAACGTTAAAGCTCTTAAGAAGGAATTAACCGAATACTTAAATAATCACTTAATCAAAACAAAGTTTCATCGTCTACCTTGGCTAGAGAAACTTAGAAGAACATAATTAAACTATAAAGAAAAGAATTAATAAACCCGGCATAGATCTTTGGTGAAGAAATCTTGAAGAGTTCTTGAACGCCAAGTAGTTGTCTTCTCTTGAAATCTTCCGTCTTCTCTTCATTTGGCTCCCCCAAAATCCAACCCTTGATATGAGAATATAACTCATATTTATACTACCCTAGTTGTGCCCCAAAATATCCCAAAAGATTACAAATTTCGTGGGCCAAGAGTTAGGAAAAGAAATTAGAACTAAAAAGGAAAGAAAATCAAAAAATCAAAAAGCCATTGGCCCAGGGAGATTGCGATTCGCCGATGCACGTTTTGCTCTCTGTTGGCGAAAAATTGTACTGGGCGCTCGCCCAATATAAGCCTGGGCGATCGCCCAGCTTATTTTCCTCGGCTACTGATTTTCAAATGGCCATAACTTCTTGTAGGAAACTCCAAATTGAGATCCGTAAAAGTGTTGGACTCGTAATTTATTATATTTCCAATGGTATATCATTTGCATTGTAGAGATTTTAATATCAAAAGTTGTACTCTAATTTCTCCACATGCTTGGTAGGTAGTTTCCCAATTCGGTTCTTTGGCTTTCCGGTGTTTGTTCCATTGATTAAACTCTTCGTTGTCACTCCAAAACACCTTAAACTTATTGATTTTCCTTCTTCCTCATCCTCAAATTTTTGGCTCTTGAAATTCACTTAAAAACTCAACTTACTCGTCGATTTCGCCAAATTATTGCTCTTTTTCGTCAATTCTTTTCCAATTGTTCACAAACGCGTCCAAAACTGAAATAGAACAATAATATACTAGATAAGTAGAAAATCAACTATATGACGACATAAAAGATTAATTCAAATGCCAAAATAAGTGCATAAAACGCACTTATCAAACACACCCCCAAACTAAACCTTTGTTCGTCCTCGAACAAAAACAAAACTAAAATAGATTTCAACTAAGCTAATTGATTCCACGAAAATCATCAATGTTAAATTCCTTACCATATGCCTCAAGTTCAAAAATAAAGCAACACTTTTAGAAGGATATCAAACAACAACACAAAAATTTTCACTTATCCGATGCTCGACCTTGTGTGAGTGTGAATAGCCAAACATTGAACTTATGCATGTATTAGACCATGACCAATATTGTGTTGTTGATATTTTATCAATCCCGAACCCTTTGTAGTCATTTATTTCTTACACCTCTCGTAAGTTATCACACTTCTAAAGCTTTTCTCTCAAGTCCCGAATGTTTCTAGCTTAAATTGGTTTCTATTGATCATTACAATGCTCTTTCTTTTCAACAAAAGTGGTAAAACTTAGCACTTGTATTCGAGAATTAGGATGGTGAGAGATTTCTAAATTCTCATCTTCGCCTCCAAGGTTCTAATCTAGCAATCCTTTCTCGAGCACTTCTACTCTTTTTATTTATTCAACTCATGTTAACAGCCTTACATCATGTGCAATACATCTCTTTCACTAGCTTTTCGTGGTGTGACCCTTGTAGCGAGCTTTAGGTCGATGACTCCCAAGTCGATGACCATAGGGCACTGTGTTTGAAAATACCCTAGCAGACTTAATTGCTCGAGTCTCACAAAGCTAATAGAGAAGTGAAGATGTAAATTTATAAATGTCGTTCTCTTTTCTTTTCTTATTTTTTTTATATGGGGACTCATGTAGCGAGCTTTGGGCCGATGACTCCCAAGTCGATGACCATAGGGCACCGTGATTTTAAGATACCCTAAATCAAAGCTTAATTGCTCGAGTCGGATCTTTCATTTAATTTTATCACCATGAGTAGTGCTCGGTTTAGATTCCTTGACTATAACCCATTCAACCAAAGATGAGACCCAAAAATCCAAACAATCAAAAGTCTTAGAACAAAAGTAGTAACTTTAACACCCCCAAACTGTTCTCAAAATAGTTTAGTCACTAGCTCTAAGAATGTAGGAACGGAATTTTTTTATCATGATACTCAGTCAATAATATCAACACAAACACTCAAGTCATGTCTCCAATAAACGATAAGTTAATAGTGGCTATGTGCTTCCTTAATCAGGTCTAACATAGATAAGTAATCTGATAAAAGAATGAGTTCAAGTGTTGTCTAATAGTCGACTAAAAATGTGCTCAATTTTGAACAGATATCATCATTGACGGCAAGATATTCAACAGTAACAAGACAACTAAACAATTTTTTTTTTTCAAAAAGTATTTCAGTTATAGAGACAAGAGTGATAAGCAAATTCAAAAGTACTAAAGTAACATGATACTTTATAACCCACCCCCAAACAAAAACCTTACATTGTCCTCAATGTAAGCATAAAATAAAGCAAAGAGAAGGAGGGAAAAGATCAGTTACTCCCCAGAGAGAGATGTGGAGAAGAAGGATCTGCCTAGTATGTAGTGGACTCAGAAGTAGTGCCGGGACCCTTGGTCAAAAGATGATTGCCTACATAATATCCAAGCGGCTCGCAAAGTGGGACATCCTGCGCGTGACAAGGTGAGACCTAATAAGTGCAATAAAATAAAAACTAATAAATTATTTAAACTATCTAAAACTACTACATATAACGCAAGTAAATAAAAGGGTAAGAAATGGGTTGCCTCCCATTAAGCGCTTATTTATAGTCATTAGCTTGACTTATTATCCGATTGCCTTACGGCGCTCTGAATAATGCTTTGAGGACCCGCTTTGCTTGCACCTATTGACTTTGGCACTTGTTGGAAGTGGCTCAATTGTCCATTTCCATTCGGTTGTACCCATGACAAAAGCGGATCCAAACAAAATATTCACCTCTTCTATACCACTATCAACATCAAAATAAGAACCCAAATGAGTTAAGCACATGTTTAACGATCATCACAATTAGTATAAGCAAGACAATCATCATCTAATGCTTCATTCATGTCCACATCAAAGAACATCCTCATTATCATGTGGTAGCCTCGTTGACATTAAAATATTCAGTTCTCATCATCATGTTGCCAAAGGATAGTTGCATAACTCCATTCCCGCAATTAATGATAGCATTAGATGTTGCTAGAAAAGGACGACAAAAATTACGGGAATATGTTTTGTAGAGTCTCGTCATCGGTTGAGTGTCAAGTACAACAAAATCAACAGGAAAATAAAACTTGTCAACTTGTATCAAAACATCCTCTACAATTTCTCGGGGTACTTTCACAGATCTATCAGCAAGTTGTAAAATCATAGATGTTGGTTTTAACTCGCCTAGTCCAAGTTGCATATACACAGAATAAGGAAGAAGATTAACACTAGCTCCTAAATCTAGCAAAGCTTTCTCAATTTTATGGTTTCCTAAGATGCATGAGATAGTAGGACAACTTGGATCTTTATATTTCGGAGGAGTGTTGCTTTGAATTATAGAGCTAACATGTTCGATTAAAATGCCTTTTGCACATATGTAGTTGTCTCTTTGTTGTACATAGATCTTTCAAGAATTTAGCATAGGCGGTGTACTTGCTTAATAGCATCAAGTAAAGGACTATTTACACTTACCTGCTTGAAGATTTCCATCATATCATTGATAGAATTACCTTGCTTTACCTTTGTGAGCCTCTCGAGGATATGGGGCTTTTGGAATGTAAGATGGCTCATTGTCCTCTTTGGGAGCTTCTTGGATTGAATCATCGTTGGAACAAGACTGGAGAAAGTGGTTGAGAAGTGGTTTGCTTTGAGATGTCCACTTTGTTGTCAAATGCGCTTTTCCACGCCGCAAAGTCATGATTGATTTAGCCTCTTCATGTTGCACTCCTTTGGGATTAGGAAATGGTCGCTATGAAACTTTCTTTTCTCAATGGTTGTTGCCAACTGTTGGACCGATGAAGCAAGTTGTCCCATCATGTTTTCAAGATTGAGATGGATTGTGCACGAGAGTTCTGGCCTGGCGTGCATTTCATTCTTAAACTCAAGAATTGTATGATTTTGATGCTCTAATGCAGCTTGTGTAGCTTTTGTCAAGTTATGAATTGCTTCCTCCCATGGTTTTGGCCGTGAAAAATTGTGATTGAATTGTGAGTAGCCCTTTGGGGCTTGACCTTCTTCAGATCATCCCGTTGAAACCCCCGTGACCAAGAGAAATTGGGGTGGTCCCTCCAACTGGGTTATAGGTGTTGGAGTAAGGATTGTAAGGAGGTTTCTCATCATGTTGAGGACATTAGCTTGCTCAAGACCTACTTCTAGTTCAGAGGACTATTCATCGTCAATGAGGTCAATTTTATGAGAGATGTCCTCTATCATGCATTTGACTTCTTTGATTTCTCGAGCTAGGTTCACTTACTTGCGAATTTCATAGATACCCCTTTTCTTAGGTTCGGTTCTAGAGGATCGGCTCATTGTTGTGAATTGTCACCTGTTTCAAAGAAGCTCCAAATCTCCGTAGCATTTTTAGACATCAGCTCTCCACCACTTGTGGCCATCAACCACTCTTGAATGTGTGATAGTAGACCCTCCAAAAAATATTGGCATAAATGCCATTTTTCATACCCATGATGTGGACATTTCATAAGAAGCCCGTTGAATCTCTCCCAAGTTTCATAGAATGGTTCCTCGTCTCTCTGCATAAACTCTGAAATTTCCCTGCGAATAGCATTAGTTTTGTGAACAGGAAAGTATTTATTCAAAAATTTAGCAACCATTTGTTCCCAAGAAGTAATACTATTAGCAGGTAACGTATTAAACCATGATCTAGATCTATCTTTCAGAGAAAAGGGAAATAAACGAAGTTTAATATTATCAGGAGACACATTCTCATATTTAAATGTTTCACATATAGCATAGAAGTCCGTGAGATAATTGTAGGGTTCTTCACTATCTAAACCATAGAAGGATGGAAGATGATTAACACACCTCGGTTTAAGCTCAAAATTTCTAGCAGTCACTTGTGGGTATTGTATGCAAGAGGTGCTCAAATTAGCCAATGGACTAAAATAGTCACTAAAAGGTCTCTCCTTAATTTCATCGTCCATGTTTTTTTTTTTTTTAAAAAAAAGTAGAAAATAAAAACAAAAAAATAAAAAAAAAAAAAAATCCTAAATTATAACTAGTCAAGAATAAAATTAACTAAAATTAAATTAACCTTCAGACGCTAGAGTCCCCAAGAACATGGCCAAAAAATTTGATGTCAAATTTTAATTAACTCGCAAGTGTACGAATCTATTGGAATATAGATAAGTAAAACGAGGTCGATCCCACGAGAGATCGCTATGAGGAAGGTGTAATTTAATCCAAATTAATCTGTTATTCTAAGCTAGTTGAGTTGAAGAGTTTTGTTGTTGAAATTGTTTAACTAAAAGACTAAAGAAATATGATAAAAAGATGAATTGAAGAATCAAGAAGTGTAAAACACTAAGGTTTCGGAATCCACCATTGTCTAACTTAGCAATCATCTAATCATTCATTAATTCCCAAAGAAAACACATACGACAACACGAAATCAATCTATTGTCGTCCCTAAAGATTTATCAATTAAGTCCAAAAGAAGAAAATCTAATTTAGGCTCCCCTTATGCTTCAAACATAAATTACTCAAGCGTTTTTCGTATCAAGATCAATTGAAAGAAAACAAAGAATCAAAGAATCTCTAAGCATTCTATGTATCCCAATTCGAATAAAAGATAACGAAAAATCAAAAGCAATTAATAGAACATATTTAATCACCAAGCATAGATTAATTAAACCAATATCTAACTATCAAAAATACATGATATTTAAGATGAAAGAAATTATATTTAATTAATCTAATTAAGAACAAGCCATGAACGTTAAAGCTCTTAAGAAGGAATTAACCGAATACTTAAATAATCACTTAATCAAAACAAAGTTTCATCGTCTACCTTGGCTAGAGAAACTTAGAAGAACATAATTAAACTATAAAGAAAAGAATTAATAAAACCCGGCATAGATCTTTGGTGAAGAAATCTTCGAAGAGTTCTTGAACGCCAAGTAGTTGTCTTCTCTTGAAATCTTCCGTCTTCTCTTCATTTGGCTCCCCCAAAAATCCAACCCTTGATATGAGAATATAACTCATATTTATACTACCCTAGTTGTGCCCCAAAATATCCCAAAAGATTACAAATTTCGTGGGCCAAGAGTTAGGAAAAGAAATTAGAACTAAAAAAGGAAAGAAAATCAAAAAAATACAAAATCAGACGAAATTGGCCTGGGAGATCGCCTAGGCCATTCCCGGGCGATCGCCCAGGCACGTTTTTTGCTCTCTGTTGGCGAAAAATTGTACTGGGCGCTCGCCCAAATATAATCCTGGGCGATCGCCCAGCTTATTTTTCCTGGTGGCTGATTTTCAAACGGCCATAACTTCTTGTCGGAAACTCCAAATTGAGATCCGTAAAAAGTGTTGGACTCGTAATTCTATTATCTTTCCAATGGTATATCATTTGCCTTGTGGAGATTTTAATATCAAAAGTTGTACTCTAATTTCTCCACATGCTTCGGTAGGTAGTTTCCCAATTTGGTTCTTTGGCTTTCCGGTGTTTGATCCATTGATTAAACTCTTCGTTGTCACTCCAAAACACCTTAAACTTATTGATTTTCCCTTCTTCCTCATCCTCAAATGTTTGGCTCTTGAAATTCACTTCAAAAACTCAACTTACTCGTCGATTTCGCCAAATTATTGCTCTTTTCGTCAATTCTTCTCCAATTGTTCACAAACGCGTCCAAAACTGAAATAGAACAATAATATACTAGATAAGTAGAAAATCAACTATATGACGACATAAAAGATTAATTCAAATGCCAAAATAAGTGCATAAAACGCACTTATCAAACACCCCCAAACTAAACCTTTGTTCGTCCTCGAACAAAAACAAAACTAAAATAGATTTCAACTAAGCTAATTGATTCCACGAAAATCATCAATGTTAAATTCCTTACCATATGCCTCAAGTTCAAAAATAAAGCAACACTTTTAGAAGGATATCAAACAACAACACAAAAATTTTCACTTATATCGATGCTCGACTTGTGTGTGAAGTGTGTGAATAGCCAAACATTGAACTTATGCATGTATTAGACCATGACCAATATTGTGTATAGATTGAGTCATCCGTGTTCAGCAAGAGAAAAAATATTTTGATGAAAAAAAAAGAGATACAGGAATATATTGATACGAAGTTGGTGGCATTTGAAGTTGAACATAGCAGTATGATTGGTAGTTTACGTGAGGACTTGTGTACAAAGATCGAAAGTTCTACTGCGAAGATTCAAGAAATGTTTAAGGAGACATTGGTAGAGAAGCATGCTACTGTAGGCAGTCATAGAATAGAACATCAAGCTGCTCCTGTAAAGCGGAGAGTGGATGATAAAGATAAAGGCAAGAAGGAAAGTGCATCTTTGCCATCTAGTTCTATTGACATTCCAATACTGTGTGATATTGATGAGGAAAGACAAGTTGAATTTCTTGGTTGGATGCATAAATCAAAGGATCGGTAAGTTTGAATTTTTTATATGGTTATTTATTATATATATTTTATGTTTTTATGGTATTTATAAGAATTTTAATGTTATAGAGATGTTGTCCGGTTGCGTGGTGGTGGTGGTGGCATTAAATTGACAAAGAAAAAGCTAGAATATATTGGGAATCCTGAATATATATTGGCGGCTGAGGTATATCTTATTTATATTTTTTGATTTCTTATGTCTATTGTAAGGTATTAGTCTTATATTGTTATAATTTTTTTTTATAGGATATGGATAATGCCATGTTTTTAATTAAAAAAACGACAGCAAATTTCAAAGACATATTCTCATTAAGATACAGAATTCTAGACAGTGGATTTGGATTATTTCTTCGAGGTGTTGGTTCCAAAATTTTGGATTCTGCAGGAAAAGTTATGCGTAAAGTTCCTGTTTCTTACCATGGTTCTATGGAAAGATATGCAAATGGTTCTACTCCTAGAAGTTTTGGTAAAAGTTGGAAAAATTGTGATCATATATTGTGGCCGGATATCATTGATGATAAACATTGGGTCCTTTTCCATGTTGATCTATTGAGTTGGAGGCTGACAGTTTATGATAATAATTATCACTTTTATGATGAAGGAATACTATATCGATATGTTGTTCCTTCTATACATATTATTCCAGATATGATTGAAAAATATGTGGTTGTTGATAGAGCAGACCTTGGGAAAAAGATAATTCAGTCTCTTGAATATTTCAGGAAGTCATACGTTGACATACCACAGGCTATTCGATATAGGTAAGGAATTAAAATAAATGTTCGTATTTGTAATGATATTTATATATACTCACAAGGTCTTTAATGATGCTTGCAGTGACAGTGGCATATTTGTTATCAAATATGTTGAATGTCTTCTAGCTGGAATACCTATTGAGGTTGTCGAAATGGAGAAAATAGATTTGTATAGAGGAAAGCTTGTAATAGATTTCTTTTACAATGAATTTTTTTTTTGTCCCGAACGAACGAAATGAATAGATATTATGTTTGTGTATTGAATCTGCAATTGTTTTCTTATTTCTATTTTATTGATTGTATTTATGGGTTGATGTTGTACATAATGTAAAATATGTTGGTTTTCTTTAATTGTTTGTGCAAGTTTATTGAAGAATGTTCTAATGCCCCCATGTGGGCAAGATGAAGTGCCCACATCCTGATGTGGCAGCATGTGGGCACTTCATCTTGCCCACATGGGGGGCATTAGATCGCCCCTCCAAGTTTATTAGTCTATGTAGCATATTTGAGTTTTAGTATATCATTTTGAGTTGAGATTGGTGCTGTCTTGATTTTCTCAGAAGAAGAAGAGAAAAATTATTTATTGTGTGTTATGATTTAATATCAGTAGAAACTGGTGTGAGATATCTTATGAGCAATGGAAATGGGAAATTTGTTCAATTCATGAGTTGTGTAATTCAATATAGGATAGATGAACAATCAGCATATGTAATTTTTGTATTTAAAAGATTTGTGGAAGAAGTTACTTTGTTAGTCATATTTAATTGATTGTATTTATGTTTTATGAAGTGTTAAGTTTGTTTGTCAATGTACCTGAGAAAGTAAGTATATACATATCTAATTTTATTTTATATTTATATTAGTGTGTAAATTCAATTTGGTGTTATTTGTTTTTGGTATATAAGTAATTCATTGACAATAATATTTACAACAACAAATGCAAGTGATACTAATAAGTTTGTAGCAAATAATCTCTTGTGTCAAAATGTAAAAAGTTTTCTTAGTAATTTAATTTTATATTTTTCTTCATTTTAATAAAAAATTTCTATATGTATAAATTTGATATACTTAGCACGTAGGTAATTGAGGAACTTGACAAACTCCATTCTGAGTTTGTCGAGTTAGTTTACTCAACCTATGAAATATGTTAATTTGGTATTTTGTTTGTGTTCAATTCAATGAAAAATCGTTGCTTTTTTAAATATATGTTAATATATTTATTTTGAAATATTTTAATTTTGTAGGTTATTAATTATTATATTGCATGGTTTTTATTATAATCACGAAATATATTTATCTATAGTGAATTATATTATCTGTTTAATTAAATTGTTTTGTGTTTGTTTTTTATTATCTAATTAATCGAGCAACTCGGGAAGTTCAATGTTGAGTATGTCGAGTTACCTTATAACGTAAGCAGATGTGTAATTTTTTATTTTATCATTTAATTTATTGTATTATAATAAAAGAGCTACTATATAAAATAATTATATATTATTTTAAATTATTATAATATATTATATTTAATTTTATGAAGTATGAAAACACATTGCAACAAAAAATGTGTTATAATAATTAATTTTATTTATTAGAATAATTATATCAAATTATATTATAAAAATCATTTTTATTTATAATTACTAATTATAATATTATTTATAACAAAATTTATATTAATATTTATTAAAAAACAGCATAAATAAATATGTAATAAAATTTATAATAATTTATAATAAAATTTATATAATATCAATTTGTTATAATAAATTGATTATAATCATTAAATAATTATAATAATGTAATAATTGATTGATAATATATTATTACAGAATTTATTTTATTGTGCTATAAGTTTATTATAATAATTATTTATTATACTATGTTATAGTAATTGCTAAAATAAAATAAAATATAATATATTCTATTAATTCAATATGATATATATTAAATTTATATGATATATATTTTAGTTTCCTATGTTAAAATAAATGATAGATCTAAAAATTGTATGTATGTGCTTAATTTATCAAGTAACTCGACAAACCCAAATTTGAGATTCACGAGTTGCTCAAAAAATAACATGACAAAAAAAAAAGTAAATGTATTAAATAATTTAAATAAAAAGAAATACAGAAAAATGAAAAATATGCATTTTATGAGTTACTCGAGTAACTCGAAAAACTCACTTTTGGGTGTGTCGAGTTACTCGATGAAAAATGTGACCCAAAAGCAAAAATCATAAAACGGGAATATTTTTGTCAAATAAATTGAATAAGTAATTTTAGATTTTATTTAGTACAATTGATTTACAAATATTATAAATAACTGTGTTAAGTTATGTAAAATTTTTTTTTTGATATATTTGATATTTTGTGGATTTGTGTATATTATATTTGAGGTTTTTATTTATTCGAAATAAAAAATTTATATCGAAATTTGAGATTCACGAGTTGCTTGAAAAAGAACATGAAAAAAAAAAGTTAATGTATTAAATAATTGAAATAAAAAACAAAAACAAAAAAATGAAAAAAAAAGCATTTTATGAGTTACTCGAGTAAATCGACAAACTCAAATTTGAGTTTGTCGAGTTACTCGATGAAAAAATGTGATACAAAAGCAAAAATCATAAAACGGGATTTTTTTGGTGAAATAAATTGAATAAGTAATTTTAGCTATTTATTTAGTACTATTGATTTACAAATACTATAAATAAATGTGTTAAGTTATGTAAATTTTTTTTTGATATATTTGATATTTTGTGGATTTGTGTATACTATATTTTAGGGTTTTCTTTATTTTAAATAAAAAATTTATATCCAAATTTGAGATTTACCAGTTGCTTGAAAAAGAACATGAAAAAAAAAACGAGTTAATGTATTAAATAATTTAAAGAAAAAACAAAAACAAAAACATGAAAAAAAAGCATTTTATGAGTTACTCGAAAAACTCAAATTTGAGTTTGTCGAGTTACTCGCTGAAAAATGTGACACAAAAGAAAAAATCATAAAATGGGAATATTTTTGTGAAATAAATTGAATAATTAATTTTAGCTTTTTATTTAGTACTATTGATTTACAAATATTATAAATAAATGTGTTAAGTTATGTAAAAAATTTTTTTTTGATATATTTGATATTTTGTGGATTTGTGTATATTATATTTTAGGTTTTTCTTTTTTTTTAAATAAAAAATTTCTATAGATATAAATTTTATGTATTTAGCATGTGGGTAATAGAGTAACTCGACAAATTCTATTTTGAGTTTGTCGAGTTACCTGAGTAATGAATGGTAAAATATTGTTTTGGTGTATGATTTGTGTTTGGTTGAAAAAAAAATAATTATTTGTTAATATATTTATTTAGAAATATTTAATTTTTGGGTTATTAATTATTATGTTGCATGGTCATTATTATAATCATCAAATATATTTCTGAAGTGTTTTTGGGATTTACGTGATCGAGCAACTCGACAATTTCAATGTTTAGTTTGTCGAGTTACTTGACAAAGCAAACACATGCAAAATATTTTTATTCTATTATTTAATATAATATATTATAGTAAGAAGAAAAGTATATTTTTGATGTTCTATAATTTAATATAATATATTAGAATAAAATATATATGATATTAAATAATTAGATATTATGTTAAATTATTATAATATATCATGTATAATTTAAATAAAAAAGAAAAACAAGAAAATGAAAAATATGCATTTCATGAGTTATTCGAGTAACTCGAAAAACTCAAATTTGAGTTTGTCGAGTTAATCGATGAAAAATGTGACACAAAAGCAAAAATCATAAAACAGGAATATTTTTGTCAAATAAATTGAATAAGTAATTTTAGATTTTATTTTATACAATTGATTTACAAATATTATAAATAACTGTGTTAAGTTATGTAAAAATTTTTTTTGATATATTTGATATTTTGTGGATTTGTGTATATTATATTTTAGATTTTTATTTATTCTAAATAAAAAATTTATATCGAAATTTGAGATTCACGAGTTGCTTGAAAAAGAACATGAAAAAAAAAGCTAATGTATTAAATAATTTAAATAAAAAAAGAAAAAAAATGAAAATAAAGCATTTTATGAGAGTTACCCGAGTAACTCGACAAACTCAAATTTGAGTTTGTCGAGTTACTCGATGAAAAATGCGACACAAAAGCAAAAATCATAAAACGGGAATATTTTTGTGAAATAAATTGAATAAGTAATTTTAGCATTTTATTTAGTACTTTTGATTTACAAATACTATAAATAAATGTGTTAAGTTATGTAAATTTTTTTTATATATATTTCATATTTTGTAGATTTGTGTATATTTTAGGTTTTTATTTATTTTAAATAAAAAAGTTATATCAAAATTTTGAGATTGACCAGTTGCTTGAAAAAGAACATGAAAAAAAGAAAAAAGAAGAAGAGGTAATGTATTAAATAATTTAAATTAAAAAGAAAAACAAAAAAATGAAAAAAAAAAAGCATTTTATGAGTTACTCGAGTAACTCGAAAAACTCAAATTTGAGTTTGTCGAGTTACTCGATGAAAAATATGACACAAAAAGCAAAAATCATAAAACGGGAATATTTTTGTCAAATAAATTGAATAAGTAATTTTAGCTTTTATTTAGTACAATTGATTTACAAATATTATAAATAAATGTGTTAATTTATGTAAAAAAAATATTTTTATATATTTGATATTTTGTGGATTTGTGTATATTATATTTGAGGTTTTTCTTTATTCTAAATAAAAAATTTCTATACATATAAATTTTATGTATTTAGCATATAGGTTGTAGAGTAACTCGACAAAATCGATTTTGAGTTTGTCGAGTTACTTGAGTAATAAATTGTAAAATATTGTTTTGTTTTATGATTTGTGTTTGGTTGAAACAAAAATAATGATTTGTTAATATATTTATTTAGAAATATTTAATTTGATGGGTTATTAATAATTATGTTGCATGGTTATTATTATAATCATGAAATATATTTCTTAATTGTTTTTGGGATTTACGTGAGCGAGCAACTCGACAATCTCATTTTTTAGTTTGTCGAGTTACTTGACAAAGCAAACACATGCAAAATATTTTTATTCTATTATTTATTATAGTATATTATAGTAAGCAGAAGAGTATATTTTTTATATTCTATAATTGAATACAATATATGAGACTAAAATATATATGATATTCAATAATTAGATATTATGTTAAATTATTATAATATATCATGTATAATTTTATTCATTATGTAAAAAAAGTGTAGTTGTAATGGGTTATAAAAAAAAATATATTTATTATTATAATAATAGCAATTTATATTATGAAAATGTAGTATTTTTATATTTAATTATTATAATTTTATTTATAAAATAATATACAATAGTATTTATAAGAAAATGTATAAAAAAAATTATGCTAAATGTTATGAAAAAGTATTCAAATAAACTGTAAATTAGCAAAAAGAGAAATAAGACTAAGATTTCAATGATTGTGATTATAGTAATCGTAAAGCAATGTAATTATATAAAATTCATTGAAAATAAAATTAACAACAAAATGCTTAATTTTTGTATTACTTTAAGATTTTAGATAAGGTAAGTAAATATCGTAACAGAGTTCATAAAAATAAGTAAGTATAAGTTTTATTATTAACTATTTATGATAATTATAGCCATTTATTATAATATCAATATGTTGTAATCTAATTTTATTATGAAGGAAAAGTAAACTCTGAATTTGTAGTTTTTCGGATATATCTAATCTAGGAACTCGGCAAGCTGAATTTTGAGTGAGTCGAGTTATTTGAGAAACTGAACTTGTGCATATGTTAATTTATATATGATTTTTGTAATCTAAAATATTTTGTAAATTGAAGTTGTTCATAATAAAATATACTATATTTTAAATATTTAATATAATATACATTTACTTAATATTATATATATTTTATTATATTATGTTATAATAAATAATAGGCAAAAAATTTATGCATGTGATTATTTTATGAAGTAACTCGATATACCAAAATTCTAGATAACGAGGTTGCTTAAAAAATAATATATGAAAATCAAATAAACAAAAAGTAAATTTAAGAAATAATACAGATAAACAAAATAACCAAAGACGTTTAAATTATGCAAATTAATACTCTCTCAAGTAACTCGGCAAATTCAAACTTAAGTATGCAGGTTTAGTTGATGAATAATACAATACAAATCACAACGTCTGAAAAAAAAAGGGTGTATTTATTAAAAATTTATATTCTAAAAATTTAATATTATTTTTTAATATACTCTGTATATTCATAGTTTTTTGGGTTTGTACTTATTATATTGTATGGATTTTATTATTTTCATAAGAAAAATATGTTATATATTTATTTATGGTAAAAAAACAATTTTTTGTATATGTTTATTATTATTAATAAATATACATATCCAATAATATTAATTTAATAGTAAAAATAAAATTACATAAAAATATAAATTATATAGATTTGTTAAATATAATTTACAGCACTGCATTGCATTGAATGCATTGAAAAAAAAGGCTAATATTTATAAAGGACAAAAACCTTTGAATATTACTAAAAAAACCTAACATCCATTCATGAAAATGGAAAAAAGGTAGCAATGCATACACGGATATCATTAGTTTTCAAAGTGTGGCGTTGTCTTTCGAAACCCGTGAATATCCATCTATTCTTGACGTAGGCAATTTCTCTGGGTTGCCTAAATTCTCAGATGAGATTGGATGGTCTTCAATTTTTCTTTTCTTGGATTTAGACGCAGGTGAAGAAGGGAAACTAAGCTGTTTCACTGCACCTGGAAATGTTTGCCCATGAAGAGGCATTGGTGTGTCAGTGGTGTACGCTATATCTTTCCCTTTGTTGTTCTTTGATCTTGTACTTGTAGAAGTGGTCGAAGTCGAAGGAACTGGTTTGTTGAGGAAGATAATGTCATACTTGTATTCATCTTCCAAGACATTTTTCTTCATTCCTTTAATATAAAAGAATTGTTCTTCCTCCAACGTGATTCTGATTTTTTCCAATACTTCTGATCCACTATCCATCAGTTGTTTGCCTGTGTACTGTAAGAATTTCTCCGCTGTATCTCCAATCATAGTCCCAGACAATGAGCCTGTCGAGTTCTCTAGTTCCACATATACGCGTGCCCTAACATATAAAACAAGTTAAAAGTGTTCCATGTGAAAATAATTGTAAATAATAAATAATTCGTATACCTTGGTACTGCAACTGCATGGGGAAATTTGCAGAAGACACATTCGTATGTCTGATTGAAATCGGCACTTGATATTTTGTTGCAGGTATTGCAAGACATGTACCAAAAGGCTTGCTTAAATACTCTCACATATGCTCGTGCGTAAACCCAGAAATATCCCTGCCCTGTTAGCTATTTTTGAAGATAAATTGTATAAATATTTTGCAATAATGAAATGCATTTTTCTATATGTTATATTAATTAGGATTAGCCTTACTCCACATAACAGCTGTGGAATCTGTTGAATCTCTGTGATATTGTTCATGTCTGGGGTTAAAATATTCTTTGTTGCTGAGGATGGATATATCTTTGTCAAGATCATTTCATCTAACTTGTCATAATTTGTTTCAACCCTTGCACAATGTGTAAAAATATTAGCAATGTACACACACACACACACACACACACACACACACACACACACACATATATATATATATATACACACACCAGATAGAGTTTGAATATAAGATAATGAATAAATAAATTGTTACCAAGATGTTAGCTCAAACACTAGTTCCAAATGAGCATTGAAGGAGAATATGTTGTTTGCCTTGGTTGAAATTGAAAGGCCTGTGCAAAAAATAAATATACAAATATATTTATTGAAAGAGCTAACATTGTCTATAAATGTCGTAATATTCCATTGATGAGTTAAAAAATTATTGATAACATATTACCACTAAAAGATATTACTTTTAGATGGTTTCCAATGATGATTTGTTTCTTGCTTAAGTTATCGGCAATGAAACGGCATTCTTTCTCCACAAAATTATCCCACATGGTTAGTAACATAGTGTTGAAGCTAGTATAGAAACACACAAAATATATGAGAAAGTAGTATATGAATTTATTGAATAATATTGTAATTATTGGAATTTATATTTAGAGTTTAAAATAATATAGCTATAGATATACAAACCTCGTGTCGATGAGAACTATATCTTGAATACACGTTTGTGTTTCAAATCTAGTTTGAACAAGTCTTTTAGGTTTCACATCGATTGCAACTCCAATGATACCTAAAGGATAAAAATAACAAATTAGAACAAATGAAATGTGTTATGAAAAAAATGGCTAGGGTGAACATCTAAAACGTGTAAAATGATAATTTAAATAAATAGAAGGAAAAAAATTTTGTTTTTTGTAAAATAGGAACAAATACTGATATCAGATTTTGAGTCCATGTAAGGTTCCAATTTGTTGAAAGGGACAAATTGCATGTAGAAGATATCAAAACACTGTGGTAATCATTGACTTCCTCAACTCTTGTTCGACCAGATATCGTCCACTGTATGTCGCCCATAGAAGCTTGATACTCAGGCTTCGTGAACTTGACATTTGCATTTGAGACAAGGTACGTTTTGCCAAGGAGTAGCTTGTCTTCATTTGCTGAGATGTTGGCATCATAGATATTTGCATGGACTTTATTTTTCTGTACAATACCATGCAGTGAAATTAGATATTTTGTAAAAACATGTATACAGTTTTGGCTAGATATTAATTTTTAATATGAGCAAAGACAATTTAAAGGTCTAACATATTAGAGGGAAAAAAATTTTGTAAATATATTATGTGTCTGAAATTAAATAAATCAAGAAACATAAATAATGGATTCAAGTAATATACCTCTGGATCCATAAAGACCATATTCTGGTATTTTGTTGGGCTTCGTTGAGCTGTTCTTGGAAATGATTTTTCCACAACAATAATTTTGGATGTCCAGTTTGTATCAGCGGGAGAAATATTTGGTATTAATTTGTATTCTCTTTCCATCGTTTGATCTTGTAAAAAATTTAAAATATAAATTAAAGAGTGTAAATAGGTTTTCAAAATGAAATGATATTTATGCTAATAGTGAATTGTAAGAGTATGTGTTGAAATATAGTACGGACTTGTATTTTAAATCTTAAAGAGGAGTATGAGAAAATTGAGAATTAAAGACTTGAGCATAAATGTCAATATAGAATGTTTGTTGTGTTTATTTTGTAATCAGAGGGAATGTATATATATAGAGGTATATAGTATCTATTATGTGAAGAGTAAGGATATGTTCCCCGAATGGGGGTCTACATCATCTATCCCGATTGCTGCGGGGCTTGTCACGCAGCAATTATTAAATGATGTGGGCCCCAATAATGATGCCTTAAGAACTCAGTCCTACTCCTCCTCACCCCATCCCACTCAACCTCAAGTAATTCAAAAAAAGTACTCACCATACCAATAATAGATTTTAACATCCCAAATTATTAATATAAGCACCCCAAAATTTTAGGTCAGTATCTCCACTCTTATCGAAATGTTTAATATAGGCATATTTATGAAATTGAAATACATAAATTTTTTGTTATCATAATGTATATTATTTAAAATAATATAATAGCGAAAATTTATTATTGAGTTAAATATTTTTATTAAGATTATAATGAGTGTAAATAGTTATTTTATATTTAAGTAATTTTGTATACTAATTAACAAAACATTAGCTAAAAAATTACAAATAAATAAATAATTGATGGTTAAAATGTGAATATGAAATTTGCTTGACCTAATAATTTACAAACAAAAATAAGTAAGTACTACAATAGAAGTAATGAATTGGTGATGAGAGTTCAAGCGTGTATGAGGCTTCAGTAGATTCGAAGCTATTATTTTCTAAGCTGAAAGATTAAATTATTAGAGGTTATGAAATAAATGGATGAAACAATAATAAAACAATAAGTAAGGAAATCTATAATGGGGTGGGCTTTATATTAATAATTTTTGGGTATACTACAGTCTACAAAATTCTTCTCCAGTAACTTAAATGAAATAAAATAATTTAGGATTTATGTATACTTTATAGAAGTTCAAGGGTCCAATTGCAATGTTTATATTGCAATTTTTTCTATTATTTTTATTTAGTTAAGTCAAAGGTAAAATTGGTCAAGAATTGTTTGATGCGTGAGAATTAGTGGTTTTGGGGCTGTCTGTGACTATAAATAGAAAAATGGGGATGATATCTGGAAAAAAAGAAAAAATAGGGATCAAATTGTTACAAACATCAAAGAATGGGCAGTGCTTGTTTGAATTAATGGGGAAGGGATGGGGCCCAACATTTATTAAGTGCTGCGTGTCTTGGAGGGGATGGGGCCCAGCATTTATGAATTGCTGCGTGGCTTGCCACGTAGCAATTGGGGATGAGGATCTGAAGCCCGAATTGGGAATAACGAGGTGAAGCCCGAATCGGGGATATTTATATCTATTTATGTATATAGATTTTTCATACGTGTATGGTGAGGATGAATAGAATAAAGATCATATTGACATGTGTACAATGAAAGATATGTGTAAATTTGTGATGTAAATATTTAGTTGTCTTTATTAGAGGTATGATTAGATGTAGGAGTAGACTGCGTAGTAATGCATAGTTTCTTGTATCAATTTGTCTCAATTCCATAAAATTAAGAAATAAAGTATACTTATATATTTTTTTAGTTACAGGTGTTGATTTGAATTCATTTAAAGATAGAAGTAAATAAAATCATATTAAATATAAACAAAATTTTATACTGTTAATAACTATTTACTTTGTAAAGTATCTCGGCAAACTCATTAATTGGCAAACGGAGTATAAATTTCTAAGATTGAATATTTAGATATTTGTACTCTAAATTTTTGTTTGTTAAAATTATTTTTTCATTTACTCAAGTAACTCGATCAATACAAAATTCTTAGAAACTTGATTAAGTTTGATAAATTAATCAACGAAGATAAATTTAGTTTCGAACTTAAAAAATTCAACGTCGATGAATATAATGTATTTTATATTAATTTGTTTGATGTAATTATGTTGGCTAGCAAATACACTTTATAACTATATTAATGATGACTATATATTGAACTTTTCAAAGCTATGTCAGGTTGTCTTAAATTCAATTCCGTGAATATTTGATAATAATAATATTCCATGAATTCCTTATTTAAATCAACATGTTATATAATATTAGTATATCTATGATACTAATATATGCATACATAAGATTGAATATTAGCAAAATTAAAAAAAAATGGTAAAAGATGTTTCACTTAGTTAAGAATAAATGGTAAAAAATTGGCGCTAAGTTAACATAAATATACTATGAAATATTTAACAAATTATTCATGATGTAAATTTAAAGTAAATTAATAAAATAAAATGTGAGAATATAATTTGTGATAGTAAAGCAAATAGAAAATATTTGAGCAATAATCATTGATAAATCTGCACCATTTGTAGTGTAATATTTGTAAAATAAAACAACAGATACTCATAAAAAAAAAATCAAAAATAATCTAAATCAAATGTTGAGTTTTTCTATTTTGGATTATAATCCTATCCTATTACAAAACATACATAACTATAGCGCCATATATTTGAACAGACTGGCCATTTATTCACTGCACTATCAATAATTTCAAAGATTTGTAGATGTTTTCTTCAAAGTCCTATACAATATTCTTCACCAATAGAGATGTAAGAGTAGACTGGCTATTTATTCACTGCAATATCATTGATGTCAAAGCTTTGTAGAAGTGTTCTTCAAAGAACGCACGGAATATACTTCAAGAATACAGTTGTAAATGTTGTTTATAGAGTACAAACCCTGTAATAAACAAATAAAGCATAATAATATTAAAAACACTATGAATGCACAATTACTAATATTTCTGTATAAACTACATTCTTTGTACAACTTAAATGATTTTTTTGTTTATCGTTTGGTATAATTAATGCTCTAATACATTTACTTGTTTTTGCTCTAGATAATGCAACATAAAGTTGACCATGAGAAAATACAGGTTCTGAAAGATATAGTCCAACATAATCTAATGTTTGACCTTGAGCTTAATTTACTGTCATTGCAAAACAAGGACGAATCGAAAATTGTGTTCTTTTAAAAGGAATGTACTCTTATCACTTTCAAGTGGAATAAATAGAATTCTAGGTAGAAAAACTTTATTCCCACGCCATTCTCCAACAGATATTTCAGCATGAATAACATTACGCTCAAATCCACGACAAATTAATCTAGTGCCATTACATAATCCTTCAGATGGATTAATATTTGTCAATAACATAATAGGACAATTTTCTTTCAATACAAGTTCATGAGGTGGAATACCATTTGGAGTTAATGTATTAAGAAAATCTTCGTGAATACTTTGATCATTTTTTTCTAACGTTTCGTCAAAGCTATAATATGTAACATTTTCACCAGCAATTTCATCAAGGACAATATTATTTATTTCATCCACAGCATTATTTTTAGGAGTTAAAATAACCCGATTGATCATCTTATGTAATTCATTGCTATAATTGTGTAAGTTTGGGTAAACATTTCTAATCAATTTTTTTAGAGAAACTAATTTGTTATCAAATGGTATAGCTATTTCATCTGGTAATTTAATCATATTACAGGTATGCTTAGGTTGGATTCCATTGCCTAGATCAAGTAATAACTTAGAAAAGTCTGCGTCTAATTGAGCTCTCATATTCTGTACTAATTGTAATTGTATAAAATTTGGCCATAAGTATGAATAGACTAAGCTTGATCCGATGATTGCTTCTTTATTTCCTTTTGAACCATCGGTAAAACTTGTCGAAATCACCTCCTAAAACAACAACTTTCCCTCCAAAAGGCAATATAGAATCATTAACATCTCTTAGCATCCTATCTACAACCTCTATTGCATAACGGTGGACCATTGGTGCTTCATCCCAAATAATCAAATTTGTCAATCTAAATAAGCTTGCTAAAGCAGACTGCTTACTAACAGAACAAGTCATATTATGATTTATTTCAAGTGGTATCTTAAACCTTGAATGTGTTGTTCGTGCACCAAGTAATAAAGCAGCTACAACACCTGAGGAAGCTGTTGCTAAACCTATAAGATTTTTAGATCGAATTGTAGAGAGCAAAGCTTTATATAAATAAGTTTTACCAGTTCCACCAGGTCCATCTATAAAATACATACGACTTGTATTACTATATACATCTGTAAGAATTTTATCATAGGCAATGTATTGATATTCATTCAAGTTATTTGCATACATAGTATTGTCATCATGAATAACATTGTTTAGTTATTCGTTAATAATCTTGGCTAATATGTCTTCTTGTTCCATATATATTTGAAAAGGTACAAGATGGTAATCATTTATATTTTTACTATTTGCTTCTAATATAGAGTTCATTTCATGTAATGCTTTTATTTCTGCATTTGCAATAGACATACCATTAGATAAATAATCTTTACATAAAGATAGGCGAAATTTTTTCCATAAAGTATCTGGATTACTAGGAGAACATAGAATGAGTATGGTAGAAAATAATCTATGAAGAGAAGAAGGCATTTGATAACTAATAGCTTCGTTTAAACAAAGCTCACAATAATTATTGTCTTTCAATAAACCAAGTGAGATAGCTGTTTCAAGGAAAGACGACAAATAAACACCATTAACTATTTTTAAATTTTCGAATGAAGTTGCTCCTTTAATATGATTTAATAAAATACGTAGGTAATATCTTTCTCCTTCAGTTATAGTAGATGTAACTATTCTACCAATAAAATTTCCTTTTTTCCTTCGACACCATATTTTCCCTTGGCCATCCCATACAAAAAATTTAGAAAAATCTTTATATAATAATGTTTTAGCAAGTTCATTTGAAAGATTCATATGGAAAAATTTAGTTAACATTGAGCGTTGTCTAGATTCGTTGTTGATTACTGTTTCTAAATTTTCATAATCTCTATATGTTATTAAGTGGTTATTTTCAAGATGTAGTTGTAATGAGATAACTGAAGGAGACATTTCATACAAAACAAATCCATATATTCTCCACATTGCTTCAGGTGGAGAAATCCAACGTCCATTTTGGTATATCTCAATTTCATCAATAGGGTTTTCATTATTAGTATTATTAATTGAAAAACTTACACGATCATAGCCTTTATAAACATATTTATAGAGGTATTTAACAACTTTTAGCTCGTTGAACATATTTCCACATTAATATGGCAATCAAACTTAGCACACAAATATGGATTGTAAGGTACAACCCATCTATTGTCTAATAAATGTCCTCTAATCATAAATGATCGCTTATCGCTCAACCGCCTATAAGTTGGATAAGAATTATGACCAATAAAAGTATTTGAGATATATTCCTTTGGATATTTATTCTTACAATGACCTTTTCTATCCATACAAACATTATGGGGATTCAAATGACCACATGGACCATACATCATATGTTTAACAACAATAGAATGAAGATGGGGATATTTTACTTTATCTGGAATTTCACATGATACAATAGAATCGACTCTATCAATATTATTAATTTTTGCACAACTTTGTAAGATTAATAAGAAATGAGCATGTAGAAGTCCTCGTTTTTGGAATTCTACAACATAAATATATGCAGCAACAGGCCCAAAAAATTGGTGCTTGAATAAATCGACTTTAAGTTCTTCTAATTTAGATTTAAATATTCTAGCAGTTAAATCACATCTATTCTGTCCTATATCATTATGCCTTAATTCTTGTTTTATTTCTACCCAATTAGGGTTACATGTCAATGTTAAAAATAAATCAGGTTTATCAAATTTTTGTACTAATGCCATGGCATCCATATATCTTTTTTTCATATCTCTAGGACCCCCAACAAAAGAGGAAGGTAAAATAATCTGACGACCAATTTGTGCACCTCTATTCTGACCATTTTCTACACTATCAACAACTCCTTGATATAATTCAAAGACAATTTCACTTTGATTTTGACGAAAATAATCTAATCGACTTGTTTCAAGTTTAACATACATATCTACTACATATATTGTAGAAGTCTACCAAAGATGGAGCAAAACATTGTTTTGTGTATCATCACACTGTAAATTTAAAGCAATAGTATTCACGACAAGACACTTGTAAACCTTTTTTATTCTTTTTAAAACTGCACAAGAGAAAAATACAAAGAAATTTAATGAAAGGAAAATTTAAATTTAATGAGTTTAAGTGAACAAACATATTGGTAGTCTTTACCTTTTTTTCTTTCTCTATTACATCAGCTGCACAACTTATGTTGTTAGTAGAAAGAGAATTATCTATTATACTATGACTATCAAATGTACTATTTTTTGCCTTTTCAATACTTCATGCCAACCAGTCTCACCAAAGGGAAATATTAATGGATATTGTAGGGGATCATAACATCCATAATAGTAATGTATTCTATGTGAATTATTAGAGTGACAGTAAATTGATATATCACGATATCTTATGTCTGCAGATGGGTCCTCATCAACCCAAACTGCAGCCACTTGAGACACAGAAGGTGCATTACATACTCTTTGATCAAGACCAGCATCACATCTAATATGAATTTTGCATGTTTCAAGACTTTCAATGTCACTTAGGGAACAAAAAAATCTAGAATATGGATTAATCTTTAATAGATTTACTAATATGTGTAGTAAAGATGATGAGAAATTGATAGATGTATTTAATCTATTTTGTATTTCATTGTCAGATCATCATATACATAAAAGTATAATCGTAAATATGATGGATTATTATCAATGTTTAGAATTGGATTTATATAATGGTATACTTGTCCTTGAACTCTAAAAGTGTAAATACCTTTGTAGTTAATAGATTTAGATAGATCTTTATCAAACTTCACTTCAAAAGAAGTAAAAGCAAAATGGTTATTATAATTTTGTATATTATTTTTAAAATCTAATGCCTCATCTGAACTTGAAGTATATAAATCATATAAAATAGAAGGTGAACAGTTGATATACAATTTGATTTTTCCATCAGAACAACAAAAACCTTTACGTTCTTTTTCAAACTTTTTTGCAAGACAGTGAATACAATTTGTTGGAGTACGTAATACATAAGTTTTTGTAGGCACATGTCTCATAGTAATATTTGAAATACAAGGAGTTAATTGGAGTTCATGATTTTCATTTTCATGTTCTTCATAATAAATGTGGTTTTCTACGCTATCATCTTCTAAATTGTTAGAGCCAATAAAACAAATTCCATGTCCATCTTCATTCAATTCTCCAGCTATAAAAAATAGGACAAATCAGAACAACATAAATAAATAAATGGAACTAAAATGTGCATAAAGGGAAAAACATTACAAAAAAAAAACATTAGCTCACCGGTTAATTGTAAACTATCTGTTGAATGGACATCATCCAACTGAATATCTTCAAGTAACTGAATCCTTGTTTTCCGAATGTTCTTGTTCGATTTATACTTTGTATGCTGAGCATATATCTGTCTCCTTTTCTTGTTTCGTTGTTCTTTATTTGAGTCAATAATTTTTTCGCCTGACATCTATTATATTTTATCATACAACAAATATAAAAATTAGTTTGACTCCATGTACAAAAAAATGAAAAATATAATATACACATTATTAACACAAATAAGAATAAGATTACTACATAGATGGAATGAACAAGAGGGAAAAAAATTTTATTGATTAAAATTTTTATGTTCTAGTATAGCCTATAAATACATGATATTAAAAAAAAAAAACTTGTTAATAAAGATATAATGAAAGAATAAACCAAATAACACAAATAAAAATTAACTACAAATTTGTATCAGTGAATAATTATATACCTGTAAATTTAAGTTTCCAACTTGCGCTAAAACCACTGATAAAGAACTGGTGAAATCAATAAAATGAAAATCAGAACTTCTACAATCTAGACTCAAACTCAATAGGTGGACGAAGGAGTTGGGAATTATAATTTTGAATAGAATAGACAAGCTACAATGATTTCAACTGGGGAAAAGAGAAATTCAATGAAATTAGGACTGATCTCAGCTAACATAGATCATGGAACCAAAAATAACTAATCAAAGCTTTATAGGGTTTGGTGAGAGTAGAAATAAAAGAGCAAGGTTGAGAACAAAAAAAATAGACAAGAAGCAAAAACTAAGTATTTATGTCTTGTACAATCGAAAAAACGAAAGATACAAAATATCACTGCCAAAACAACATCGTTTATTTCTAACACGTGAATAGTATATCTGTACATAAAATTTTATATGTTATTAATAATAAGTACAAAGATAAGGATAAAGAAATTAAAATAAATGGAAAACAAGTAACTTGTTCTTTCTAAATGATTACACGTATTAGGAACTGGGTGTCATTTTGAAGAAATCAATTTGAATCATTTTTCCTAATTGCCTCGTAACTCGGAAAAAACTAATAATATAAAAATATATGCATCTCTTACAAAATGAACACCAAATGTAATAGACAAATTATCAGGTCAAACATTGCGGCTATTATGGAAAATAAAATTATACACCAGAATTGCAAAATCCAACAAAAGTAAAAATTTAGGTAGGATAGTTGACAGCCAATTCCTCGAGTAAATCGAGAAACTACATTTCAGTTTGTCGAGTTCATCGAAAAAACAGATTACAGAAACAAAGCAAATTCATAGTAAATCTCACCATCATTATTAACAATAATGAAAGCTGACTATTATAATAGACATGATATAATGACTACAATTATTATAATAAATTAATATAATGATCATACAAAAAATTAACTACACTAACATACGATAATGGATAAAAATATAATATCATATACTGTAAGGATCTAATATAATATATAATAATTTTATAAAATATATATTTTACTATAACATATTCTAATAAATTAAAGAATAAAATAATTGATGCATATCTTTACTTTATCAAATATCTTGACAAAATGGAAAGAAATAAAAAACCAAATGCATACAGATAAATTTTTAACTAATTTCACAAACTAAACATCGATACAGCCGAGTTACTCGACCAATTATATGCCTCAAACCACAAAAGTAGAAAATAAATATTTTTATTTACAATACATTAATACTATAACAAGTTGATACTATAATAAATTGATAGTATAATATATTATAATTATTAAACATAATAAAAACTGTTTCTTGTAAGAAAATTGATAAAATTATAATAGTATATTTGTAAAAAAAAATGTTATAATAATTGATAAAATATAATATAATATAATCAATAATAATAAGTTCATATAATAGGAGGGGACTACAATTGCAAAGTAAAACAAACGAAGTTAAAAAATGGTACAAATGGGATATGTTTATTAACTCGAAGACAGCAAATTATAAATGTAATCATAAAAAAACTCCTATGCCGCCAATCTCAAAAGGAAAAAGCAAAAGCGGAAAAAGCAAAATAGGAAACAAAGTCAACAATGGCGGCGCCTGTCTAATCTTTGGATACAGGGAAAAAAATAACTAAAAATAAAAACATACTTTAGTGTTGAAAGAAAACCAAAACGTGTAAACAAAAATGTCAAGTGACTCCAAAAAAATTCATCGAGAAACTCGAAAAAATTCAAATATGAGCTTAGCGAGTAACTTGATCAATTATATGAAAAAAACAATCACCAACAAAAAAAAATCTAATAATTAGTTCCAATCTATTAAATCTGTAACTAATGTAGTCCAAAATTTTATGATTTATTCAAAATTTTATCATGTTTTTCTTGTAATATAAAAATTAAAAATACAAAAACAAAAACCAATTATGTAAATGATAAAAAAATTACAAAAACAAAAACCAATATCCATATGATTCATTTATCAAATAAAGAAAACAAAAAATGTTACATACGATTCATTTTTGAATACAAAACAAAACAAATTCAACATTGATATTGCCGACTTACCTGACCAATTATATACCTCAAAAAAAAGTGGGAAATAAATATTTTTTTTACAATACATTAATATTATAATAAAATCATATTACATTTTATTATAATTATTAACTATAATAAAAACTGTGTCGTGTAATAAAAACTATCTAATTATAATAGTAAATTTTTTGTAAACTTTGTTATAATAATTGATAAAATAAAAGAACATATAACCAATAATAATAATTTCATAGAATATATAATAAATTCAAAGTTGACATGATCGACTTGCTCAATCAATTATATGCGAAAAACAATTACAAACATACCAAATTTAACAAGTAATCCCAACCTGTTAAATCTGTAACAAATCTACTCCTAAATTTTATGTTGTATTAAAATTTTTATCATGTTTATTTTTCTCCAATAACTTGACATAAAAAAAAATATAAATAATAAAATATTAGCCTATGCAAGCTGACAAGAATAAAATAAAAAAATAAAATGGACAAAATAAATTTTTTCGACCGACTCGACAATCAATCAAAACATGTTTTTGCCAACCTCAATGCAATATATGAAAAACAAAACAAAAGAAAAAATAAGTTAAAAATTAATATAAATGAAAAAAAAAAAAACATAAACAAAAACAACATCCATATGATTCATTTATCAAGTAACTCAACAAACTCATACATTGAGAATGCCGAGTTACTCGAAAAAGAAAAAAACACACACACACACACACACAATAAAAGTCAACAATAGCGGATGATTTATAAGATTTGAATAAGGAAAAATTAATAATATAAAAATATATGCATCTCTTACAAAATGAACACCAAATGTAATAGACAAATTATCAGGTCAAACATTGCCGCTATTATGGAAAACAAAATTTTACACCAAAATTACAAAATCTAAAAAAAGTAAAAATTTATGTGGGATAGTTGACAGCTAATTACTCGAGTAAATCGAGGAACTACATTTCAGTTTGTCGAGTTAATCGAAAAAACAAATTACAGGAACAGAGCAAATTCATGGTGAATTTCACCATCATTATTAACAATAATGAAAGCTGATTATTATAATAGAAATGATACCATGACTACAATTATTATAATAAATTAATATAATGATCATAAAAAAAAAATAACTACACTAACATACAATAATTGATAAAAATATAATATCATATACTGTAAGGATTTAATATAATATATAATAATTTATAAAATATCTATTTTACTATAACATATTCTAATAAATGAAAGAATAAAATAATCGATGCACATCTTTACTTTATCAAGTATCTTGACAAAATAATAATTGAGAATGTCAAGTTGATCGATGAATTATATGAGAAAAAAAAAATGTATGAAATTAACAATGAATATAAATAAAAAATTATAATGATATAATAATTTTATATCATATATAATATAATATAAAGTTGATTATCATGAATGATATATATTATATTATAAAAAAACAACGCATTTGCGTAATATATCAAGTGACTCGAAAAAATTCAAAGTTGACATTACCAAATTGCTCAATCAATTATATGCAAAAAACAATTACAAACATACCAAATTTAACAAGTAGTCCCAATCTGTTAAATCTGTAACTAATCTACTCCTAAATTTTAGGTTGTATTAAATTTTTTATCATGTTTATTTTTCTCCAATAACTTGACAAAAAAATTATAAATAATAAAATATTAGCCTATGCCAGCTGACAAGAATAAAATAAAAATAAAATGGAAAAAATAAATTTTTTCGACCAACTCAACAATCAATCAAAACATGTTTTTGCCAACCGCAATGCAATATACGAAAAACAAAACAAAAGAAAAAATAAGTTAAAAATTAATATAAATGGGGGAAAAAAACATAAACAAAAACCAACATCCATATGATTCATTTATCAAGGAACTCGACAAACTCATACATTGAGAATGCCGAGTTACTCGAAAAGAAAAAAACACACACACACACACAATAAAAGTCAACAATAGCGGATGATTTATAAGATTTGAATAGGAAAAAATTAATAATATAAAAATATATGCATCTCTTACAAAATGAACACCAAATGTAATAAACAAATTATCAGGTCAAACATTGCGGCTATTATGGAAAATAAAATCTTAAACCAGAATTGCAAAATCCAACAAAAGTAAAAATTTATGTGGGATAGTTGACACCTAATTAATCGAGTAAATCGAGATACATTTCAGTTTGTCGAGTTAATCGGAAAAACAAATTACAGAAACAGAGCAAACACACAGTAAATTTCACCATCATTATTAACAATAATGAAAGCTGATAATTATAATAGAAATGATATAATGACTACAATTATTATAATAAAGTAATATAATGATCATACAAAAAAAAATAACTACACTAACATACAATAAGTGATAAAAATATAATATCATATACTGTAAGGATTTAATATAATATATAATAATTTTATAAAATATATATTTGACTATAACATAATCTAATAAATCAAAGAATAAAATAATCGATGCATATCTTTAATGTATCAAATATCTTGACAAAATCATAATTGAGAATGTCAAGTTGATCGATGAATTATATGAGAAATTTTTTTTTTTTTTATGAATTTAACAATTAATATAAATAAAAAGTATAATGATAATAATAATAATAATATGTAGATAATCAATATCTCGAGCAAAGTAGGAGAGGAAAAAAATTGCAAAGTAAAAGAAATGAAGTTAAAAAAAAGCTACAAATGGGATTTGTCTATTAACTCGAAAACAGCAGAATACAAATTTAATGATAAAAAAATCTCATATGCCGAGTGACTCGAAAATAATCAAATAAAAAAAATGGCAAAGACAAAAATTTTCGAGTGACTCGACAATCAATCCAACCAAATATTGGCCAATCTTGAAAGGAAAAAGCAACCGCGAATAAAACAAAACAGAAAACGAAGTCAACAATAGCGGCGCCTGTATATGGAAAAAATAACAGATGATTTATCAAATTTGAATAGGGAAAAAATAAATACATACTTTAGTTTTTTGACAACACCAAAATGTCTATAAAAATTGTGAAAATGACGGCTCCCAAAGAAGAAAGAAAAGTCAACAAAGGCAGCCTTTTTAATAAGTTAAACAAACTTACAGTACAAAACGGTTAGATTTGGACAAAATTAAGAATAATACAACATGAAAAACGACGCGTTGGTTGAAGGGTGAATAGTAAGCAAATGATGTGACAGACACTTATATTATAGTATATATATATATATATATATATATATATATATATATATATATATATATATATATATATATATATATATATATATATATATATGCAGAAGGGTATACCAGTGAGGAAACTGAAACCCACCATTAAAGATTAAGATCCAAATAGATATATAGAGATATATAAACATATAATTATATACATACAATACAAATATATGCACACACGGGTAATGCAAGTGAAGAAACCCACAATTATTCTTTAAGATTCAAATGGATACATAGAGATATAAATATATATTTATATACATACAACACATGTATATGCATACACGGGTGTGCAAGTGAAGAAAATCCACCATTATTCTTTAATATTCAAAAGGGTGTATTGGGCTTATGACTTGAATTTCAAATTCGATCCAACCAATGATGGTAAAATAATAGAAAAATTATAATACCTTGTGAGGAAATGCAAGCACCAATTTCGAGAGGGTGAGGAAGACGTTGAGAGTTTTAGAATTGTGGTGAATGCCTAATTTTACTTGTAAGGAGATGTATAAAATAGGTAAATTGTTTACTTTTAATCTAACGGCATTTAATTAGGTATAAATTGTGCTAATTAAGTAATGAAGTCACTTATTTACTTATATTAACCTATTAAATTCTTAAATTAGTTTTATTAGCTTATTAGATTCTAATTATTAATAATATTAATTTACACAATTATATACTTAACAACAATATAAAATCTTCCAACTCGACTAGTGCGGTCAAACCAAAAATATAAACACATAATAAAATAAAGATATTATATAATTTAAAACTAACATTAATAAGTTTATAATCATGTTATTATTAAATTAAGAGGCATGTTGATCGTCTAGGGCATCCACGGTACATTCCACTGCAAAACAAATAGTTAATTACAAAGTGTAAATTCATTAATTAAGAAATAAATTGTAATATTAATACGCGCATAATAATAAATTACAATAATCATGTAAATGGGTATGTGGTGTTACAATTATTTATAACATATTCGGTAAAATTTTAAATTATAATTTAAGTTAGTCAAATATATTTTTTATCTACGTATTTTTTAAAATTTATAATTTACTATATACTTATTATCCACACGTAAATCTATTTTTTTATTTTGTATAATAGAGTAAGAGACAATATTATGTTGATATGTTGATTGTCCTAGTATGTGGTCATAATTCACCCTGTCACTTTCTTTTGTATTACAAAAGGATAAATAAATAAACGTGCGTAGGTTAGCAATACCAACAGAGCCACGTAGCCAGCGGCTATTGGCGAAGATAGGCTAATGTACATGTGAACTGTGTGGCGGCTATTGGCGAAGATAGGATAATGTACATGTGAACTGTGTAGTTGTCAGATGCAGAAACTTTCAATTGTATAAAAGTGAGGAAATTGGCGCAAGTGATCCCTAACGTATCATGTTAGTGTGCAAATGGTCCCTAATCTTTCATTTTGACATAATAGTTCCTAACTTATCCATTTAAGTCACTTGAATTTTTTTTTTTACTTAATTCTATTAAAAATCCGTTAAAAACCTTTCATTTAGGTGCCCCAATGGTCCCTATCATTTTTTTTTTTTCTTTATTAGTAGAGGAAAATTGTCAAGTTTATATATTTTTTTTCAACATTTCATTGGCATGTAAAATGGTCCCTAACCTTACTTTTTAATTAAAAATTTTGCAAATTGATTCATAACCTTTAAAAAAATAAAATGAGTTTGATACTTTAATTTTTTATTAAAAATTAAAAGAAAACTAACAAATTGATAATATACTAAATTATTTTGTATATTTTATGAAATATTATAAAATAACTAAAATTTAAACTCATAATTATTAACAAATGTGCCAATTAAAATTATTTTATTATTATTAAGTAATCATATTATTTAAAATTTGAACTTTAATTTTATCATTATAACATAAAAATAAAAGTAAATTTGTCACAAAAATTTTAATTATTCTCAACCAAACTCGATTTTATACTGATGCCTCATATTTCTTCGCCAACTCAATTCGCTTTTGAGCAATTGGGCCAATCTAATTTTAAATTTTAATTTATTTTTCAAAAGAGAAAAAGCAAACGCATTCATTCACCTCACCCCACCCCACCCCACCCCAAAATTAAATTAAAATTTGGGGGGGGGGGAAAGAAGGAAAGTGAAGATTTTTTTTTTCTTTTTTTTTTTTAAGATAGAAAAATAAATTAAAATTTAAAATCGGGTTGTTCAATTGCTTCAAAAGCGGACAGATCGACCTAAGTAAATATGAGATCGTATAAAATCGATCCCAAATAAACATAATTAAAATTTTATTTGTAATAAATTTATTTTTCTTTTATGTTGTCCGATAAAATTAAAGTTTAATTTTAAATAATATGATTACTTAATAATAAAAATAATTTAATAAAAAATTAAAATTCGGACCTATTTTCACTTTTTGAAAGATTAAGAATCCAATTGCAAATTTCTATATTAAAAATAAGGTTAGGGAGTGACCATTTGCTTAATTGAAATGTTGAAAAAAAATGTAACTCGACCATTTTACCCCTACTAATAAAGACAAAAAATGATAATGACCATTCACAAGACTTAAACGAAAGGTTTTTAACGGATTTTAACAAAATCCGTAAAAAGGACCGATCACAAGACATAAATGGATAGGTCGAGGGGACCATCAATGCAAAAATGAAAGATTATGACCATTTGCGCATAATTTCCTGAAATTTATACATTAGCCTATATATATAGCATTGGGATTTTGGCGCAAATGGTCTCTAATGTATGTACTTAGTGCATTTTAGTCCATAATCTTTTATTTTTCACTAAAAATCTCTAATCTGTGCATTTAATTACAAAATTGGTCCCTATGGACAAAATCCTCCAATTGTATTGTAAGTTGGGTGCATACACTACAATCTCCATTAATTTGTTTTGGGATTTTGGACAAATTGTCCCTAATCTTTACCTTTAGTGTGGAATAAGTCCTTAACATTTATTTTTGGCATACATGTCCCTAACTTATGTGTTTTGGTGCGAAATTGGTCCTTTTAGAATGAAAAAGACAAATATGCTCTTAGTTAATTAGAAAAAATTGTACGTAAATTCCTAATCATTACAAAATGTACAAATATATCCAATACTTTTATTTTTTATAAAAAATTAAAGCAAACTAAAGAGGTTTTTTTTTTAGATTAACACTTTAATAATAAATATGTCAAATAAAATTATTATTTTTATTATTAAGTAATTATATTATTTAAAATTTAAACTTTTATTTTATTGTTGTTAAAAAAAATAACTTTGTCACAAACTTAATGTACAAATGCTTTTATTTAATTGGGTTATATGTTTATTAACTACAAATATTAGACATCTAACTATATTCTTCATATTTTAATTTTTTGTTTTATTTTCGTTCAAAAATAAAACACATAATGTGTAAATTAAATTTTATTAGTATTTTTATATTAAATAAAAATGTAATATAAAGTATTATTTTATTAGTATTTTTATATTAAATAAAAATGTAATATAAAGTATTATTTTATTAGTATTTTATTCAATTTATAATTCTACATCTTCTATATATAATTGTAAGGCTCTCCAAGTGGTCTTCATCTTGCGTACAGAGAGAGATGGGGAAACAATGCATAATTTCAATGCTTTGTGCAATACTGCTCGCTGGCATTGCAAAGCCGGTTGCTCAGGCGATTGACAAACAGCCGGTAGCAGTAGAAAGGTGGTTCGAAAAGCTGCCTCATACAAAGGAAAAGTTTACCAAACTTCACTTCTACTTTCATGACGTTATAAGTGGCAAGAATTCGACGGTGGTTCAGGTGGCGGAATCCAAAGCCACCGTCAAATCACCAACCATCTTCGGCGCGGTCTTTGTTATGGATGATCCACTGACGGAGGGACCCGAACCGGATTCCAAGATAGTGGGTCGAGCTCAAGGAATATACAGTTCGGCTTCCATGGAGGAGTTTGGTTTTCTCATGACCCTAAATTTTGTTTTCATAGATGGAGAGTACAATGGCAGCAGTCTAAGTGTGCTTGGACACAATCCCATTTTTCACAAGTACAGAGAGATGCCGATTCTTGGAGGCTCCGGCGCCTTCCGCCTTGCACGGGGGATCGCCACCACCAAAACCTACCAGCTTAATGAAGCGGGCGACACCATCATGGAATACAATGTTATTGTCTTGCATTATTAATGCTTGTTGGAAACTAGCACAAGAATTAGCCAGAAAATAAGAAAATTTCTTTAATTCAATAAAACCAGAATCTTTACTAGGTGTTCACATGTTTATTATCATTAAAATACTAATGATTTAGTATTATGCCTGAATCGATAAATGATATTAGTCTTCAATCTGATTTACGAACTTCCTGTTTTTGATTCACAAACTTAGTATTCCCAACTTTTAAGTCTTCTATGGTATTCTCCAAAGTATGGATTACAATAGCGTATGGGCATCTTTTAATTGAATCAATAACTAATTTCTGGATTGGTCAGATTTAGAAAACTAAGAAGATAAAATTCAGGTCAAACAAGACTTAAGAATTTTACTTTCTTCTCTTTTCTTAATCGATCGAATTAATTTACGTTACAAGCAATGTGATATAAATACGGCAAATATTCTGATTGCAAACAACAACAAGAGTCCCGATTGCATCCAAGTCTAATTAGTTTAGGATTGATTTAATTACACATGTAATCTCTGAACTTATATCACAATTAGAATGAAGTCCAAAACTTTCATAGTAACTATGATTAAACCCAAGACTTTATAGAGCTACCACAGAAACTTGTCCGTATATATATTTTCCAAGCCCCAATAATTAGATTCTGTCTAGTCGACCCTAGACTGTCCGATCTAATTATTAGTCTTTTGCTTTTTCCACTAAAGGCAATAGACTGCACTCGGAATATATAATATTACGGAAGCTGTAATACTTTCTTCTGAGATTCGATAATTAGGTATGAGCATAAATGACCGTCTTGCCCTTTTAATTATTCTCACTAACTTTAAGTTACATTTTTCTTCAATGGTCATGTGAACTAATTCACAGATGTCGAAGTTTAGCCGTCCCTAAACACTGAGCTCATATTTATAACCGTTGAACATAAAATACTTAAGTTGTCACTCGACCCATTTTTCAGGATGATAGTTCTCAACACAAATTCGTGTCCTCTACTTCGCTTATTTTCAAGTTCTCAACTCACCGATATATTTGATCAACTAAATTGATCTCACTCATTGGTAAATCAAATAACCATCAAATTAACGTAAACATATACACAATCTTAGGTGATCAAGAAGGAATTTAATTATTTGCACGGTCATGCTTATATAATTAAATTTGACACGCATCCGATTCAATACAATCCAAGTGTATTAGTGTCACAATTAAACTATTTCGCGATAAGGACAAATTGCAGCACCGAATGATTAAATAAATAACACTACAACCTTCCTAAGACAAGGTGCCAACCTTTATACATTAATTGTGAACAATTTTATTCATGATCAAAATATAAGTTGTGTCACAATATGTTTCTCAATGCAAGCACCCAACTTATATTATCACAAGTGATCATTGGCACTTTTTTACCATACTCAATATTAAACAAATGCAATAATAATAAATTAATAGAACAAACTTTTATTTATCATAAAATTGTTATTTTATTACAAAGAACAACTATACTATATAGGTACAATGCCCAACAATTCTCCCACTTGCCCTAGAGTATATTTGTCATATCTTACAACCCCATGCCTTGCAAATGTCCTCGAAACTTTTAGCCGAAGGCTTTTAGTAAATGGGTCCGCGATGTTATCCTCGGTTGCAATCTTTACGACAATTACATCTCCACGACTAACAATCTCTTAAGAGATGATATTTCTGTTCTATATGTTTTCTCCTTTGATGAGTCATTGGTTCTTTAGCATTTGCCACTGCCCCACTATTCTTACAGTACAATGTCATGGGTTGTGATGATGTAGGCACCACCTCAATGTCCATTAGGAGTTTCTTGAGTTATAATGCCTCTTTAGTAGCTTCACAAGATGCCACATACTTGACTTCCATGGTGGAATTAGCAATGCATGATTGCTTGATACTTCTCCATATAATGGCTCCACCACCTAGTGTAAACAATGATCCTGATGTGGACTTACGAGAGTCTTTATCAGCTTGAAAATCGGAATACGTATACCCAACTGGAACAATGTTTGGTGAGGAGTAAACTAGCATATGGTTCATTGTTCTCCGAAGGTACTTAAAGATATGCTTTACAGCCACTCAATGTTCCGGTCCAGGGTTAGATTGATAACTACTGATCATACCAACAACATAACAAATGTCAGGTCTAGTGCACAACATAACATACATGAGACTACCTACTACTGACGCATAAAGTATTCTACTCATGCGCTCTATCTCTTCAGGAGTTTTTGGAGATTGCTCCTTATAGAGTTGAATTCCATGTCTAAACAACAAATTGCATTTCTTGGAATCTTGCATGGAAAATCTGACAAGTATCTTGTCAATATATGTAGCTTAGGATAGTGCTACCAGCTTGTTCTTTCGATCCCTCAAGATCTGAATGCCTAGAACATAACTAGCTTCACCCAAATCCTTCATATGAAACTGTTGGGTCAACCACGCTTTCGTAGATGATAACATACATACATCATTTCATATGAGTAGAATATCATCTACATAAAGCACCAGGAAAATTACCTTTTTGTCCTGTATCTTCTTATAGACACAGGATTCGTCGAAGTTCTGATCAAAACTATATGTCTTAATCACCTCGTCGAATATTTTGTTCTAAGATCTTGATGCCTGCTTTAGTCCATAAATAGACCGTTGCAGCTTGTAGACTTTAGATTCATGACCGCGTTCTACGAACCCATGTGGTTTTACCATATAGATACACTATTCAAGATGACCATTAAGAAAAGATGTCTTGACATCCATTTGCCACACCTCATAATCATAATGGGCTACAATGGATAAGAGAATCCGAATAGATTTAGCATTGCTACAAGCGAGACGATTTCTTCGTAATCGATATCTTCTCTTTGGGTAAAACCCTTAGCCACTAGCCTTGCTTTAAAGGTTTTCACCTTCCCATCTACTCCTCTCTTTCTTTTGTTGACCTACTTGCACCCGATGGGTTTTATCCCTCTTAGTGCATCTACAAGTTCCCAGACTTGATTAGAATGCATAGATTCCATCTCAGTGTTCATAGCTAGTCTCCACAAATATGCATCCACATCGTTTATAGCCTCCTTATATGAATTCAGATCATTACTTATTTTGTAGAGATCATTTGGATTCTCTGACAAACAAGTACCTAGACGGTTTTCTGATGACCCTTTGACTTTGCCTAAGGGGTGGTGGATCTTGAACCGTGGCTTCATTTGGAATTGTAACGTTTTCATCAATGTTGGTATCACCTTCAGATAATACCATTACCTCATCATCACCTCGAACATTTTCTTGATCTATGGGATCAGATAACATGTAACACCTCAAATCTAGAAACTCTAGATTTAGAAATGTTATCATTTAATTTCCATTAAATAACAAGATATAAATGCAAAAAAATGGATAGAACGTTCATTCTATTTTATTTTATTTGAAAATACGAACTAAATGTCAATGGCTTTAAACAAGATTAATTAAAACCATAATTTGCACAATAAATTTTATGCCCCAAATCCATTATTGAATAAACACAATAATTGCGTAAAATTTCATAGTTTGACTAAATTAAAATAAGTAAAAGAATAGTATTCCAAAACATTAATCGCCTAAGGCATCTTATTTCAAATAATAACAAAATAAAACTTTAATTTAAATCAGATCGAGTCCGTCTCACCCCAAGCAGCTTGTCTCGAATCATTTAGCTCTCATCATTTGAAATGTGGAGAATATGGGATGAGCTAACGCCCAAGAAGTAAACCTCATGCACATGATGTATGCTTATGATATGCAATGGTTTCAAGTAATTTTCTAGTATATGTATCACATCTTTCCTTATCATTTAAAAACATTAACATTGTGAGCTCACTTATGTGTATTGCCTATCCAATCAGTATGCAGTGGGCCATTATTATTTGGAACCCGTTCCATCTATCTAGAGTATCGCAGCAAAGCGGTTAAACATTAAACATTAAACATTCAACATTAAATATTCAACATTATCATTCGTCGGGTGCGCCGGTCCCCCACGCCCCATTTCCCACTCACACCTTTCATGGCATAGGCGAACACCATTTCATTTATAAAATTTGAGATACATATCATTTTTGAATAAAATACACTTTACAATATTACCATTGAAAACTTTACTTCATGCATGCTTATGGATGCATTAACTTAATTACACATGCAAATATATGTCACATGAATATTAATAACATATAAAACGATTACAAAATGATATGTTCAGATAATAATATAACACATTTAGACAATTAACATAACATTCTACAAATGAATACTAGGAGAGTTTACTTACATGAATCTTTATTCACGTTTTAATTAGCAAATGGAAATGTCCCGAGCTGCCCACGAAGTAAACGTGCCAAAAATCCTAGGTCATTACCATTTATTAAAATAAAAAATCTATATATATCATTTATTTTTACTATTAATATAATAGCTGACTATATATTATCTTATCGTGAGTACCACTTTAATATTATAAATTAAAAGACACCCACAGAAATAATGGGCAAGAGACTACATTTGTACCATTTATATAAATTTTCTAGTAATTAAAAGATACAAAACTATTCCTATAATTAAATGTGAAGTACAAGACATATACCAATCTAACTTTGGTATGCTTGGCTAATCTTATAAGTTTAATGGTAAGCAATTATTATTTTAAACTAAAAGTTTATATAAATCTATTAAAAAAGTGATAGCCTCAAGTAATTTAATTTCTTTCTGTATATAAATATATAAACAAGTTAGAGATGATTAAATAATTATAAAAGAATCTTAATAATTAATTATTCCGTTGACAATGAGGGTAAAATATCACATAGCAATAACTCATATGAAAAATAGATACATAAAAATTGTCAAATAAACAAGGCCAGAATTTAACAATAGAAATTTAGTTGAACTTGCACTATATGTGAAACTCCAAAGATGTGATGTGCAGTGCACGAATTCAACAAATAAGTGAAGGGGTTCTAAATAAATGAAGGAACAATATCATGGGAATGGATATACAGAGAGATATATAAATATATAAATATATATATATACACACACACACAATATCATATATGCACACACACGGAATAGGCATGTGAAGAAGCCAAATATTACTTTTAAGATTCAAAGGGATGTATTGGGCTCATGATGATGTGAATTCCAAATTCAATCCAAACCAATGATGTTGAAATAATAGAAGATTCATAATACCTGTGATGAATTGCAAGCGCCGAGTGAGAGAGAGAGTGAGGAGGACGTTGAGAGTTTTGGAATTTTGGTTCACGTGAAAGATATAAGTTTTTATTTCTTTGTAATTGAATAAGTAGAATTAGGAAAAAGGTTTTGAGTTCTAATGATATGGTCCCATTATAAAGGGGAAAATTTAAGCTTACTTAATATAAAATATGAATGTTTTTCAAAAACAAGTCTAGGTTCAATTTACATAAAATGGCAAGTTATAAATTTAAAAGGGCAAGCAACTAAGCATATGTTTGGCACCACTTAAATTATAATTTCAGCTGGTCAAACTGGTCAAACATAATTCTCATCCACACATTTCATGGGACCCACAACTTACAACCACTTTTTATCCACACATTTAACAACTGCTTATAATATAAGCACTTAAATTATAATTTCAGCACCTCCAAACATATGCTAAATATGTTATATAATTTGTTCCAATTTAATTAAATTGTATACGATTTAAATTGAACTCAGCGGGCACATTGATCGTCTAGGGTCCCCCGGTACATTCCATCGCAAAAACATGTCGGTCACAAAATAATAATTTATTAATTAAAGATTAAATATAATATTAGGACAAGTATCGCCATAATCTATAATAATCATATAAGTGAACATGCGGCGTTACAATTCCTTATCCCTAAAAATAAATTTCGCCCTCGAAATTGAAACTTACCAAATAGATGAAGGTATTTTGCACGCATCTCATCTTCAAGGCCCCATGTTGCCTCTTCCACAAAGATGGTTCCTCCAGAGAACTTTGACTAACGTTATTGTCTTCCTTCTAAGTTCTTTGTCTACCCTTTCTAAGATCTTACCGGCATCTCTTCATAAGTAAAATCCTTGCGGAGATCCAACGACTCATAGCTTAGGATGTGAGAGGTGTCGAGACATATTTTCTCAAAGATAGAAACATGAAATACATTGTGCACCCCTGACAAGGCTGGTGGTAATGCGATTGATGAGCCAACTTACCTACCATTTCCAAAATTTCAAAAGGTCCCACAAAACGAGGACTCAAATTTTCCTTTCATCCCAAATCTCATTACGCCTTCATAGGTGCCACCTCAAAAAGACCATGTCGCCAACAACAAATTCTAAAGGCTTTCTTCTTTTGTCTACATAGCTTTTCTGTCTACTTTGAGCAGTCTTCATTCATTTTTGAATCTTCTCAACAACCTCAGCTGTTTGTTGGACAATTTTTGGACCCAATAACTTTCTTTCTCCAACCTCATCCCAATGGATAGGTGATCGGCATTTTCTTCCATATAATGCCTCATAAGGTGCCATACCAATGGTAGATTGGAAGCTGTTATTGTAGGCAAACTCAACTAATGGAAGATACTCATCCCAAGTGCCTTGGAAGTCAATAATACAAGCTCGCAACATGTCTTCAAGAATTTAAATTGTTCTTTCCGATTGTCCGTCTGTTTGCGGGTGGAACGCCGTACTAAACCTTAACTGTGTGCCTATGGCCTTGTGTAGGCTCTTCCAAAAAGAGGAAGTAAACTTAGGTCACGATCGACATAATGGCTAATGGGACTCCATGCACCGACTATTTCGCCATATATAGTTCTCGCATATCGTTCCATATTATAAGTAGTCTTAACCCAGAAGAAGTGCGCCCGTCATAGTAAGACGATCAACAATTACCCAAATAGAATTATAGCCCTTCTTGGTCTTAGGTAAGCCAACAACGAAGTCCATACCAACTCTTTCCCACTTCCATTCTCGGTATCATAAGTGGTTGCAAGAGGCCCAAGGTCGTTGATGCTCGCCCTTAACTTGTTGACAGTGAGACAAAGGTGTTGAACATATGTCGCTATATCCTGGCTCATTCCAATCCACCAAAAATGTTCTCTCAAATCTCAAACATCTTCGTGCCTGTGGTGAATCGAGTAAGGAGTATTATGAGCTTCTCTCATGATTTCTCGCTTCAATCCTTCATCATCAAGAACTACAAGCTTCATCGCCATATCAAGTGCACCATCAAGCAGTGATAATAAAATCAATGCGCTTTCCATCAAAGAACTCGGGCCCCGAAATTTCAATACCGAGAGGATCTTCAGATTGCAAAGCTTTAATCCTCTCAAGTAGTGTAGGTTTGATGGTCATATTGGCAAAATAGTCCAGACTATCTCGAGGTACAATCTCTAACTCAAACTTTTGAATTTCTACCAACAAGTGGTTTCGAATGCCCTGTGAATGTAGCTATTGATCCATAAGTCTTTCTACTTAACGCATCTGCCACAACATTGGCCTTGCCTGGTTGGTAGTTGATCACACAGTCATAATCTTTTACAAGTTCCAACCATCGACGTTGTCTCATGTTTAGCTCCTTCTGAGTGAAAAAGTACTTTAGACTTTTATGATCAGTATAGATCTCACATTTAGCCCCATATAGATAATGTCTCCAAATCTTCAATGTGAAGACGACAGCTGCCAACTCGAGATCATGAGTTGGGTAGTTCTTTTCATACTCTTTCAACTGTCTTGAGGCGTAAGCAATTACCTTACCATGTTGCATCAGAACGCAGCCAAGCCCTTTTTTTGAAGCATCACCAGAGATGACAAACCTTTCATTATCTTGTGGAATCGTTAGGACAAAGGTCAAGTCAAGCTTTTCTTTAACTCTTGGAAACTTTGTTCACAGCCCCGAGTCCATTGAAACTTTACGTTCTTCTTGGTTAACTGGGTTAACGCTGAGGCAATTCTAAAAAATCCCTCGACAAACCTTCGATAATAACCAGCTAACTCAAGGAAACTATGAACTTCACCAACGTTTGATGGTGTCGACCAGTTTTGGACAGCCTCGACCTTGCTAGGGTCCACTGCAATCCCTTCCTTTGATACAATATGTCCCAAGAATGGTACTCTATCTAGCCAGAACTCGCACTTCTTAAATTTAGCAAAGAATTTGTTGTCTTGAAGTATCTCAAGCACTAATCGTAGATGTCGCCATGCTCTTGTTTAGATTGTGAGTAGATCAAAATGTCATTAATGAAAACTATGACAAACCGATCTAAGTATTCTTTAAAAACTCGATTCATCGATCCATGAAAAGTCACTGGAGCGTTTGTTAAAGCAAAAGGCATTACTAGAAACTCATAATGCCCATATCTAGTGCGAAAGCGCTTTTGGAATATCTTCTTCTCTGATTCTTAGTTGATGATATCCCGACCGCAAATCAATTTTGGAAAAATAACTAGCACCTTGGAGTTGGTCAAATAAGTCCTCAATTCTTGGCAACGGGTACTTGTTCTTTATTGTCACCTTGTTCAGCTCTCGATAGTCCATACATATCCTCATCGAGCCATCTTTCTTCTTTACAAACAGAACTGGAGCACCCCATGGAGAGAAACTTGGTCTGATATATCCTTTATCTAAAAGATCTTGGAGTTGGTCTTTGATTTCCTTGAGTTCAGAGAGGGCCATGCGATATGGTGCCTTTGATATTGAGCTGTTCTGTGCAATAAATTGATGACAAAATCAATCTCTTTTGGTGGCAAACCAATGAGAGATCATCCGGGAATACATCTGGATATTCTTGAACCATCGGGACTTGTTTAATGGAATGATTCATCTTTGATTCCTCCATTATTGAAGCTAGATAAGCTACACAACCTTTGTTTAACAATTAGCGTAGTCTTCATAGCGGTGATTATAGGAATAGAGAGCTTTGACTTTGCTCCCAAAAAGCAAAAACTAGGCATATTTGGAGGCTCGAACACCACTTTTTTCTTATAATACCAATCGTAGCATGATACCTTGATAGCCAGCCCATCCCTAATATGATATCAAAGTCCCGGACATCCAAAGACTAAAAGATCTCACTGGCGCTTCTTTTCTATCTACTATTATTGAACAATCACATAAAACATAATTTGAATTCATTATAGCTCCGTAGGTGTGGACACACTAAACTCGCATGATCTGTTTGGGTAAGTGGTTTCTCAATTTCTCAAAGAAAAGATGGACTAAGAAATGAATGAGTAGCCCCAGAGTCAATCAAGACATTGGCGGTGTACATTACATACATACATAGTGCCTACATTAATTCAATGCATGAAGTTAAATCACACTCAACAAATGAAATAATTAAATAAATATATATAGGTACTTGTCACTCTGCTTGAGGCCTCTTCAGACTTTTCTTAGACATCGTGAAAACTCGTGCTTGAGTTTTCTTTTGCTCATTGTTGCTACCGCTAAAAGACCTTTCCTTGCAATTATTTATGAAGTGACTAGGCTTTCTACATTTAAAGCACACACCGCACTCCATAAGACATTCGCCAAGATGTTCCTTGCCACACTTCGAGCAAGTCTTCCTCGACTGCTTGTTTTGGTAATGGCCCTTGTTGTTGCCTTTGTCGCTTTTTTTTTTTAGACCATTGTTCTTCCAAAACGTGTTTTAGAATTTCCACCATTGAACTTGAGACCACTGGTCGGGCCTTATTCTCTCCCTTATCTAAGAGTTGAGCTCTTTCCACCAAAAGTGATTTACTAACCACTTCTCTATAGGTCGTTAATTCAAATGGTATTATCGCTTGCTTTATACGAGACCTAAGTCCCTCCTCAAAGCGCCTTGCTCTTTTTTCTTCGTTGTTACCAACTGGGGCAAACTTTGCTGCGACGAGCAAATTCAAGCCTCATATTCAAAGAATCGCTCGACTCCCTTGTTCTAACTTAATGAACTCCATCTCTTTGTGCTAGCGATGCTTTTGGAAAATACTTGTTGTTGAAGGTCTCTCGTGAACATCTTCCAAGTGAATGGTCTAGTATCCTTCTCATGTTGGCGTTGAACCATCAACCACCAATCATAAGCATCTCCTTGAAGCATGTAAGCAAAGAAATGTAACCTTCTCTTGTTTCAGGCAGATTCATAACCGAAAATGCCTTTCAATTTCGCTTAACCATTTTTCAACTTCTAGAGGGTCAAATGCAGCGGCAAATGATGGTGGAGATAACTTCTTAAACTCGTTATCTTTCCTTGTTCGTGGGTTTGGTCATTCTTCACGGGTGATTTTTTTGCCCAAGTAAAGCCAATGCTTGCATAAAAGCCTCCATTGTCATTGGGGTCCCCGTGCTATTGGTCCTGACCCCTCTTGACGAGCTTCAGAGGTTTCTTCGTGAGCTTGAGAATGAGTAGCTGGGCCATCTTTGGAATACAAATACTTATTTATTTATTTATTATTATCGCTTTTTAATGAAATTTCATTACTACAATATTGCAACTACAACATTTATGCATCAAATAACTATTTATAATTTAAGATATAAAATTCAACCTTACCAGATGATCGCGAGAGGACTCCTTGGCGGCGTGACTCAGTACTACACATTTTTTTTTTAAAGTCTACAGAATCGATTTTAAAACTCTTAGCTCTGATACCAATAATGTAACACCTCAAATCTAGAAACTCTAGATTTAGAAATGTTATCATTTAATTTCTATTAAATAACAAGATATGAATGCGGAAAAATGGATAGAACGTTCATTCTATTTTATTTTATTTGAAAATACGAACTAAATGTCAATGGCTTTAAACAGTATTAATTAAAAACCATAATTTGCACAATAAATTTTATGCCCAAATCCATTATTGAATAAACACAATAATTATGGAAAATTTCATAGTTTGACTAAATTAAAATAAGTAAAAGAATAGTATTCCAAAACATTAATCGCCTAAGGCATCTTATTTCGAAATAATAACAAAATAAAACTTTAATTTAAATCAGATTGAGTCCGTACTCTCGCCCCAAGCAAATGTCTCGAATCATTTAGCTCTTATCATTTGAAATGTAGAGAATATAGGATGAGCTAACGCCCAGTAAGTAAACCTCATGCACATGATGTATGCTTATGATATGCATTGGTTTCAAGTAATTTTCTATTATATGTATCACATCTTTCCTTATCATTTAAAAACTTTAACATTGTGAGCTCACTTATGTGTATCGCCTATCCAATCAAGAGATACAGCAATATTATTATTTGGAACCTGCTCCATCTACTCTAGTAGTACCACGAAACGATTAAACATTAAACATTCAACATTCAACATTCAACATTCAACATTATCATTGTCCAAGCACGCTGGTCCCCACGCCCATTTCCCACTCACACCTTTTATGGCATAGGCGAACACCATTTCATTTATAAAATTTGAGATACATATCATTTTTGAATAAAATACACTTTACAATATTACCATTGAAAACTTTACTTCATGCATGCTTATGGATGCATTAACTTAATTACACATGCAAGAATATGTCACATGAATATTAATAACATATAAAACGATTACAAAATGATATGTTCAGATAATAATATAACACATTTAGACAATTAACATAACATTCTACAAATGAATACTAGGAGAGTTTACTTACATGGATCTTTATTCACGCTTTTAATTAGCAAATGGAGATGTCCCGAGTCGCCCATGAAGTCAACGTGCCAAAATTCATAGGTCATTACCATTTATTAAAATAAAAATCTATATATATCATTTATTTTTACTATTAATATAATAGCTGACTATATATTATCTTATCATGAGTACCACTTTAATATTATAAATTAAAAGACACCCACGGAAATAATAGGCAAGCGACTACATTTGTACCATTTATATAAATTTTCCAGTAATTAAAAGATACAAAACTATTCCCATAATTAAATGTGAAGTACAAGACATATACCAATCTAACTTTGGCATGCCTGGCTAATCTTATAAGTTTAATGGTAAGCAATTATTATTTTAAACTAAAAGTTTATATAAATCTATTAAAAAAGTGATAGCCTCAAGTAATTTAATTTCTTTCTCAGATATAAATATATAAACAAGTTAGAGATGATTAAATAATTATAAAAGAATCTTAATAATTAATTATTCCGTTGACAATGAGGGTAAAATATCACATAGCAATAACTCATACGAAAAATAGATACATAAAAATTGTCAAATAAACAAGGCCAGAATTTAACAATAGAAATTTAGTTGAACTTGCACTATGTGTGAAACTCCAAAGATGTGATGTGCAAAGGCACTTAATTCAACAAATAAGTGAAGGGTTCTAAATATATGAAGGAACAATATCATGGGAATGGATATACTGAGAGAGATATATAAATATATAAATATATACATATACACACACACACACACACACACAATATCATATATGCACACACACACGGAATAGACATGTGAAGAAGCCAAATATTACTTTTAAGATTCAAAGGGATGTATTGGGCTCATGATGATGTGAATTCCAAATTCAATCCAAACCAATGATGTTGAAATAATAGAAGATTCATAATACCTGTGATGAATTGCAAGCGCCGAGTGAGAGAGAGAGTGAGGAGGACGTTGAGAGTTTTGGAATTTTGGTTCACATGAAAGATATAAGTTTTTATTTCTTTGTAATTGAATAAGTATAATTAGGAAAAAGGTTTTGAGTTCTAATTATATGGCCCAATTATAAAGGGGAAAATTTAAGCTTACTTAATATAAAATATGAATGTTTTTCAAAAACATGTCTAGGTTCAATTTACATAAAAATGGCAAGTTATAAATTTAAAAGTAGGCAAGCAACTAAATATGTTATATAATTTGTTCCAATTTAATTAAATTGTATACGATTTAAATTGAACTCATTGGCACATTGATCGCTCTATATGGCCCCTAGTACATTCCCATCGCAAAAACATGTCCGTCACACAAATAATAATTTATTAATTAAAGATTAAATATAATATTAGGACAAGTATCGTCATAATCTATAATAATCATATAAGTGAACATGCGGCGTTACATAACACATCATTTCTCCCATTCAGATTACGTTCTCTAGGTGTTTACGATACCATGGGTGTTCGTCACTAGGTTGTGTTACGAGAATTGATAAGTTGGAATTACTCCCACTCATTTCTTCCAAAACAGCCCTTTTGGATTGACATTCATTAATATATTTATCCACCGGAAGGTTGTATTTGTAATGACAAAACCTTCATATCTAGAGGACTATAAAAATAGTACCCCCTGGTACCTTTAGGGTATCCCAAAAACAAGCATATATTTTATCTAGACTCCAACTTTTCTGTCTTTCCTTTCAGCACATGAGCCAGACATCCCCAAATTAGGATGTGACGTAAATTTAGTTTGCGCCCATTCCATAATTCCGGAGAGTCTTGAGAACAGACTTAGATAGAATTAGGTTAAGAATATAAGCGGCTATTTCCAGTGCATATCTCCAAAATGAGATAGGTAGAGTTGAAAAACTCATAATTGACCTAACCATATCTAACAATGTCTTGTTTCTTCTTTCTGAAACGCCGTTCTGTTGGAGTGTACCAGACGCACTCAATTGAGAAACTATATCATTTTCTGTTAAGTAGTCCCTGAATTTTTCTGAGAGATATTCGCCACCTCGATCTGATCAAAATGTCTTTATACTTTTATTCAAATATTTCTCGACCTCAGTCCGATATGCTTTGAATTTTTCAAAAGCCTCTGACTTTTGAGTCATTGGGTAAATGTATTCGAATCTAGAGTAATCATCTGTAAATGTGATAAAATACTCATAGCCCCCTCTCGCAAGTGTATTTATAGGTCCACATACATTAGAATGAACTAGTTCTAACGAATTAGTGCTTTCTTTTTACGTTGTATTTTGTTGAGTAGGAAATTAACAACTTTCTTTTAATTTTTTATTTAAGTTTTTTCAAGATGTTTAAGCCTTTTTGTGATCTATTGTATGTTTATTAAAATCTTTTGTAGATTATTTACGTCTTATGGATTGTGTAGATAAGAATTTAATAAAAATTGTGGATTTTACATGATAATAATATTTGACTTAATAATAAGTTTGAAAAATTTATGTTCGAATTGGATGAAAAAGTGACGATCCAAATCGATGCAATAAAAATATATACTAAACGTATGATAACGAGAAGTATGACTAAAGGGTATGAACTAAAGTTCTTTAGTTTTTATATTTTTTATATTGTATTCTCCGTCTTTAATTAGATATAGTAAATTTATTTTTATTGTTCATTTAGGTGGAGGTCAAATCGATCTTCCTTTTATTAGTAATAAAATATGCCAACTAAAGTGGTTTAATACAAAATAAAAATCAAGTGAAAGAATTAGTATAGCAAATGATATATAATGCTATAAAATTTTTAGCTAGACGTCGTGTCGTGAGACCACACTAGGCGATGCTAGTCTCAATATGATTTCAGTCCATCCCCGTTGACATAACTCAAAGCTTAAGGCAAATAATGACCTTCACTACTCATCAGGGGCTGGTGATTGAGATTCTTAAAAGTACACCTAGACGGTCATGGCAACAACTTCTATCAAGTAGTAGACTAAGCACATATTTGTTATTCTTTAAATTATAATTTCAACTGATAATATTAGTCAAATATACTTTTTATTCACACATTTTATAGGACTCATAATTTACAACTCACTTTTTAATCACACATTAACTTACAACTTATAACATAAATACTTAAAAAATAATTTCAGTACTACCAAACATATGCTAAACAACCACACGCTGCGCAACCCAGCCTATGAAGGGCTAAGTTGTGCCAACCTATGAGTCTTTTATTTTTTCATTTTTTTAAAAAAAAATAAGTAATACATAATAAACAATCCTCCTTCAGCACTTCGAAGTTTTATGGTTATGTCATTTCTTCCTCCAAATCCTCATCTAATTCAATAAGAAGATTCATATTTGCACCCATATCTTGAGGAATTGGAACAAAATGTTCACTATGTGGAGAATTGATTGAATTAGGGCATGTTCGATTTTCAACCTTTTTTTTTTTTTTTTTTTTTTACTTTTCAAACTTTTTACACAATAAAAAAGTATGAAAAGTCAAAAATGATGAGTAAAAAATCCCATTTTTTGGAAAAAAATCTATACCGAACAAGTCCTTAATCAATTTTCAATAATCTATAATAATTCATTAGAAATAATAATGAAAAAAATTAGAGACAACAAATGGAGTAAATTAGAGATAATAAATGGAGGAAATTAAAGCAAAAAAATGGGAAAAAAATTAAAGACAATAATTAAAATTTAAAACAGCTAGAAATTGGAGAATTAGAGAGCATATATGAAAATTTAAAGAAAGGAAAATTGTCTAAAAATCATCTACAAGTGACTTGTTTCAAATTAGGTCAAAACAAATTTCAAAATTGTTAATAAATCATACTTTCATCAAATTTTCATATTAATTCCAAAATTATCCCTATGATCTATATTTCTCACACACTGCCGCAGCCACCACTATTCCCGCCGCCACCGCCGCCGCCGCCGAGTCAAGAGAACATTCCAAAATCTTATTTGGTGATGGAGTGAACTTGGAAGCTGTAGAAATCGTTGGAGATCTTTTTCATTGAACCCATAGCCACCTGCCGGATTTTTTCTGCTTTTATGTTGTGATCTTTTTCATTGTTCTCTTTTTCTTCACAATCTTTTGAAGCAACGATGCTTTTTTTCTCCATTAAGCATCTTCTCGCAAAATCTGAAAATTCATAAGCACAAATCCTTTATAGCTCTTGTTTTCTGCAAAAGTATACTGAAGAAAGAGTTGCATTCCGGTTAGAATACGCGGCAGATTCTATAGATAATCTTCAAGATTTCAGCAACTATTATATCGTGTTCATTGAGATCTAGATCTACTGATTTGTTCTTTTTAATAACCTTAAGGATGGTTTTGCCTTTCAAAATTTCTGTTGTAGACTGTTGCTCACTTGAATTCTGAACTGTCCTGGATGGAAAAATTCATTATTTGTCTGATCCTAGTTTTTTATTCGTGCATCTGTTGGTTTTCCCTTATTTTTCTTTGTTTTTTCTTGGGGGAAGGTGCTGGAGGTTGAGTAAACCTCTTATTTTTCTTTTGTGGTTCCTACTTCCACATAGGAATGCTTCATTGGTTTATGCTGTCTGCAGCTAGCATGCATTTTCTTAGTTTTAATCCATGATACTGTTTTAATCCTTTCTTTGTTTTTTCTTGGGGGAAGGTGCTGGAAGTTGAGTAAACCTCTTATTTTTCCTTTGTGGTTCCTACTTCCACATAGGAATGCTTCATTGGTTTATGCTGTCTGCAGCTAGCATGCATTTTCTTAGTTTTAATCCATGATACTGTTTTAATCCTATGATACTGTTTGAATGTCTTAGTTTTAATCCATGATACTGTTTTGTGTAGGTAATGTGCATTAATATATTTTGATATTGTTTTAATTATATAATACTGTTTGAATGTTTTAGTTTTAATTCATGATACTGTTTTGTTTAGGTAATGTGCATTAGTATATTTTGATACTGTTTTAATCCTATGATAATCGTTTGAATGTCTTACTTTTAATCATGATCTCGCTTTTATTTAGGTAATGTGCATTAGTATATTTTGATATCGCTTTTAATCCATGATCTTGTTTGAATCTATGTGGAATGAATTTTATTTATGATACCGTACTTTTATCTTTGATATTGTTTAATTATGACAATGTTTGAATCCGTGATACTATTTGAATCTCTTAGTATTGTCTATGATACTTTAATATATGATAATGTTTTGTTTAGGTAATGTGCATTAATATAATTTGATACTGTTTTAATCCATATTTTAATCTATAATACAGTTTTGCATAATACAGTATCAAACAAAACACATGACTAATTAAACAGTATCAAAGATAAAAGTATGATATCATAGTCATATATGTTGTTTGATACTGTATTATGCAAAGCAGTATCACAAAAAACAGTATCGCAATAGAAATGAATATAGAATTTGTATACATGCTCAGAATTTTTGTTATAATATGTTTTCGGAATGGTCTCGACGAGACGGTCAAGACCAGTCGCTTTGCCACTGTGTGTGATGGATTTTACCTGTTTGAAGTCGTCTCTTTAACTTAAAATGACAATCTTTAATTTTTTTCTCAAAACAATATCACAAACCCTCTCAAAACAGTATCACGGATAAATGTACATCCTTTTGCTGCAAATTAAAGCTCTTCCAAGGTATCTGAGTTCCTTAAAAATAAATACATACTTCAGAGCAATGCCAAGATGAAGAAAGAAGAACAGCCAATCATTCTCAAGTTAATGGAAAGTCATGCAAATGGTTTTCATCTAAAACTATGAACAATGTTTCTAATTCTTCCCTTGAATTAGAACATGTATGAGATTCAATTAGGACATAGATTCCTATTGGATAGACAAGTATAAATATATAAGGTATTTAATGGTAGGTAGACAAATTAATCAGTAGAGAATAAACAAGAGAATAATATTGTTCTTAAAATGTTTCATTAGTAGTACAAAATCATAGGTTTAATAGTATCACAAAAAAACAGTATCACAAAAAACAGTATCACCACAAAACAGTTTCACAATTAGCCTTTTTTTTACAATTAAGGGTATATTGGTTTTTTAGCTCTAAAATATGACTTTAATTGAATTAAGTTTTGAGCATATGACTTTAGAGCCCATAAGTGCCCAAACAGTGACCAGCCCTGAATTTACCCTTTAAAGAATTGGAGTTGAAAAATTAGAGGTTGGGCCTGCAAAATCAGGTTACAAAATTGGGTCTGGCTTTGGGCCTAAGCGGCAATACCCAAATACGAGCCCACCCACTAGCCTAGAAGCTGGGCTTGTGCCGCACCTCTCGTCTCATCTCTCACACTCAAATTCCAAGTTGCGCTGCACCTCTCGTCTCGTGTTGAAAGGTTGATGAATGTGAAGCAAATGAAACGAGGGAATGGAAGGAAAATTCGATAATATTTATTGTTATATTGTTTTGAGAGGAAAAATTTATGTTATTTTTAGCATTTGTAAAATTTAGTACTTTTTTTTTTGGGTATATAATTTAGTGTTTAATGTGTATACTCTACTAATGGATGCTATTTTGTGGTTTATTTTGCTAGATATTGGATGCTATATTCATATTTTGTGCATTAGATTAACAAAGTGTTAAAAATTGTTATGGGTAGAATCGAACCGTAACCGAAATCGACGGTTCAAGTTCGGGTTCGAGTTTGGTTCCAAAAATTACGTAGATTCGAACGATTCCATTTACGAAATACCCGAATCCGAACTAAAAGTTCCGAGTATTGAAATAGCCGAACCGACCCACCCGACGTTCAGACCTACTAGCTATATGGCAAATTGTTAGTTTCTATTTCAATTACAACGTTTCCACTTTATAGAAAAATAAAAAAGACAATACCTAAATAACTTGTGCACGTAAGTTAATATAATATGATTGAAAGTAATTTTATATATTATTTTAAACAATAATAATTCTAAACGGTAATCATAACTGTTGCCGTCTACGCAATAGCTATTTCCTTGTTCAATGATTTTTTTATTTTTATTTTTTCTTGACTTGTGGGAAATTATTGATCAAACCTTAAATAAATATATAAATAAGATCTTATGTTCAAACGACAACAAATTAAAATCACTCTAATAATTTTTTAGGAATTCTTTTTTTTTTTTAAATTATATTTATACTTAGAGGCGTTAAGTTAGGTCATGTCACCCAAGTTAGAGGTGACCAAGCCGAAGCCCTAAAGAGATGTGTTGTTGTTAGAGTCATTTTTAAAGATGTGCCATAAAAATAAATAAAAGTAAAAAATAATAATAATAATACATTAGCGGTTAGCCAATGTCATGAGCTTATTTTATTTTTAAGAAATTTATCGTTATTAGTATTTTTATTTCATAGTTGTAAGATTTCATTTATTGTTTTGAAGTCACCTCCATATTTTTTGCTATCTATTTGGCATTAAATGTGTTAGTAGGTTCATGCATGTGCCTATTTTCTAGGAGTTAGTGGTTTTATTGTGTATATTGTACCTCTATTTCAGAAGTATAAAAGAAGTGAAATAAGAAAGAAAGAAAGAAAAACATTTAGCACTTTTAGGATTTAGGAATTTTTGAGTTATATGAAAACTCAATTTGAATTTCAAGGCACAATCTAACGAGTCTATTCATTATTTATGATTTTTATTTAGGTATTTGTCCGTATTAGTCAAATAGTATGATTTATTCTTGAGATAATTGTATCAAGTAAGTACATATAAACGATTCATGCTAGACTCAAGCTACTTTACAAGTATAGCTTAGTTATTCTGTGCAAGTATTCAACTTATTTAAACATCTAAGATGTATGGGTAACGCTTGGATCATAGAATTGTGTAGTAATATCATGTATGATATGAAATAGATTTACGTGACATTTAGTAACTTGAAATTTCATAATAACTTAAGAGACACAAATTGTGTACGTATCTAATACAATATATGAATAAAAAATAAAAGAATTGTACGCTACTATAATATAGGAATAGAAATAAATTATAGTAAAAAAAAAAGATTTAACTTGCCCTCAAACTTTTTTTCTAAAAGACCTTCAATTGAGGTCAATATTAAAAATGGCCTATATATATATATATATATATATATATATATATTGTAATTCTATTATTTTCATATAGAGAAATACACTCGATTACTTCTGTGAACTAGGCATACTGTCGAACCATGTACATTTTTCTTTTTTCTTTTTTGTTCTCTCTTTTTCATTCTATGCAATCCATCAATATTACTGTACGTAACACAAAATTTCGAGCACCTGACTTTTCCTCTCTTCCGTTTGACACGTAACTATATGTCCGTTTTCTGTCATATGCAAGTATAAATACAAGGGTGGGTTTCTAATTGGTAATAAATTATATTTCTTTTGAGAGATGGAGAAACATTACATAATTTTAATGGTTTGTTCAATATTTGTAATTCCACAATGCAGCAATGGCATTGCTCAAGACCCCAAATCAGTTAAAAATGGTTCAAAGATCTTCATCATGCAAAGGAAAAGTTGACTGAATTTCACTTTTACCTTCATGATATTGTTAGTGGCAAAAATCCAACTAATATTCGGGTGGCCATGGCCAACGCCACCGCTCAATCCTCCACATATTTCGGCCTCGTCGCCGGCGTGATGGATGATGTATTGACTGAAGGACCTGAACCCGATTCCAAGATTGTAGATCGGGCACCCGAAATATTCGATTCATCTTCATTGGAGGAGATAGGGCTACACATGACATTCAATATTGTGTTCATGGAGGGAAAATACGAAAATAGCACTCTTGCTGTAAGTGGGTATAATCCGTTCCAGAACTAGCTACGTTTTGAGTTTCATGAAACTCGATGATAGAAATTATGTTGCGTGACGATTACTTTTTCGTTCCTTTGATCAGAGAAGTGGATGGCCGTTGATTCAGGTGAGAAGTACGATGGTTTCCCGATTTTGGATGAATAAATCAAAGCATCTTTCAAATTGGATGATGGCGGTCATAATGTTGTACCATTATTTTATGAAAAGTCTGTTGTCGAGATCTTCAAAAGCGATTCAAAAATTTCAAAATTAGTCAAAAGTTTAAATTAGGTTCATCTACAACGCAACAACGTCTACTATGTGATATGCCAGAAAAACATTTTATAAAAAACTTATCTAATGCAACAATGTTCATTGTGCAAATGTATAAATTATTTTTAGCTTTTTAAAAAAAAGAAAAGAGAGAAATGTATTGATTGGATAGAGATTATTAAATTAATGATGGACATTGTCGTTAACAACGCCTGTAATCGTATATCGTGTTGTTACACCTTCTAAAGATTAATGTGTCGATAAAGACTTTTTGATCATTTTCAAAAAAAAAAAAAATACTGACATTGTTGCATTGGAGATGCTTCTTAGTTATTTTTAAAAACAATTGAACTACAACATATTAGTTCGGATTATTGAGTTTAATGATGGTGATATTTGGGAATGGAGGAATGTCAAGAATGTGTATGCACAAGTTTTAAAAAAGCTTGGTCATGGTCAGAGATTTGTAGCTTCACATGGACCACGTGCTGCTGTTGGAAATTGGGGTTTGGTGCAAAGTGGCAGTAATACCCTACATTAGTTAATATCAGAGAAGGAGTTCTTATGTTTGAATCGATGTTGGAAAATTTATGTAGAATATGCGTATAATATAGGAGTATGCTTGAAACATGGTAGACCCAAAGGAAGTGAACTTGATGTGGATTCTTATACTTGATTCTGAGTGATATAGGGTGAATTGAATTAGTGTTATGAGTTGTTTTTGGTAAGAATTGTGACAATGCCCTACATCAAGTAACATGTTTTATATCGATAATGAGAATATAACTAAATACATGCTTAGGAGAGATTTCGGCCTGAACCATAGCTAAATTGTAAAAAATAAGCTTTACTCGTCTACAGATAGAGAGTACAATATAAAAGTTAAAGAACTACACTTTATTCACCAGTCATATTTTTCGTTACCATACGTCAACTAATTTTGGGACCTCCACAACAACTTTCTACCAAAATATTCCAAAGCATACACATGATAAAGCTATATCATATAAAAGTGACTTTAACATATCAAGTTTTTAGCTGAGTTGAGTTCATATCGTATAAGAGCACACAAAAATTTGAAATTTAGTCTCGTCGACGCCCATAAAAATTGTGTAAGATTCAAATAAAAATTATATAATAGGGGCATGTTTGAAGATTAATTAAATTTAAATAAATAAATATATCTCATTTTTAACTACTTGAATTTTTAAACAAAATAGTTCACAAAGCCTGGAATTAAGTATTAATCGTGCCAAGCAAGAATAGGCCCCCCAATAGCAAAATAATAGGCGTTTAAACAAATGCATGGCTCCAAAAGCCATTTCCATATATTTACATCTAATGCTTTAAGCTTTTGTTTTGCGCAGCATTATTGAATATTTTTTATATTATATTAAAATAAATAAATAAATAAAAGATGTCTTATTTTATGCTCATACTTTATTTGGGTGCAGATCTGATGCCTGAAAGAAAATATATAATGTTTATGAAAGTAATATTAATTAAAAATTTAAAGTAGAGGACATATACGTAGCAAGGCTGCTAAATCTCCTAGAAAGAATAAATCACTAATCCTTCTGTCCAAAATATCCACTTTAAACGTGGATCTATATATGGAATTAAAAATTCTTTTATGGAAATTTTATGAAAATAGTCTTTAACGATATTTTTAACACCGAATTCCTTTACTTATGTGTTTTGGTGCGTAATCTGTTTTTATTTGATTAAAAAGAAAAATATGACGTTTATTTTAATTAGAGAAAATTGCATTAAGATTCCTAACATTCGCAAAATATAGAAATAAGTCTAGTATATTTATTAAATAATATTTAATTTTACTTACTAAATATATCATTATATACTTTAATTATATGATTTTATAATAAATTAAGTTAAATAAATAACAAAAGAAAGTATATAATTTTATAACATTGAGCCAATCTTATTATATTTTTATTTAACATAAAAAATACTAATAAAAATTAATTTACAGATTATGTATTGTTTATTTTTGAATGATAATATACAACGATAAATTAAAATGTGAAGAATAGAATTGGATATCTAATATTTGTAGTTAATAAACGAATAGTTCGATTAAATAAAAGTATTTGAGCATCATGTTTGTGACAAAGTTTATTTATATTTTCTTATAACGATAAAATAAAATTTTAAATTTTAAATAATGTAATTAATTAATAATTATAATAGTTCATAAAATATACAAAATAATTTAGTATATTATCAATTTGGTCAATAAAGTGTTAATTCAAATAATAAAATAATTTTGTTTAATTTTTGATAATAAAATAAAAGTATAAAGATTAACAACCTAACAACAATTTCTCCTTATTAAAATTAAGGGTACATTAGTCTTTTTTATTAAATAAGGACTAATTACGCAACAAAACACATATGTTAAAAAATTTTATGTCAAAAAATAAAATTTCGGAACTATATCCATATTGAGAGCAAAGATTAGAGATCATTTACGCCAAAGTCTCTTCTTTTATTTCAAAAGGTGTCGGTGGGTTCAAACAAACAATTAATATCAATATTATGTAAATTTAACATCATATAAATAAAATTAAGTGACCGTTAAGAAACTAGATAATGTGATTATAACACGTTGATCTTAGAAATACAAATAATTTTATAGGAATTAAAATAAACAAAATACACATCTATACAAAATTACGTCTGCTATAATTACTGTTAAAAATAAACATTTTTATTGGGAGCATACTGCCATACTATGCTGGTATAGTTTAAAATGACGTGTCAAATTTTTATTGGGAGCATACTTCCTCTCCCCTCATAATCAACTATGTATATATACGTGACTTTGTAATTGATAATCACCATTAATTCTTAGAGAGAGAAAGAAAGATGGAGAAACAGTATATAATTTTAATCCTTTGTTCAATATTAGTAATTGCCAATGGCAATGGAGTTTGCCAAAGGCCCCAAAGCAGTAAGAAATGGTTTAAGAAGGTTTCTCATGCAAAAGAGAAGCTCACAGAGTTTCATTTCACCTGCATGACATTGTAAGTGGCCGGAATCCAACCAATATTCCGGTGGCTATGGCCAACGCCACCGCCCAATCACCCACGATTTCAAACCTAATCGCCGCCATGGATGACTTAATAATAGAAGGACCCGAACCCAATTCCAAGGTTGTGGGTCGAGCCTGTGGGATCTTCGGGTCTTCCTCACTGCAAGAAGTAGGGCTACACATGACGTTCTATATCGTTTGGGGATATGTAGGGATGGCAATAGGGCGGGTCCGAAGTGGGTCGGCCCCGCCCCCCCCCACGCAATTTTTTTACCGCTTCACGACCGCGACCGGCGGCAAGGTGATGGCGAGGCTGACGGCGGGCGGGTCAATCTTTTGACCCGCCAACCGTCCCACGAATTTTTTTTTTCTTTTTTTCTTTTTTTTTTTTATAAAATTGAAAAATAATTAAAAATAAATAATTTTTAAAAAAAAATATTTGTAGCAAACAAAACAAAAAAAAATTCAAGAATGGAATTATGGTGTAATGATTAAGATTTATAATTTATAATTTCAACCCGATTTCGATTCTTCTTTGGTCCATTTTCAACAAAGTTTTAATTTATATTCTATTTTATGATTTTACAAAAAAAAAAAAAAAAATTCCTTGGTGGGACGGAAGGGCGGGCGGGCCGCCGCCCGCCGCCTCGCGAACTCATGGGCGGAAAAACTGCCGGACCCGCCCCTATTACCCGAATAAGCGGGCGGGCGGGCGGGCGAAGGGAGGGTTCGGGTCCGCTGGTTTTTGCCATCCCTAGGGATATGCCCCTAAAATAGTACCACACGTCACTAACGTATGAAGAAATAAGCATAATAGGTTCCTCTTCACAATTTTCGTCAATTTTCTCCGTTAAAAGTCAAAATTGAATCGCACGCGCTACATTTTGGGAGAGAGATAGATTTTTATGCTAATCACCCTCAAATATTCATTAAAACAACAAAAATAATAACGACCCATTTCTTTATCTTCTTTCCGATGATTTTCTCTCAAATTGGTGGAGAAGAAGAATAACCTATTTGAGAGATGGATTTTTGCTCCTAATCAGCCTCAAAATCTCAGTTGTAATTTTCTCCAAATATAGCGCGTGCAGTCTAATTTTGGCTTTTAACGGAAAACACTGACGGAAAGTGTGAAGAGAGACCTACGATATTTATTTCTTCATACGATGGGGGATGTATGGTGCTATTTTTTTTAAATTAGGGCATATTCTCAACGATTTTGAAACGATATGGACCTTTGATGCAATTATTCCTAAAATAAAATAAAAAAAATGAAAATGGGCCAATGCCCAACATGTGTTAAAAAAATTTTTTTAATTACAATGTTGTCGAGTTACTCGACAACATTAAAAAAAAAAAAAATTCAAATTCAATGTTGTCGAGTTACTCGACAACATTAAAAAAAAAAATTTAATCCAATGTCGTGAAGTTACTCGACAACATTATATAAAAAAAAAAAAATTCAAATCAAATGTTGTCGAGTTACTCGACTACATTAAAAAAAAATAAAAAATTTCAAATCCAATGTTGTCGAGTTAGTGGACAACATAAAAAAATATATATATTTCCAGATCCAATGTTGTCGAGTTACTCGACAACACTAAAAAAAAAAAATTCAAATCGTTAAAAAAAATTAAAACAATTCAAATCCAACATTGTTGAGTTACTCGACAACATTAAAAAAAAAAATCAAAAATCAAAACATTTAAAAAAAAAAATCAGAAAGTGAGAGTTTTAGATTTCACAGCAAAGGCAAAGCGATACAATGCATCTTGCTCAATAATAACATAGTAAGATCACTTAATATAAGAAATCAAATTATTTTTATAATCAGAAAAATCAACTAAAATTAAACTCGACCCGTTAGAGTAAATTGGTCATGTTTAATACATGGTAGTGAATAATTTTACACAAGATAACAAGCAAAAACAAGCATGCCACACAAGTGAGGCAATCAAGATTTCTCTTCATAGCCATCATGTTTCATTTCCTTCATCAACAACAATATTTTACATTTTTAACATAAATCCCAGAATTTCATCTAATCTATATCAGTCCAAATCAGTAGAACTCATGCATCTAAAGTATCAATTTCATAACTATGGTTGTCGAGTTGCTTAACTCGACGACCAACAATCTCGGCTACTGGATAAGAATTTTGTTGAGATAACTCGTCTGACCTGATTGAGGATTATCCAATTTTGTCTACATTTTTTTTATATAAGCTCAAACATTTGTCAAGCATGAGAAATTTAAACTTAATTAAGCGATGTAATAACTTCAGACAAATAAGAATTTACAGATAATGAGAGATTTATGTAAAATAATTTATAAATAAACATATGTCAAAATGAAGAGATTTAATAAGTTCTAGAAATATGAACTTCCAGATAAGTTCTAAAAATATGAACTTACACGTAAGAATAAGAACTTACAGATAACTAACTCTGAAATCCAGAATCCAGACAAATAAAAACTTATTGGCAAATAAGAACTTACAGATAATGAGAGATTTATGTAAAATAATCTATAAACTTACACTTGTTTTACACTGTAATTTCAGAGTCCTCACTCTAAATTCTGAGCTCGCAATTTTTCAATCTAAGAATTATTTTTTATAGAAAATATTGAATAATTTGAGAGAAATCTTGATGTCAGAAAGTAGGTAGTATAAAAATGACTAAATAGGTAATATAAAAGAAAAAAAATTAAAACAATGCAATGAAATGACGACGTATTGGACAAAAATTCTACAGTAAAAAAATATAAGACTCATATATATATATATATATATATATATATATTAGTTTTGGCACACGCTTTACACATTTGATAATTGTAATGGAATAGTTCTTCATTTGATAGCTGTAATAGAATAGCTATTCATCATTTGCATTTATAATTTTTGCTTTAATATATACATATAAAAAATTCTAAATGTATAATCTACAAATAATAAATATAAAAAACATATTTTTGAACGCGTACCATTTAATACGTTGTAAATTAAACTCTTAAATCAATGTAATCGAAATGCATATAAGCTTTAAATAAAAAGATCATAAAAGTACAATGTTGAAATTCAAACTTGTTATTAAGAAAAGCATAATCTACGACATTATGAATTACCTAAACCAAATAAACACATAACTCATACAAAAAATAAAATTTAAAAACTAAATACATGCTTCACAAAAATTTAAAACTAAGATTCGTAAACATTAATATTTTACAGGTCTTTGGCCGGAATTCTCGTCAGCAAAGTGATGTGTGGCGCTTGAACAACCCATTTTATTGAATTGGACCAAACCCTCAAGAATTCGAACTCATGGCTCCAACTTTTTTAGGAAGAAATGACCCTACAATCAAAAGTCAAGTATTAACGAATTGTGTAGAGAATTTGTTTGTTATAAGATCAAATACCAAAAAAAAAAAAAAAAAAAAAAGAATGGTAAAAAAATTGAATGAATGAGCTGTAGTATGTTAACATTGGAGAGAGAAAAAAGCTTACAAACTGGGCAAATGAGCTGCTGAGAAATGGGAACCAAAAGGAATAAGGAAATTAAAAAATAAAAATAAAAATTTAAAGTCCAAAACTGTGGCATTTTGGACGACATGGGGAATAGTAAATACCTCATAGACACTTATAGTATAGTAAAATTATATGACTTTAATGACAATGAAAAAATCACTACACATTAAAACCCGCTTGACGTATATAAATGCTTGTTCAACAAATATTTACATAAAAATTACATTCTCGATATAATAAAATTTCAATACTCTTTATCAAAATTTGCAATATATATAATAATATGTATACATAGAAATTGAAATAAAAACACTTTTAACAATCACATCTTTTAACTACACTAGTTACTAATATTAACCGTTTTAAATCAAAATTGAATTTTGACGAGTTTTATAATTTAAAAATTAAAAACTCTAACATGTTCATTCCACAATTAGTTTTGGTGCCAAGCACATGACTACAGATTTTGTACAGGTTATATGCAAACACTAACACGAATACGGTGATTAGAACAATTAGGTAATATTAATTTATTTATCCTTGGACCAACTCCATTTGTGTATGTTGAGAGAATTAAATTACGTTAACAGTATATATCATTCAACATTTAGTTATTAAAGAACTATATCTTGTATTAATTTAAATTTTATCTTCAACACTTCTCCATCACATACAAATCGAATTTATTTTTTTGATCCAAAGTTTAATAAGTACGCACAATTAATTTAAAAAAAAAATAGACGACCACGAGACATAGAACTTAAATTTGTTATTTGGTATATTATTTATCTTATTTTAAAAGTTTAAATTGTTAAAAAGATCACGCAAATTTTCATTTATATCTAGTCTTTCATAAATTATTTGCTCAAACTATTATAGATTAATAGATATAAATTAAGTTTAATAATAGGATTTACATGTTTTAATTTCATTCTCTAGCACAAAGATATTCGATACAGGGAGAAAAGATATGTTGTCTGAATTGGACAACCTATAACTTGCCCAATTGCTACGTGTCAATAGTCGAATAAATACACATGAGGACTAGTCGAACAAAAAAAAGAGAGTTTATATTTACTCAACTAACAACACGTGGTAGTTGGGCATACCGATATGAATCCCATATGATTTCTTTCGATATAGGTACCCTTTGCAAGCACAATAATTTGCAATTGGTAGTTGGTGTTTAATCATGGATGCATGGATCGAATACTAGTCAAGAATGAGATGCTTATCTACTTTTTCTTTTTATAACGTTTGTATACTTTCGAACAAGACCTACCTAGGTGAGTTTGAATTAATTTACTGTCAATTTATCCAGTTGCATTATATTTTTAGTATTAATTTTTACACTGATTTAGTCTTGTTTGATTCAATTTAAAAATTAAAGTCAAAGTCAACAATTAATTTTAACTATACCGCATATTAGATCCACATTTTTTTTTATCAACTTTTCAATCATATATTTCATAATCTTTAATCAAAATCGCTAAATTTTTTATAAAAAACTTTGTTACTTACAAACCAATCCAATTTCATGACCTAACACATTTACTGGCCAATTTTATATAGATATAAAATCACACATTATGATCTATATATATATAGGGTATTGGAGTTGTTCTTCTTAATAATGTTGACTTTGTAAGATGAAATTCTAATTCCTAGGAACTTGTTTGGTGGAGATTGAAACTAAAAAACTGAAGTCAAAACCAACAATAATTTTAATCACATATTTTATGAGACCTACAACTGTTATTAACTTTTTAAAACCATATATTTCATCAAATTTAATAATTTTTATTTATCAAAATATGCTAAAAAGCTTCACCAAACAAGCACCTAATATAGTTCAAAGTCTAAAAGCTCAAACGAGTGATATATGGATCCATCTTAATTATTAAAGTTCAAAAAGGCAATTGGATTCTAAGATTAGTATTCCCAGACAAGACACCATATTGCGGGGATATTATTTAAAGGGAAAAGATATAAAAAAGTATAATCGACATGTACAAGTTTGAGCTATTTTTTATAACTTCAACACAAGATTATTATTTATAGCATATTTGACAAAATTTAAATTATAATTTAATTTAGTCAAACATGTTTATCTATATATTTCGTATGACTCATTACTTACTATTTACTTATTATTCACAAATTCACCTTGTCTCTTTCTTTTACATAATTGACAATACTGCGTAGATGTACTATTTGTCCACCCAATTTTTTTTGTATTACAAGAATAAATAGAAAAATGTAGGTAGGTTAGCAACACCATCCGGAGCCACGCAGCCGCCGGCTATTGGCGAAGATAGGCTAATGTACATGTGAACTGTGGTTGTTAAATGCAGAAACTTTAATTGTATAATCTTGTAAGTTAATTAATCGCACTTGCTCCAAAAATAAGTTGATTAATCCATTTCAACTTCTCCGTTTTTGTCCTTAATTTCCATTTTACAGTGATACATGCAACTATATATACAGCACATATTCCATTTTTATATACTTAATTAAGAGGGAGTGATGGGAAAGTTTAGAACTGTAATGTTTATGTTTTGCTCATTGGTTATAGCCATGACTGTGCCACAGGCCTATGCCGATGCACAAGAACTAGCTCGGTTCCAAAAGCTCTGCCGAGGAATTGAAAAAACGACGACCCTTCAAATTTTCATACAGGATGAGCTCGGTGGCGAACACCAAACTGTCTGGGAGGTGGCCCGGAGCAGCATAACGGCTGACTCACCAACATTATTCGGCCAAGTTAGAGTGGTGGATGACCTAATAACAATTGGACCTAACAAAACGTCAGAAAATATCGGACGGGCTCAAGGACTAATTACATCTGCTGACCTCAAAGAATCTGCCCTGGCAATGAACTTGAACTTTATATTTACAGGGGGGCAGTACAACGGAAGTACATTGTGCGTGCTGGGGAGGAATCCATTTGAAAACGAATACAGAGAGTTGGCAATTGTTGGAGGGACAGGGCTTTTTCGAATTGCCCGTGGATATGCCATTACCAACACTTACTCGTATGATGTTGAAACCAATTATGGTGTTTTGGAGTACAATATTTATGTTGCTTATGTCGAGGCATCCACCATCGATCAATGACCATGTAATCTTTATATTAAAAATCTTTGTTTTCAAGTATTTAACGAGAAATAAAATTAATTGTTTGTAGATCAATTATGGACTTTATATTAACATTTACCTTTTATACATACAAGTATGTGATTCGTATTTGAAAAAATTACTCTCTGCCCAATTTAAATTGATTTCAAGTTCACCCTTCGTGTAAAGCTTTCGATAATTAAATTAATCAGTATCACATAATAAATATTATGTATTCAACATAATTTGAAGTTGTGCATGGCACAAAATCACATCTTAAACACACCGGAACAACCTATTAAATCCTACATTGTCCAGGGCGGATTTAGGCCCAACTCTGATTTAAACTTTCAGTTTTGTATATAGAAAATTTTAAATTTTATAGGTCAATTAGAAAATATAAATTTTACTATAGATGTGTTTGTGGCTAGTGGTAGAACTACGAGCTTTTGGTTGGGCGAGACTTTGTTCAAATCAACGTGTTATTATATATTGGTGCAAATGGTCCTTAATTTTTGCTTTTAGTAGAGAAATGGTACCTAACATTTATTTTTAGCACAGACGTCCTTAACCTATGTATTTTGGTGAGTAATTAATCTTTATTTAATTAAAAAAACTAATAAGCCCTTAATTTGAAGGAAATATAACATATTTGATCAACAACCTTTCAAAAACGTAAGGAGTGTATCACTGACCTTTAAAAATAGTACCGGTCTTCCCAATGTTTGAAGAAATAGACATGGTAGTCCGTTTATAACAAAATTGTCCTCCTTTTTAAATTAAAAAAAAAAATACAAGATAAGACAAGAAAAAAGGAAAAAGATGAAACAAAATGTGTCCCTAAAAATAAGGAATAACAAAAAGGTCAATCTTCTTCCTTCACCCCAACCTCTTAAGAAATAGGGGAAAAATTATTTAAGAACCATTTGTGCAAATTAATGAAATGATTGAGGCCATATCTGGGAATAAAATTAAATAGGAATAATATTGTTACAAAGATGAAAGAATGAGAACTGTAAGTATAATTTACTTGAAAAATAATTATTTTTATTTATTGCAATAATTTCGGACGAAAAAAGATAAATAGGAAAAACTTGGAAAAAAAATCCCAACTTATTTTATTTGAGGGGAGTGAGAAGAGAGGTATCAATTCTGTGTCTCCATTGACTAAGGATTGTTGTTCTCACAACTAAAGTCAAGGGTCCGTAAAGACCATTTCAAAGTTATAAATTGTAAGTCTTAATTACAAATAATTAAGACTTAGTTGTCCTTTTCTAAATTTATCAACCCATTCATCAATCAACCATTATTATATAAATACTTAATTGTACAACCATGTTTGTCAAAGTTTAATTTATAATTTAAGTTGGTAAAAATATATAAACATGTTTTTTTTCCACACATTTTATATGATTCACAACTATTTACCCCATAAGTATTATCACACGTTTAATAAGACTCTTAACTTATAAGCACTTAAAAAAATAATTTCATCACTACCAAACGTGGCATTTTGGTCAAATCAATAAAATGATAACTAAAACAAGGCCTTCGACTATAGGAAGGAGGCTTCACTTATCTATGGTCCTTCAACGATCTCAAATGTATTCTTTTAACAATGTCGTCTTCCATCTTTCAATTTTGTTACACTGTTGATTTGTCAAATAGCTTAGCTATTCAAAAATAAAATGTCACGCTTTTGTTAAAAAAGTCAAATATAACTTTATTTTTAATCAAAATTAAAAATGAAACAAATCGATAAAATAAAAGAGAGGAAAAAAAGCAAGATCCACGGTGGGGGATTGGGGTCGTGAAAGGAGCGGTTTAGTGTGCTTGGGGATCTTTTATTATTATTATTTTTTATACCTAATTTCACCTAATTTCATTTTTTTAACTATTTTGAATTATAATTATTTATATTTATCCATTAGAGCGAATAATGCTATTCATAGTGAGTAATGTTATTCGATTCACGATCACCATAGTCGATCATGTAACATTAATTGATATGATCTGTTGACCACTAAAATTGAAGCCAACAAATCATTTTCCACCTCTTTGCTAGAATGAATAACTCAATCCTCTATGAATTGCGGTCCAAGATTAAGAATTCAAGGACCAAAAGTTGGCTAAAGTTTCTAATTGTTCTCTCTTTGCTTTGATTTAATTTGGACTATTTATAGGTGTTATAAGCCTTTGGGCTTTTTCAGCTTTTTTTTTTTTTTTTTTTTTTTTTTTTGCCATGTGTCACTTTTTATTAGAGGCCCATAATTCAGATGATTCTATTACATGGCGGAAGAATATCAGATCACCCATCCTTTTCTCCAAATTTGGTTGTTATCTTCACGTGATCTTTTGTAATTGATTTGGCCACGTGGAGATCAACAACGTGGTCCCAAGGATATTCTATCCTTGGAATCAATGGGCGATGCAGGGGCGTATGCTTGTGTCCTTCGCCATACAGGTGTTCTTAAGATGACAAAGTTAAAAATATGATACATCAAGGTTAGATTTAAATAGTTAGATAGTTGGTTCTCAAATCCTATATATTCGTCCATCTTGAGGGATAGATTGAATAACAATTAATTGACAATGTGACATAGCGTACTACTATATTGTGACAAAATAATGAGCGAAAATTACAATTATACTATTACTTGTTCAGAATAATTGATCTGAGCTTAAACGAGCTCTTAAAACGTAATTCTTTTTTGGATTGTTATGTTGAAGTTTGCTAGTTTATGGTCAATCCTATTTATATTCATATTCCTTCCGTCCAATGAAGGTAGAGTTATTTTTATTACTATAGTTGAAATAATCAATTTTACTTATATTTTTTTAATATATCCTTACATTAATTTAATGATAGTAATATGGGCGGATCTAAGGGGTCCGGTCTTGCCTCGGAAAAAATAAATTTTATAGTGGAAAAAAACTCGATCTCAAAAAAATCATGTTTCCGCCCCTGAGTATATATTTGTTGATAGTAAGACACATTAAATAGGAGTATATTAGAAAACTAAGAAATTAACTATACTATGAACAAAGAAAATTGACTATAATTTGGGGTAGTCAAGTAGATCAACAAAGAAAGTAAATATATTTTTATAAGACGGATAATGTATTTGATATAACTCAGAAGTGTTGTTACGGAATCAATAACCTCTTCAAAACAAGGAATTCAAGAAAATCCACCTAACAGTGGCCGGAATCCTCGTCGGCAAAGTGATGTGTAGTGCTTGAACAACCCATTTTATTGAATTGGACCAAACCCTCAAGAATTCAAATTGTGGCTCCAACTTTTCGTGAAAAAATGACACAACTATCAAAAACCACTTATTAACGAATTGTGTATGTAATTTGCTTGTTACAAGATCAAATACAAAAAAAAATTGGTAAAAAATTGAATGAACGAGCTGTAATTTGTTCACATTGAGAGGAAAAAACTTGCAAAATGGACAAATTTGGTGACATGAGAAATGGGAACCAAAAGGAAGAAGGAATAAATAAAAAAAATTTAAAGTCCAAAACGGCGTTTTGAACGACATCGTAGAATACCCCATAGACACTTATAGTTATTATAGTATAGTAAATATATATGACTTTAATGATAGTAAAAAAATCATTACACATTAAAATCCGCTTGACGATATAAATGCTCGCTCAACGAAATTTTACGGAAAAATTACATTCTTGATATAATAAAATTTCGTAACTCCTTATCAAAATTTGTAATATATCCTTAATGATACTAAAAGTATGGATGGGTGTTCACTATTCACATCATCATCCAAAACGGCACCGCTTTTGGACTTACATTTTTTCTTCTTTTTCTTTCGTTCTTCTTGCGAACCCGCTTTCACATTTATCACTTCTCCTTCCGTCTCTTTCGAAAACCTAGATATCGCTTGTGTGGATGTTCAAAGTGATCGACCATTTTCGCACTGTAATTTATAGTGGGTTTCGATAGGTAAGATAATTTCTCCTGCTACATTGGCAAAATTGATGCTCGGGTGAATGAGAAATTAAATCTCAAAGTGGACCTTCGCTTTGTCCAAGACCTTCCAACTTCTCAACCGATTTCAAGTGTTAATGGATAGTTAGTGGTGGATTAATGAGTATAACTCTTGTAACTTACATGTTAATGGTAGAATTGGAATTGGAAGGTCATTCGAGAGCCTATATAAACAGGTCCAAATTTTCTCAGTCTACACAACAATTCAGCATTTCCTCCTCTTCTTTAGCATTCGATTTTCTTCTTTAGCATTGAATTTTCTCGCAGATGATATTGTTTCAGCAGAAGCTTCGGTTCATTTGGTAAAGCCAGTTCTTCCGTTGTATCCCGAGAACGATCGTTCATAACCTACTGTGAGACAAACAAACTTTTAAGGAACTCAGATTTGTATAGGCCTCGGTTTGCATTTTCTTGTCCTTCTTTATTCAATTTGTATTCTGCATTTATACTATTTGTTTATTGTTCTTTTTTATTATAATATGCTATGTTTAAATTTTTTTTTTTCAATTGACGAATGGGATAGCCGTTTCTTCTTTCAATTTCTGTAGTATGTTTGTTTGAAATCGTTTTCTTCTTACAATTGTTGTTCCTGCTGTGTTGTCTTCTTCAATTTCTTGGCAAAGAGGTTCAATTTGAATCACACCTTCCGATGTTAGTCCCGCTTCCAGATTTTTTTAGATTTCTTTGCTTTCATTTTTTTTTTAAAGGCGAGCGACTTGTTCTTCACCCATACTGTGTTTTTTAGCTTAGTCTTCATTCATTTTACCTAAATAAACAATTTGATCATATGGGCATTCTATTCTGTGTTCGTTTAATTTTTTTTTTCCCGGATTGTCTTCTTCCATGAAGACAAATTATTTTTGCTTCATACCATCTGTCTTGGTCTGTTGTGTGCATGAATTGTTTTTTTTTTTCTCTCCATATTCCTTTGTTTTATCTTCTAGCTTTCATACCCATACCCAGTGAAAAAACATTTGCGTTATGTAGTTAATGAAATTTTTTTGTTGTTTTTCGTCCATTTGCTATCTTGCTCAAAATCATAAGTATACTTTCTTGCTCCATTGCTTTTCAAACATTTTTAATACTTGACTACTGTAGCTCGAACCAGGAAAAATTCAGATAAGACCTTCAGTCATAAAGGATGAGACAGAGTTGAAGTTTTCGGTTGAACAAACATTTAACTCACTTGAGATTGTTGCTGTTAGGTATCTTTCCCTTATTTACTTTCTCAGTTCTTACTTCTTACCATCACTCCATCATAATATGAGAATTTCTGGCACACTCTTACTTTTATAAATTACAATTAGCATTCTGTTGGAAGCGCTTGTTTTACTAGTAATAACTTCAACACATGATTATTATTTATAGCATATTCGGCAAAAGTTTAAATTATAATTTAAGTTTATACAAATATATTTTTAAAATTCTTAACGTCCTACACATTTATTATCTACACATTAACTCACATTCTTTCTTCTGTATAATAGACAATATTATGTTGTTATTCTAGTTGTCTTAGTATTTGATCATATCACCCTGTCTCTTTCTTTTGTATTACAAGCAAAATTAAATAAATAAATGAACGTAGGTTAGCAGCCCACGTAACCGGTGGCTTTTTGCGAAGATAGGATAATGTACATGTGAACCATGTGGTTGTTAGGTGCAGAAACTTTTAATTGTAACATTTACAGTGATACATGCAGCGATATATATAGTGTACTCTGCATATTCCATTTTCGAATACCCATTAGAATTAATTTACAAAGTTGAGAGGGAGTGGAGTGATGGGAAAGTTTAGTATTGTAACGTTTATGTTTTGCTCATTGGTTATAGCCATGACTTATGCCAATGCCCAAGAACAAGCCCGGTTCCAAAACCTTTGCCGAGGAACTGAAAAAATGACGACTATTCAAATATTCGTACAGGATGTGGTCGGCGGCAAAAACTGAACTGTCTGGGAGGTGGCCCGGAGCAGCATAACGGCTGACTCACCAACATTATTTGGCCAAGTTAGAGTGGTGGATGATCTAGTAACAGCTGGGCCAAACAAAACGTCAGAGAAAATCGGGCGGGCTCAGGGACTAATAACATCTGCTGACCTCCAAGAATCTGCCATTGCAATGAACTTGAATTTTATATTTACAGGTGGACAGTACAACGGAAGTACACTATGCATGCTAGGGAGGAATCCATTGGGAAATGACTACAGAGAGTTGGCAATTGTTGGAGGGACTGGACTTTTTCGAATGGCCCGTGGATATGCCATTACCAACACTTACTCGTATGATACACCCAGCTATGGTGTTCTGGAGTACAATATTTACGTTGCTTATGTCGAGGCATCCACCTAGTGGCGGATCTAGGGTTGAAGTTCAGCTAGAGCAGACGTTGATATGACCGTTGACCAGTAAACGGCTGATGCTTGTGAAAAAATAATGTAAAAATAATGTGAAAATAATGACCAGTCAACGGCCGATACTTGTAAAAATAATGCTCAGTTGTTGATGCCTCCATCTGGTTGTATTGTTTGGAAACTGCACCGTCTTCAAATGTTGCACCCAAAACACTCGTGGACTGTAGGTTTAGATCCAACCGCAAAATGGGAATAAGAAAGAGTATAATGTGATAATGGTGCCAGGTAAAATAACCATTCAAGTTTCATAAGCTAAAAGATTTACCTTCATTCACATTGTGGCTCCAGGCACTCTGTTCACAAAAAGTCATGCGAATTGAAGTTAGTTCCTGTTTGATGACCAATTACAGTGTCTTAGTCAATATGGGAACAAACAAGAATTACAAATTTGGTAGTTTAAATAACCTACATTCCTCGAATGAAGCCTCTCCTTCTCTTCCTCTTTGAGCTCTGAAAATGTCTGCCAACAAAACGATAATCCAGTTTTATTTATCTTTGAATCAAGTTTTGTCTTTTATATTGCAATGTAAAATTATAGAATGTTAATATATATGCTGCTAATTGATTCTCTGTTAAAATTTAGCGGAATCCAGTTTTCAATTTATTGATGTTTCGCCATCTCCATTTCATCTTATTACATGGACGTGAGTTTGACTTGCTGTTTTCATATTAAGGTCCTGTCTATATTTGAAAGGTTAGTGTACTTTCTTTGTTTGTGTTTACCTTCTACAGCTAATTAATGCCTTTCAAATTGATGTAAATTTTGTAATCTAGTATAATATTTATCCTTTCGTATGCATTTGAGATTGAATCTCGTTAAAAGATCTTCTAAATTAACACTTGAGAAGCTGCTAAAATCTTCAAGGCCAAGGACTAACTCAAGTGGTAAGAGCGAAACCTTCACAAGCCAATGGACTGGGTTTGAAGGAGGGTGAAACTTTGATCAACAAAAGAAGCTAAAATCCTCAGTTGTGCTATTTATAAAGATAGCATGTTGGTCTCTTTCTCCACTCTTTCTAGACATACAACTATATTTATAGGAGCTTGCCCTTCCTGACTGGGGTCTGGGGCAATAGTTGACAGTCATATTTGCAAACGAAAACAGGAAGAAGTCGTCTGAGATGTAGGCTACAGAACAAATAAAGTAAAATGCTTACGTTCGTTTTTCTTAATCTTTAATTTATTACTTTCACAAATTACCTTTTTCCCTTTAACGTGTTAAAAATTACTTACAGTGCAAGAGCACCTAAAATTCCATTTCTAACTTTCAGTCGGACAAGATCCCCACTTCATGATTTTCTATCACCTCGCTATTCATAGCCGTATTTGTTATGTTATGTTTGCCCGTCGAGTAAATTATTTGTACTCATGACATTTTGAAATAAAATTAATAAATTGATTGATATATTTATTATGTTATTTTGAGTTTACTTTTATCTATAGGTCGATTTGATATTACAAATTGAGTGTTTAAGTTGTTAAACACAGTAAAGATTCAATCGTGATTCGATCTACAATTATCGTTCGCGATCAAGTAAATAAATATGGATAATTTATTTTGATAAGATCGTCTCGATTTTATTAAAGTCTATCCGTGACTTTGGTAATAAAATTGATAATACATTTAGAATGTATTGAACGGGACCACGTGAAATTAATTTGTGACATCGACTGCATAAATTTAATTTCACTTGACTATCGTGACATGGGACCTTAATCCCGAGCGGATAATGAACTTCGGTTACTAGCTTGAAGTTCTTTGAGGTGTCAATGAGTGAGATCAAATTGCTGGTCAATATCTCGACACTTTGGGAATTAGAGTGAACTAACGAGGAACATATATTCGTAATATGGAATCCGTCACCTTTAAGGTATGATCAAGATCTCATTGGTTCTTCTAGTGTACAGTTTAATCTGAGCTCAGGAGTTCGACATTGATTGTTGAATTCAATGATGTGATGTGATCACATCAAACCTGTTAGATAGAAGATGAGAGTTGAGAATCGTGAATATTCGAATAAGGGCATTTTGGTCATTTTACTTATTCCGAATATTCGAGTTGATCGACGGGGTAACATGTAGGATCGATAAGTCGGAGGATATAATTATTAATTGTTACTTGATGAATTTCAATTAGACTAAGAGTGCGATCTTGTTCTTTTAGTGGAATAGAACCTGATTAATAAATTATTTTGACTGATCAAGAGTTGACCGAGTCAAAATTAATTTATTAGAGCTTAGTTTAATTGGGTCCGATCAAGTCCCCTCAGTGGCTCCAATAAATAGGGCTAAATAGGCTTATTACCTATTTTGGGCTATGCAGAAATGGGCCTGGGTTATGGTACTAGGGTTAGTAGGGTTTTGGAGTGTAAGCAGATTATAAATAGTCTCATAAGACTGTTTTTCTGGATAACCAAAACAGATAGGCGGGACACACACTAAAGTGTGAAGTGTGTGTTTTCTCCTAACAAAGTAAACCCTAATCCTAGTATAACCTAGATCGAGAGAGGTGACCACACACCAAGCATAGCCACTCTTGGAGAACACCTGGGAAAGCTTGAGGGTTTGAAGCTTTGGAAGATTAAAGAACACCTGTTGATAGAAATTTCATAAATCACGCTACAAGGGTAATTCTTTCAAACTTATGTGTTCTTGCAGTTTTAGTTTAATCCAGTTGAATGCACGGAATAAATCAAATCTTGTGGAGGGACGTTTGATCATCACAGAAAATTAATTTTTGTGATGTCTAAATCCCTGCCCAACGAAGATTCATGCTTACCAAGTTATGCTCGAACTTATTCGTGGGAGCATGATAACTATTCTCCATCTCGAAAGGGAATACACTATAACTCTTTTGATTACTTATTCATGTTGACAACTTATAGTGTGAACATAGATGTAAACTAACCGTTTATGATATTTCTTAAAAAAAATGGATAATTACTAGCTGTTGATTTTATCTACTAATCAGAATCAAATGGGATAATAATCAGTCATGATTGATTATTTTACTTCTTTATTACAATTATTAGGATGACAACCATGTGAGAGATATAGTGTTAACAATATAAAGGTTGAACTCCAACTGAAAGTCCTCACCACACCCCCGTCCCAGGGTCTTGGTGGAAGATGTAAATCATAGGACGTGACTCGGTGGAGCGGGGTTGAGGGCTTGCTTTTTAATCAAGGCTTGCAAGGAGCCTCTTCCATACCAAAGGTACGAATCGAACCCCCCCTGCAGTTGCCAAAGTCGAGACTACCTCATTCTCACCTTTCAACCAATCGAGCTATGTCCCGGAGGCTATAGTGTTAACAATATAGTATATACTTGAGAAGTGTCTCGTGTTATATATTTAATTCATAAAGTACCAATTATAATAATAGTATTACCATTTTAAGCATAAATTTGTTACTCATAAGTCATAATACTCAATGATAGTGTTCAATCAAGGTAAAATTCTTTAGTTTCAAAAGAGAATATGAAGAAGATAGCAACAATGGAAAGAAATTTGCGATTCAACACCGAGGAAATCAAGTTAAACTGAAATGGCAAAATACCTCACCCAAAGATATAAATGTAAGCTAATTCATATTCAAAATGTTGGGAATTTTAAATATTTAATATTGGATATCATAATTGCTTGCAAACTTCATTAATTTTTATACACACTACTTCACAACACACTAAATATGATATGTAAATAAGAAACTCAAATGTTGAATCCTGTATAATTTTTTTTATTAACTGATAACCCAAGAATAACTAACCAAGAGGGGGGTGAATTGATTTTTACAAACTTTTTTTGAAAAACAATCTCAAAATAAGAAACTTAATAAATATAGATTAATCAAGTAAAAATTACAAGCACAATGTAAGTAAATAAAATAGTAGAGAGAGTGCAAACGATATTTTTATGGAGGTTCGATCCAATAAATGATTTACGTCCCCTGTTACCAAGCTCTCCGTCACGAGCACGATCTTTCCACTATTTTGATTGACTTGTGGTGCAATCAAAAACTTTTACAACGCTTCCGATGACTTAGAAACAAGAAGCACCGATCCTTATACAATATTGAATTTTACGGGACCTCAACATGACCTAAAGATATAAAGAAGTTTATTTAAGATAGTATTTGTCTCTTAATAAATGATAGATACAAGTTAAGTACCAAGAGAGACTAACACTTCAATAATTAGCAATAAATGAAAATCTCAAGTATTAGAAAGAAACTTTGATGAAGATGATGATTCAAAAGTTTAATTTGATCAATCAAAGTTTTTCAATGAATGATTTAGAAGATGTAGATGCAATAAAAGTTTGAATGATTTTTCTCAAGATCATTCTCTTATAAATGTATAGAATGATAATAAATAAAGAGCAATTTATAGAAAGCAATTTTCAGAACTTTCTGTCCATTCGGATGATCAATCGATCGATCTACAACATTTCGGATGACCAAATATAGCCATTGGAATAGTAAAAATCAAAATGGTCATAATTTTTGGAAACTGACGTTCAATCGATCGACCTATAAGTTGAGTTGGTCGACCGGTTTAAGGTTTCGATTGACCGGATTGCTTTTCTGTTGACTGGATCTTGTGTATTAAAAAAAATGTCCAAGAATATTTTATGCAGTTGATATTAACAAAGTTTTTGGTTCACAAAAATATTTTTGAGCTTTTATCATGTTGCTAAAGATCAAAGATCTAGTACTTTTACATTTGATCTAAAAATCTAATCTTCGATCTTGAAATTTGATTCTTGAACTCTTGAATTAGATAATTGACTTTGATCTTGACTTCTTTGAGAGTCCGTTTTGTAATATAGTATTGATCTTGATCTTTTGACATTGATTGACGCTTTGAAAATTACTTGATTTTTTTTATTTGATGTTATAAGTAAATTGTACACAATTCTTTAATATATGGCTTTTGGGTCATTAGTAAAAAAGTTGAAAAACTTGGAGTCGAGCTTGAAGAATTAGGGTTTGGTCCAATTCAAATTCTCGAAGTGGTGAAATTCAATAAAAATATAAAAATAGTCACTTTACCACATTACTTTACCAACATCCAAAGGTCGTTTACAAATCTTAATTATTTAATTTTTTTGTACGAATTATGTGCTTATTTGGTTCTGATTTTCTTAATAAAATTTCAAAATTTTGCTTAATTAATTGTATTAAATAGCATGTTCAAAAATATGTTTTTCATATTTATAAATTACGTATTATACATTTAATATTTTTTATACATATATATTCAAGCAATGCCTATATAAAATTTCACGCGGCAACGCACGTATCAAAAAAATAATATATATATAAAACATAAGTGCCGTCAAAATTTATTATCCCGCCCAAATGTAATTTCCTATTTAGAATTTGTGTCTTTTTTTTTTTTTTTCAGTTTCTAGAAATGGAGTTTTTAATAGCCATTAAATTTTCATTTCTAATACTATATTTAATAGCCGCATGATTTTTTATTTTTCCAACTCGCAGTCCCACCATCTACCTTCTAATTTAGTTATCATTGAAAAAATTAATTTAGTTTTGTTATCATTACAAAAATTAATTATCCAATGCGTTTTAATTTAATTATCTATTTTTTAAATATTTGATTAATTTAATTAATTAATCTTATATTTGTTTTGGTAAAAAAAAATGTATGGATTTTCCAATACTAATTAAGATTTAAGAGATCGCATTTTCAAGATTATTTTGGAAAACAATCAATGCACATTGGAAGAAAAATAAGTCAAAATCTATATTTTAAAGTTTTGTTATTATTGCAACAATTAATTTTTCAATGCATTTTAATTTAATTACCCATATTTTAAATACTTAAATAATTTAATTAAATTCATTAGTTAATTTTATCTTCATTTTGGTCAAAATATGCATGAGTTTTTCAATGCTAATTAAGATTTAAGAGATCACATTTAAGATATTGTATTTTCAAGATTATTATGGAAGACAATCAATGCAAAGTGAAAGAAAAATAAGTCAAAATTCATATTTTCAAAGTTTTGTTGTCATTGAAAAAATTAATTTTTCAATGCGTTTTAAATTTAATTATCTATATTTTAAATACTTAATTAATTTAATATAATTACTTAATTTATCTTATCTTCGTTTTGGTCAACGTATGCATGTGTTTAATACTAATTAAGATTTAGTGTTTGATTTTATTATAACTAATTAACTTTCATAGATAACTATCGAAATTATTATTTGTGATTACACTTCTCGTGTATCGCACGGGTACAACACTAGTTAGGTCTTATGATTTCATCTTACAAAGTCAAATTGTTAAGAAAAGTACTCCCAATAAAGCGTGTTTAAGGGTAAAATTGAATTGGTTTGTAACAGCACGTGTAACAAAACTTTTGATTAAAGTTGATGGAATATATAATTGAAAAAATTGATAAAAATTGTGGATTTAATGTATTATGTAATTAAATTTAATTATTGATTTTGACCTTAAATTCTTAACAACATTTTAAATTGAATCAAACAAAGCAAAATGAGCGTAAAATATACTAGAAATATAGTGCAAGTGGACAAATTGACAGTAAATTAATTAATTCAAACTCACCTAATGAGTGCATGCGACCACTCATATAGTACAGTTTACAAACATTATTAAAAAAAAAAAAAATAGATAAGCATGTCATAATCTCATTCTTGACTAGTATTCGATCCCATCCATGATTAAACACAACTACCAATTGTAAATTATTATACTTGCAAAGGCTACCTACCTCTGTCTCGAATATCCATATGCTAGATATTGAAATTAAAACATGTAAATCCTATTATTAAACTTTATATCTATTAATCTATAATAGTTTGAGCAAATAATCAATAGAATACAAGATATAAATTAATAAAAAGTTGCGTGATGTCTTTAATAATTTAAACTTTTAAAAGTGAAATAACTAATATTATATCATATAACAAATTTGAGTTCATGTCTCGTGGTCGTCTATTTTTAAAAGTATTTGTGCGTACTTATTAAACTTTGGATTAAAAAATAAATTCGGTCTGTATGTGATGTAGAAACGTTGAAAATAAAATTTAAATAAATACAAAACATTGCTTTTTAATAATTCAAATGTTGAATGATATATACGGTTAATGTAATTTAATTCTCTCAACATACACAAACGGAGTTGGTCCAAGTATAAATAAATTAGTATTACCAATTGTTATAGTGATTGTGTTAGTCTTTGCATTTAACTTGTACATCATATGTAGTATGCTTGGCATCAAAACCAATTGTGGAATGAACATGTAGTGTTTTTAATTTTTTAAATTAATAGTAAGAACTCAAAGACGTTGCACGTGGTAGAGTGCCATTTGAGGCTTCAACACCATGATCTATGTGATTGGTAATTAAAGAAATTGGGTATCATCAAAAACTATAATTAGAAGGTAAAACTTAAATAAGACTATAAGAGTAAATATTTGGCAACTAATAGAACTTATCATCATAGCACACCAATGATCCAAACATTGTCGATGAACATATTTTGACGTCCCTTTACACTTGCAAGGTGAAATGAAATCCGTACGTGATGAAGAACAAAAGTCACAATCTTAGTCCAAAGGTGAAATAAAATTCATTTGTGATAAAGAACAAAAGTTACAAATCTGACAACTATTATGTTTACATGAAGTGATACTTTCTTATATCATAAATTGTCATGATAATTCGAAGATGTTGTACATAAACTGAACGAAAGTTAGTGCTTGTTTGATTCCCATTAAAATAGGTTTTTGTTTTGGATTATTTGACCAATCTGCAAACAACTGACAAAATGTGAAACAACAGCCTTTTTATAACCAAAATGTCCCTCTCACACCGCAACTTTTGACCCACAAATAATGGGAAAATTCAGACACAATTTCATGTTTCACCCTTTGACCAAAGAGGGACATTTTTGTCCTAAAAAGGCTATTGTTTCACCCTTTGTCAGTTGTTTGCAAGTTGGTCAAATAATCCAAAACAAAAAATCCATTTTAATAGGAATCAAAATATTACATTAGTAACTATTTAGAACTAATTACATTGTAAACTGGTAAGAGATAAGTGAGGAACACATCTTGTTACTTCTTAGTAAATTGTGGTTGAGGCTTAGTGCTTAATACATGCATAAAGTGTTGGAGAGTAGTATATATGTTTGAAGAATCAAACAGATAGAGTGGCAACACGATAGGTCAACCGTAATGTCATGCTGAAAAATAGTGAGTGGAATCACAACAGTTAAAAGTCATTAATAGATCTTGTGATTACACGATAGTGCAACATAAGTGAATAACTTTGAAGGATTAGTAAGAAACTATGCAGTACTAATGTTGTTTATTACACATGCAAGGGAAGAAATACTCTTAACAATTGTTAGATACACAAAATTTTAGTCACATTGGCTTCGGCACATTATAGTTGTTGGCATCTTGAAGGACTTGATTGTGGTGAACTGTTTTGCTTTACTTGAGGAATTACTATGAATTTTGTGTTTAATTTAATAAACCAACCAAACAATCTTGAAATTCGGACTAAATACTACTATATTTTTTGTCCGATGAGCAAAGATGATGGATGTAATCTCCTAAGTACATCAAGAGCATATTAAAAACAAACTTAAAAGACATAGTTGAGCTTAAATTTCTCCAGACATAATTATCTCTCTAGCTTCTCTAGCAGGAGCCAACATGTGATAATTCTCTATTGGCAAATAAGAAACAGAACATGTTTGATGTGTTAGTTAATACATGTAAAAATAAATAAAATTAGGGCAATCATTTTTCAAACCTTCAAATTTCTCAATTTCCAAATTCACGCATAAGAATGAAAGAAGGTAAACCAACAAACTTACAAAACAACCAACATCATAAACTATCTATAGCCTTTCTTCATTGTTCAAGTTATTGTTTGAAAAGGTTAGCATCTAACAATCGAATTGTGTGCACGACTAGAATTAGTCAATCAAAAGTAAAATTTTATCAATCATGAGCAACTCAAAGCAAGCAAATGATATTCTCCACAAGACTACCAGATAAGCAAATTCTACTTATCAAAAATATATTTTACTGGCCGATTTCATAGTACTTACATTAGCAATGGAAGCAATGTACTTATCATCTCCGTAATGAAAATGAGTCCCTCGTCCGTGAAATTGAATCTTATGGCTTGTAACAAAAAAGACTAAAATGCACCGTAAAATATTGAGATCACATAATGAAACCATATACTTATGAATGGTTAAATATAGGGTAAATTGCAGTTAGTGTTCCCAACATTTGACTTCATTCGCACTTGTATCCTTAATATTAAATCTTGGCATCCATCACCTCAACCTTTTATATAATTAGCGGTCAATATCACTCAACTTTTTATATAATTAGTAGCCAATGCCCTTGGTCGCTAATTATATAAAAGGTTGAGATGGTGGATGCCAAGAATTAAATACTGAAGATACAAGTGCAAATGAAGTCAAAGGTTGAGGACACTAACTGCAATTTATCCTTAAATATATAACTTTGAATGTGTTCAATATTTCAAACTAAACTTTATAATATATCTAATATATTTTTAAACACAAATGTCCACGTGGACGATTAAACATTCTATTCAAACTTGTTTTCCTTCCGATCCCGCACCGATTTCTTATTTTAATCTTCTGCATCAGCAAAATTATTTCTAAGATAAATGTTTCCAACTATAGTACTCTCAGATAATATTCAACTTTAACAAATCTAGCCCTTTACCTCCCACCATGGCTTGTTTGATTAATTTTATTCACTCTCTTATAAAAATATTCAAGCCCCAAAAACATATTAAGAACATCAAGTAAAAACAAATTCATATCATTACATGAATTAATCATCATTCCTCTCTCACCTCTCTCAATAATTAGTGTTTAAACCTATAACATTGTTATATCATATACATGGAAAGTTTCTATGTCCGTATATATATAAATAAAAAAAACATACATTATTCAATATGGATATCAATGATTTGAAAGAACCAAATCATGGCAAAATAACTTGAACTACTAAACACCAAAAAATAATAACATGAGTTATGATTTCAAATAAAAATGTCATTTACTTATAAATAACAAATACCAAGTAACAATATTCATAATAAAGACAAAGAACAAAAGACTAACAAAAAGCAGAAAAGATATTTCTCGCAACATCAACACATTTGAATAATTCTCAAGATTCATGTGCCCAATAATTAGACACAATTTAAGCAATCAAAAACATTGATTTTAAAACACAATCTGGCTGTTACAGAAGAAATTAAAATCAAAATCTTAGTGAGCAAACCAACAATCGTCAACCTCAAATTTGGTTAACAAAATATGACAGAAATTTGAAGACTGCTCCTACACTCTGGCTTCGTGCAACCAAAAATTTGGATCACTCGCGTTTCTATTTCTAAAGATTTTCCTGAAATAGAAATTGAAGCATAAACCTGGAGGAACAAACATAAAATATGAACGAATGATGTCAAAAGAGGAGTGTGGAAGCATATGAGATTTGAAATGAAGAACTATCCACGGCTACAAAGAGCAGCATCATAAATCAAAATCTTAACCTGTGCAAGGAGGCATAGATTACTACCACATGCATTGCACTCAAGCAGATCAGTCACCACGTTTAGCCATGGTAATGGAAAGTTCCTAGATTTATTCCAATACGAAAAAAAAAACAATGAAATCAAATTACCCAAGAAGAAATGCATCAAGATTTGCCACAGTTTCCTATTAAGCCCATGTTTGGCCTCCATTTTTTAAAACTCATTTTTTTCAAAACTTATTTTCAACCACACGTTTCATGGGACCCACAATTTTTATCAACTTTTCAACCACACATTTCAACTATTTTTATCAAAATTTCTTAAAAATTTAATTTTTATCTACACTAAACAGGCCCTAAGTGTTCAAATGTTTAAATAAATTTAGTAAAAAAAGAGTATGAGTACTATACAATAAACCATCTACATTAGTGCGTCTGAAGATGAAACCAACTTAACCTAAGGCCAATGTGCATTGCTATGTTTTGGCTTAAATTCTATGACAATTCCTAATCTAAAGACCTCTTTATCTACACTTCAAGACGACGCATGCAAATTGAAATGGAGCCTACTCTCCACAAACATCTAATATCATAACTAAATGCTAATGCATTAACAGTACAGCTAAACGTGTTAAAAATTGATTTACTAACAATGTAATTAGAGTTAAAATAAGCTCTGTTAAAATACTATACAATAAATGATCCACATTAATGTGTCTGAAGGTAAAACCAGCTTAAGCTAAGGCCAATGTCCATTGTTGTATTTTGGCTTAAATCTATAACTCCTATTGTAAAGACCTCTTCATCTATACTGGAAAATGATATGTGCAAATTTAAGTGGAGCCTACTCTCCACAAGCTTCCAATATCATAGCTAAATGCTACTGCATTAACAATACAGCTAAAAATGTGTTAAAAATTGATTTACCTACAATATAAAAAAAAGCTCTAAACTATTAATCTCAGGCAATAGCTAACAAAATTCTACACACATATACAGTTCAAAATATTTTGAATTCAAGTGACATGGTTTCTTTCAACCTATGACAATGAATCTAAATTGTTAGAAGATAGAAGATTTAAAACTCGAAAGGAAAAATTTCTCAAGAACATAATTTTTTTTTAATTTTACCATAATAGTAGTGAGCATTAACGTTATCCCACAAATGAATAATGCTAGATACAACTTCATACCAATAATTTTCAAATTAAAAATATATTTACAAATAAATGAAGTTAAAATTGATAATTAGAAAAATTCGCCAATGCATCACTTAAATCAAAGAATTAATACATGAGAATAGTATGAAAACTGCAGAGTACATCTTCAAATTTTCCGTTCATGAATTATACTAAAATGCACGTATAAACCATCTCATGCCAAAATAATTCAACCTACCCAAGTGTAACTATTTATATTTTCATCTAGATGCTCCAATAAGCAGCAAGCAAAAATCTGACCTTAAAACCCAACAAAATTTGACAAAAATAAATCACTCAATGCTAAAATAATTCAACCGACCCAAGTGTAATTATTTACATTTTCAACAAGATGCTCCAATACACAACAAACAAAAATATGACGTACAAATCCAATTTTTTTTTTTTTGAACTAAAGAAAAATAAACCATTGCATACCAAAAAATTTCAGTAGACCCAAGCAAAAGAAATAAAATTAAAAAAAAAATAGAACTTACAATTAGATCGGGACCTCGATGCACGCTACAATCACTAAACTTCCAAAAATGACGGCCGCACGATTGTTTACATGCATTTATTTTTGGTTTACATACATTTATTTTTGGCACAAATGTTCAATAAAATTCAATAACAGAATAAACAATTTATATTTATACTTTATAAACATAATCAAAATGGGGTTATCCGAAATTGAACTATGCCAAAGAACAATAAGAAGATTAGAGAAATTGATGCGAAAAGTATGAAATATATATATATATATATATATATATATATATATATATATATATATATATTAACCAAAATAAACACTTGAAATTTTCTAAAAGAAATCCCACAAATTGAAGGTGCCCATTTGTATTTGTCAACAGTTATTATGGCGAAAAACTTAATAAAGATTCAGGTTCACATTCATCTCTAAATTACTCAAATCAAGCCAACTTCGCAAATTCCTTAAACAAGTAAAAAATAAAGATCTAGCACCAACAAGCAGCTAAATGACTATATTCAAACCTCTAAAAGAACAAGCTAGAACAGAGAATAAACCATAGAAAGCAAGAAATAAAAAAAAAAAAAATCAAATTTAATGAATTAAACGCCATACAAAGTAGTGAAACTTGTTTTTTCCCTACTCTTCACCACTAAGATTCAAACGAACACTATTTATTTAATGAGAGCTAATATTTGTCAAACATTTGTTGTGACTTAATTTTCAACAATATGTTGATAATAATCATTTGCAACCTCAACGAAAATTACTCTTCTATAAAAATCCTCAAAGACAAAAATATATATCGGATAAATCGTGCCCTACTAAATTTTGCTCGTACCCACCCTCCCTTTTTAGATATGCCATATATAAATTATTTGGTATGGAAACACAATTGAAAAACTCACACCTTTTAACTTTCAACTTCCAAAATGCTTTTGAAGTCTCAAGAATTGACTGTGGCAATTGGTATTCGGTGAACAAAATATACTATCGCGTCCAAATTATTTTCATCATTAAAGCCCTCACATAAATAGAAAATCTAAAAGATCTCAATTCTTATATTCTTCGTAGTTATTTAACCTTTCACAAAATAGAAGTGTTCAAAATCTTAACAACAATAAAAAAAAAATTCACAAAAAGCTAAATTCAAGATGTAGAATTTTATTTTGCAGTGATATGAACAATTAATAATAAAGAACATTTTGACTTGACCTAACTGTTTATTGGCCACTCGAAACAAGTGATTTCCTCATTAATTCAAATACAACATTCTACAACCATAACACCAATTGTGGTTACTCGTGTCTCAAATAGGCTAATATAATAGATACACAATCGACAAAAAGTCAAATATCTCCATAAAGTTATTAAATAAAAAATGTACACAAAGATATCCAAAGAGAACAATACAAATTTACAATGAATACACATGCACACACCAATAGAATTAGTCGAACATACAAATTCTAGGAGTTAACACAGAGTTTCGTGCTTTCCATATTCACAACAAATCATTATCAAACACAAAATACTTAAAACTTCTATGGAGACACTACCACTACTAACACCAAGATAAAGAAATTGCATCAAAAAAAATATTACATGTTACTTCAAAAGAAAAGTACCTCAAGCAAGTTGCGCCTATAAAGATTGTAAGTAAAATTACCAAATTTAACTTTTCGAGATTATACTTTCTTTTCAAGCAAAAAAAAAGACAAAAGACAAAATCATATTTTTCTTTCTTATATTTATTACCACCATGGTAAACATTAATAAGAGACTATTAATAACCAATCAACACTACAAATCAATAAAACAAAGAAATAAAATCAGTACATGAAATTCAAAAGTTAAACCAAACTTTCAGTCCATAAACACAATCTAATGCAAAATCCAAATATCAATTAAGTAAAAGCCATTGAAGAAAAACTAAAAAATATATTAAAATTGATTAAGCCAACCGTACTGCCGATCATCTTGTGCTTAACAACCATTTCTTTATCAAGAATGTTGATCGAATGTCATGGTTGCGTAAGCCAATACTAGGTTGGAAGACACGTTTTTATCAAAAATGTTGATCGAATTATCAATATATCTTCTAGGGAGTTTTCTGTTGCCATGTTCTTTCGGGTAGAAGACACGTTTTTACCACAAGTTTTAGGTTGTGTAATGTTTTTCGTTTTTCACACGACAAAGACCAATCTATTAACGCTTAATCTGCACTATCCACGTGTCAATAGATCTCCAATCAATTCTCTGTCAACCTATATGTTACCCCGCACACTAGAACGGCCGTTATGCACCAAGATCACCGAGAAAAAAAGGTCCAGCGATCGTTGGTACTCCGACGATCAAGTCAACTACCGGTATATGTAAAGAGATAACAATATACAGGGAAATAATAAAATAGGTGTGATAGAGACAAGCATGCAGAGATTTGATCAGAGTTTAAGGGTGAAAATAATGCTTACTTTAGAATAACCGAAGATATTCTATTTATAGATTCAGAGTTCTAATTGATTTAGAAAAACAATCAATTAGATATCTCGATTGGATCCTCATTCCTTATAAGATAAGGACAATCGGTTGGCAATGCAATCTTCTAGATTCTATTCCTTATTTGAGTTGATTCCTATTATCACGTTGTCTAATCTTTAGGAAATTGATATTTAGTTTCCGTGAGAATCAGTGTGCCAATCAAACACAATCTCTCTTTGAATATAACTTTGGTCATTCCGAAATATCACAATGCCCGCGGATCTTGTGACGAATTCGGTTGCCGGTGAAGGCCAAGGTCGGCCATGAATGTCGAGGCTTTTTACGGGCTTCGCCATACTTAATTCAAGGGTGTCCTTTGTGTTGTCGGGGCCTAAAATGCATTCGTGAGGCCCTCGTCCTATTTTACACGAGGCTTTTTACGAACTGGAAGGCCCTCACTGGGCCTACGAGGCATAAATTGGGTCTTCACTGGTCTTTATTGGACGTGGAGGCCTTACCAAAATCTGGTGGCAACAACATACAAATTGAATTTATTTTTTTTTTTATCCAAAGTTTAATAAGTACGCATAAAATTAATTTTTAAACAATATGTGACTATGAGACATGAAGTCAAATTTGTTAGTTGATATATTAGTTATCTGATCTTAAAAGTTTAAATTATTAAAAAGATCGTGCAAATTTTCATTTATATCTCGTCTTCTATAGATCATTTAATTTGCTCAATCTATTATGGATTAATAGATATAAATTAAGTTTATTACTAGGATTTACATGTTTTAATTTCAATCTCTAGCACAAGGATATTTGATTTAGGGAGACATATCATTTGTTTGACTACTACGTGTTGATAGTCGAACAAATACACAAGAAGAACAGTCGAACAAAAAAGAAAGAATTTGTATTTATCCAACTGCTAAAGTCGAACAAAAAAAAGAGAATTTGTATTTATCCAACTGCTAACACATAGTAGCTTGTCGGGCAAACTGATATGAATCCCATATCATTTCTCTGGATACAGGTACCCTTTGCAGGTACAATAATTTACAATTGGTAGTTGGTGTTTAATCATGGATGGGATCAAATAGTTGTCAAGAATGCGATGCTTATCTACCTTTTCTTTATATAATGTTTGCAGACTTTAGTACAAGATCTACTACTGTACTATGTGGGTGGTCGCAAGCACTCATTTGGTGAATTTGAATTAATTTACTGTCAATTTGTCCATTTGCAGTATAATTTTTACACTCATATAGTCTTGTTTGGTTCAGTTTAAAAAGTTCAAGTCAACTTAAACAATTAATTTTAATTACACAATACAATAAATTCATAATTTTTATCAAATTTTCAACTATATATTTTATCGTTTTAATAAAAATCTGCTAAAACATTTATTAAAAAGTTTGTTACTTAGAGCTTATTTGATTTTACTTAACATTCTATCTAAAAATTTCAAGTCAAAGTTAACAAGTAATTTTAACCACTCATTTCGTGAACCCACAACTTTTTACAACTTTTTCAACAACACATTTCATCAACTTTACAAAAAAAAATCTGATTTTAATTAAAATCAAACATACTCTTAAAACCAATCCAATTTCACCCTTAAACACATTTATGGCCAAATTTATATAGATGTAAAATCCACACATTATGATCAATATATAGGATCGGGATTACTCTTCTTAACAATGTTGACTTTATAAGACTAGTTAGAAACACGTGCATTGCACGTGATTTCACAATAATTTTGTTAATTTTTAATATTGTCAAGCTTCTTATGTTTTAATTGTTAAAATGTTAAAGTAGCAATTACAATAAGATTAAAAAAAAAAAAAACACAATTCTTGATAACATGCTGGATTGATTGACTTTGCCAGCTTCAAACCCCACTCTTCTAAGGATAAGGAAATGGGATGAATTATAATGAATAATGTTGATATTTTATTTACATTCATAGAAGTATAATTGCAATTAGAGATGAATTTTATATTGTGGTAATACCAACAAAGAACTTGAACTCAGTAAATACAATTTCAATAATTTGAGTTTTGATGATCGACGAACTATTGATATCAAATCTTATGGAATTGATACTATCAAAAATAAAAATTTGACAAACTTTTAATAACGGTAAGATCTCTAAATTTCAATTCAATATTTGTTTAAATAGAAGTTGAATGAAGTCTCGGCATTAGCAAAACTAACTATTTTTTAATTAATAAAAAAGAGGCAACTAAGAAAATTAGAAAGAATGAAATGAATTATATTATCATGTCTAGATAAAGATCAATTATGTTGCATATTCTCCTTTGGTTGTATTCGTTATTAATATTAATGCATTATCCCAAGAACATTAGCAACAAAAGCGCTTATCAAAATACTTAATATTTCACTCGTGTTTTGAAATTACAATTGAGTTTTTCTTGAATTATATAAACAATGCTTATACAATATTTTTCACGGAATGTATTTTTCCTATTTAGTGAACTTTGTACAAGCTATTTTAATTGATAAAACTTCAATCAATCCACACTTTCATTTCTCTATGAACATAGTCCATTTTGATAGATACAAATTATGATTATAGGAAATGAAAATTTATGAAGATCATTTACTATTTATATGAATGATACTTACAAATATTTTTAGAAACTAACAGAAAAATGACGACTCACTTTTTGTCTACTTCACATTTGGAAAAATAAATTCGTAACTTGAGTGCTTCTCATTGACAGAACCTGAGAATCAAGCCCTTGTTACACATATGCGTGCTACAATTTCTATCCATAAAGACTAAACAAGATAATAAAATATAGTGACACTTAAAGGAAAATAATAGAACTGATAAATGTAATGAGAAAGAAAGAAAGCGTGTCTTACATAGAAGATGTCAAATTGGTGAAAGAGGTCAAAAATTTCATTAGTTTAAAATGTAGGCAATTAAATAGTGATGAAGAAAATATAAACTGGGATATTTATTAATGCCATACATGTTACTTTCATGTTAATTATGTTGGTTAATATTTAAACTGATAGAATTATGTTCCTTTTCCTGATAGAATTCTGTTCCTTTTTCTCTCTTAGAATTCTATTTTGTTTATATTAAAATTGATTCTTTTACATTAAAATTGATTCTTGTATGTTCTTTTTTCTATCTTTTTTCCCCCTCTAGACATATGCTTCTACCGATTTCAAACTAATACCAATGAATTGTGACAATTTTCCAATTTTAGTTAACTTAGACTACATGTGCATTTTTTTACTACACTTAGCTTGACTAAGCAATAAACAAATATTTCACATGTCATTGTTTCTTAATTCTATTCAATTATCTCTAGTACTCCAAAATTCATATAAACTTCTATACAATTCATACCACATTTCATAGTGAGCAACCAAACCATGCTGAATAGACATACTTTTTACATTTTTTCATTACATTTCATAGTGAAAAGACTGAACCATATCGAATGAAAAGTTCTATACATTTCTTTATACTATTTCATAAGTTAGCAAATGTAATCATATCAAACGAAATGGTATATTAGCTCATCGTGTAAGATTATGAAAAACATTATATCAAGTTTAAATAATCATTTGCACGTAGATTTCACCTTAGATTTCTTGAATATGAAAACTGATTGAAAATCTATAATTTTGTGTGTTCTTCAACAACTTTAAATTACCACTTCTTTCTTTTTTCTTTCCTTGGTAAAAATTTGAAGAAAAATGAGTTTTGTGTGTGTGATATGTTGTGAAAAGAAAAAGACAAAATAAGAGAATTTTGAGGGAAAATTTATAATTCTAACTTGTAAAATTTACATGAAAAGATGATGCCAAAGTAAAGAGGAAAAGGAGTCAACCATCACAATGCTTTTTTATAGAAAAAATGATAAATTTTGATGTCAATATTGACAAATAAAATGTCTTCTAACTCTCTAATTCATAAATCTCATCTTTATGATCCTAAATACATATTTAGGAATTACATAATTATCATATGACAATTTGTATTATGTACAAAAAAAAAATAATTGAAGATAAGTTGTCCAAATGTCCTAAACAACCCCTTATTTTGTTCAATAATGGTGGAAGAAGAAATGTTTTTGAATTTTTTAATTTAATATGAGAGAGTAAAATAGTCCAAAGATATAATATGGTAGGATAAAATAGTCCAAGGTAAAATAGTTTAAAATTGTTTCTTACTTTGAGAGCCTTTTAGAAGTTATAAAAATTTGAAGAAAAATGAGTTTTTTTTTTTTTTTTTTTTGTGTAATAAGTCTTGAAAAGTAAAGACAAAATGAGAGAATTTTGAGAGAAACTTTCTAATTATAATTTGTAAAATTTACATGCAAAATCTAAAAAATTGATGTCAAAGTAAAGAGAAAGAGTCGACTATCACAATGTTTTTTTAGAGAAAAAAAATGATAAACTTTGGTGTCAATATTGATAAATGAAATGTCTTTTAATTCCACAATTCATAAATCCCATTTTTATGATCTTAAATACATATTTAGGAATTACATAATCATCATATGACCATTTGTATTCCAAAAAAAACTGAAGATAAGTTACCCAAAAGTCCCAAACAATCTTTTATTTTGTTCAATAATGGTGAGAGATGAAAAGTTTTTAGATTTTTTTAATTTAATATGGGACGGTAAAATAGCACAAAAATGTAACATATGAAGGTAAAATAGTCCAAAATTGTTTCTCCTTTTAGGACATTTTAGAAGTAATATAGATGTTATCCTAAAACCTAATATAGTTCAAAGTCTAAAAGCTCAAACGAGTGATATATGGATCCGACTTAACTCTTAAAGTTCAAAGAGACGGTTGGATTCTAGGATTGGTATTCGCGAACAAGATACCATATTGCGAAAATATTATTTAAATATTAAAAAAATAATCGACATATACAAATTTGAGCTGCTCTTTATAACTTCAACACAAGATTATTATTTATAGCATATTTGGCAAAAGTTTAAATTATAATTTAAACTAGTCAAATATAATTTTTTATCTATATATTTTTTTAAATTCATAATTTATAACACACTTATTATCTACACGGTCAATTTCTTTCTTTATTTTGTATAATAGAGTAATATAAAATATTATGTTGATACATTGATTGTCCCAGTATGTGGTCATAATTCACCCTGTCACTTTCTTTTGTATTACAAAAGGATAAATAAATAAAGGATAATACTATATGTACAACCACACTTACCACATAAATAAATGTACGTAGGTAGCAACACCATCAGAGCCACGTAGCCAACGGCTATTGGCGAAGATAGGCTAATGCACATGTGAAATGTGTGGCGGCTAATGACGAAGATAGGATAATGTACATGTGAACTGTGTGGTTGTTAGATGCAGAAACTTTCAATTGTATAAAAGTGATACATTAGCGGATTAGCCTATATATACAGAGAGAGATTATGTGTTGCCCGAATTTATATATATATAATAATTATGTGTTGTCCAAATTCGGACAATACATAAGCTCGGACTGCATCGAAAAAACAACCTTCGTCCCCTTCTTTTGAAGCCTCCATCCAAACCCAACCCAACCCAACCCAATTTTCAAGAATTGGGGTTGGTCCCTCACCCCCAAGCCACCTCCCACCCCTAAACCCAAAACTCCCTTTTTAATTCAATATCCCTATTTTATGAATTGAAGCTATTTCGCCCACGTCTTTTTTAAATCAATCACCTTTTTATTGCAAATAGCCTTCCAATTGTTGTTTAAAAGTAATAATAATGTATATTAATTTATTCCTCATTATTTATTCAATCATAAATATACGTGAACTAAATTCAAGCATAATATTTTGCAATATTCCAAACATATTAAACTTGTACAAAACGATAATGCAGATAGTCTTTAACCATACATTACAAAGCAAATCTGTTGACGTTGGATTCCGCACCAGACCACTTGTCAACAGATCTTCAGTCACTCTTCTGCCAACCTATATGTTACATGCACACTAGGAAGACCGTTAGACACCAAGATCACCAGGGAAAAAGGGACCGGCGATTGTTGGTACTCCGACGATCAAGTTAACTGCGGGTATATGGAACAACATATGGGGAACGAAAATAATTGAGTGTGGGAAGGACAAGCAGACATATTTGAGCAATGTTTAGGGGTGAGAATAATGTGTAAAGAGTGCGTCAAAGTACGTCCCTTGGAATAACCGATGTGATGGGTTCAAGAGTGCTAAGATGTTCGATGGGCCTCCGAGGCCTTCTAAGAATTTACGAAGCCCTTGATGAGCCCCCAAGGCTTTCGCCGGGTCTATGAAGCATTTGTTGTGCTTTTGATGACATGAAGGCCTTACCAAAATTTGGTGGTAACAAAATCTAATATAAGGGAACGAGTAATGGTTGTTGAAAAACCCAGGGGCAGTAACAACTTCAAAGCTGCTCCTGAGTTTTTCAACAACCAGTACTCGTTCATAGGGATGTGCATGGATTGGGTTGGTTCGGTTTTGGGCCCAAACTGAAATCGAACCGACCAATTCAGTTTGGCTATTAACTGAAACCAAACCAAACTGCCTTATTGGATAAAACTGATCCAAACTGAACCGACCAATCTTAGTTTGGTTCGATTTGGTTTAGGCGGTTTGGGATTGAATACTTTGGGTTTGTATTTGTATTCTCAGAAGAAAAAAAAAATAACTCCCATTTCAAATCAAAATGAGGAACCCTAGGTCTTCGAATTGTTTGAGAATTTGGGTCGAAGATGGAGGCAAATCAAAATGAGGAACCCTAGGTCTTCGAATTGGGGCTTGGAGCTTAGACAAAAAATAGCAGCCAGCTTCGCCTTCACCTTCGTAAAGAGATTAACGGGTCAAGGCGATGAAGCGTACCGCCAACAATGAGCGCCGTAGTTCGCAATTGCTTCACTTTAATACTATGAAGTAAGAACTGAAATTGATGAAGATAGTAGAAATGATGAAATGAAAAATGAAAACTACGTAGTTGATGAAATGGAGAAGGAAATGGCGATTTCAAATGACGATGAGAAGGAGATGATGAAATGGAGAAGAAAAAGGTGATTCGGTGGACACTGTTATTTGGAGAATTGGATATGTGGACATACTGATACGTGAAATGGATTGGGCTGGGTTGTTGGGTTGGGCTACTTGGGTTGAATTTCATGTGTGTTTTTCTCGGTTCGATTTTTCAATGGTTTGGTTTGGTTTGGTTTATTTGCTACAAACCGAAACCAAACCAACTCGAATATATTTCTTAACTTAGTAAACCAAACCAAACCGTCAGGGTGTGAAAAATCGAACCAAACCGACCCGATTCGGTTCGATCGGTTTGAGCGATTTGGCAGTTTGGATGCCCACCCCTACTCGTTCCCTTATATTAGATTTTGTTACCATCCGATTTTGGTTGAAGATTATCGTATTATCGTTTTGTACAAGTTTAATATGTTTGGAATATTGCGAGTAATACTATGCTTGAATTTAGTTCACGTATATTTATGATTGAATAAATAATGAGGAATCAATTAATATACATTATTATTCCTTTTAAACAACAATTGGGGGCTATTTGCAATAAAAAAGTGATTGATTTAAAAGGCGTGGGTGGAAGTAGCTTCAATTCATAAAATAGGAATATTGAATTAAAAAGGAGTTTTGGGGTGGGGTGGGTTGGGTTGGGTTGGGTTGGGTTGGGTTGGGGTGGGGTGGGGGGGGGGGTGGGGTGGGGTGGGGACCAAGCGCAATTCTTGAAAAAGATGAGGGGTTATTCCTTCGATGCGTCGGGCATTATGTGTTGCCCGACCGGGCAACACATAATCCCTCATATATATATAGCGTACTCTGCATATTCCATTTTCGTATACCCATTAGAATTAATTTATAAAGTTAAGAGGGAGTGGAGTGATGGAAAAGTTTAGTATTGTAACGTTTATGTTTTGCTCATTGGTTATAGCCATGGCTTATGCCAATGCCCAAGAACAAGCCCGGTTCCAAAACCTCTGCCGAGGAATTGAAAAAACGACGACCATTCAAACATTCATGCAAGATGAGCTCAGCGGTGAAAACCAAACCCTGTTTTCAAGTATTTTACGAGAAATAAAATTAATTGTTTGTAGATATATTATGGACTTTATATTAACATTTACCTTCTATGCATACAAGTATGGGATTCAGATTTGCAAAAATTACTCTCTCCCAATTTAAATCGACTTCAAGTTGACTCTTCGTGTAAAGCTTTCGAAAATTAATCAGTATCACATAACAAATATCCTGTATTCAACATAATTTGAAGTTGTGCATGGCACAAAATCACATCTTAAACACACTGGAACAACCTATAAATTTCGTTGTCCATGTGAGAATAACAACCAAATCTAAAGAAAGTGATGATTGACGCAATCTCCTTCTGCCATGTCTCATAGAATTCTCTAGAATTATGGATCATCTAATGAAAATGTGTTACGTGGATATTGATAAGTGCATTTTGTGCACTTATTTGAGCTTTTAAATTAAGATTTTATCCCGTCATTTTATTGAATTTCTACTTAATTTATTGTATGATTCTTTATATTTCAGTTTCGAACCTATTTTTAAGCAAATGGAGAAGAATTGACGGAAAGAGCAACAACTATGTGAAATCGACGAGTAAATAAGAAGAGATTAAGTTTTTGAAGTGAATATCAAGAGCCAAATATTGGAGGATGAGGAAAAAGATAAAATCAATAAGTTTAAGGTGTTTTGGAGTGACAATGAAGAGTTGAATCAATGAATCAAACACCATAAGTTAAAGAACCGAATTGGGAAACTACCTACCGAAGCATGTGAAGAAATTTGAGCACAACTTTTGATATTAAAATCTCCAAAGGGAAAATGATATACCATTGAAAATATAATTGAATTACGAGCCCAATACTTTTTACGGATCTCATTTTAGAGTTTCCTACAAGAAGTTATGGTCATTTAAAAAATAGCTACTGAGCAAAGAAAAGTAAAGTCGGGTGATCGCCTCGTACTAATTTTTTGCGTGCAGAATGGGTTTTCTTTGACTGGGCGATCTCCGGGTTTACACTAGGCGATCGCCCAGTGTATTTTGGCAGAAATAGAATTTTGTTGTCTTTTGAGTTCTAATTCAATTAAGAAACTTTTTGCCCACGATTTTAATGATTTTTAGAATCTTTTGGGACACAATTAGCAAAATATAAATATGAGTTATTAACTCATAACAAGGGAGCTGGATTAGAGCCGATTTGGGAGCCAATTTAGAGAAAAAATAAGAGAGGCGAATCAAGAAGTTTAAGATCAAGATTCATCCTTACAAGATTAAAACGAAGATCAAGTTCAAGATTTCTTCTCTTTCAAATTTTCTTCATATCCAGGTGATGACTTCCATATTTTATTTTTATTTTCCTTTACTTCATCTTAGTATGTTAGGTTAGATTTTTTTTAATGCTAGGATCATGATGAGATTTGGATCATGAATTCTTTAATTCTTTAAACCTAGTTTTTGATATTTAAGAATGATTTTAATTTTGAATATTTGATATTGATTTCTCTTCATCAACAATTATGTGCGCAATAGTTGTATGATTCTTGTCTTGTTTTACTTTCGGGAGATGGAAAATAGGTTATAGAGTCCGATAAGGGATATAGATATACTGCTATGTTTTACGTGATTTTTAAATATTCACAAATTCTAATGTATTCTTGTATATTCGCATTCGTCATAGAAATATAGTCGGGTCACATATAGGGATATGTTTAATTCTTTTCGATAGAGATTGTTAAACAAATTAGAAATATTAATCTTCATAATTGAATCATGTTATCAAATTCAACGGTTTGGGTTTAAGGGAATTGGTATAAGTGAATTCGGGATCCTAGTGTGCTTTTCTTTTGTATTGTTTTCTAATTTTCAAGTAATTCTTCTTTAATTTAATCTCTTGTTCGTTTGAATTATAATTAGTTAATTGTTATTAGTTTATAATTTAATTAGTTCTTAATCACCAATTTTTCAAAGTTCGTATCTTAAAGTTAATTTAATTGAAATTGAACTATTTAAATCTAAGTGGGTACGATACTTGGACTCATAATCCACTTTATTATTTGTGCGATCCGTATACTTGCGTAATATTAAACACATAAAATCGCGACAAATATTCATCGTTTGCATTTATAATTATTGTTTTAATATATACATATAAAAATTTTAAATCTATAATCCGCAAATAATAAATATAAAAATATATATTTTTGAACATACCATTTAATACGTTGTAAATTAAACTCTTAAATCAATGTAAATAAGAAGATCATAGAAGTACAATGTTGAAATTCAAACTTGCTATTAAGAAAAGCGAGAACCCAAGACATTATGAATTACCTAAACCAAATAAACACATAACTCATACAAAAATAAATTTAAAAACTAAATACATGCTTCACAAAATTTAAAACTAAGATTTGTAAACATTAATATTTTACTGACCTTTGGTCGAAATTCTCGTCAACAAAGTGATGTGTGGCGCTTGAACAACTCATTTTATTGAATTGGACCAAATCCTCAAGAATTCGAACTCATGGCTCCAACTTTTTCAAGAAGAAATGACCAAACTTTCAAAAGTCAAGCATTAACGAATTGTGTAGAGAATTTGTTTGTTATAAAATCAAATCAAAAAAAATAATAATAATAAGATTGGTAAAAAAAGATTGAATGAAGGAGCTGTAATATGTTAACATTGGAGAGAGAAAAAAGCTTACAAAATGGGCAAATGAGCTCCTGACATGATAAATGGGAACCAAAAGGAATAAGGAAATTAAAAAATAAAAATAAAAATTTAGAGTCCAAAACGGCGTTTTGGACAACATGGTAAATAGTAAATACCTCATAGACACTTATAGTATAGTAAAAACATATGACTTTAATGACAGTAAAAAAATCACTAAACATTTAAACCCGCTTGACGTATATAAATGCTTGTTCAACGAATATTTACAGAAAAATTACATTCTTGATATAATAAAATTTCAGTATTCTTTATCAAAATTTGTAATATATATAATAATATGTATACATAGAAATTGAAATAAAAATACTTTTAACAATCACATCTTTTAATTACACTAGTTACTAATATTAACCGTTTTAAATGAAAATCGAATTTTGACTAGTTTTATAATTTAAAAAATTAAAAACTCTAACATGTTCATTCCACAATTAGTTTTGGTGCCAAGCACACGACTACAGATTTTGTACAGGTTATATGCAAACACTAACACGAATACGGTGATTAGAACAATTAGGTAATATTAATTTATTTATCCTTGGACCAACTCCGTTTGTGTATGTTGAGAGAATTAAGTTACGTTAACAGTATATATCATTCAACATTTAGTTATTAAAGAACTATATCTTGTATTTATTTAAATTTTATCTTCAACACTTCTCCATCACATACAAATCGAATTTATTTTTTGGTTCCAAAGTTTAATAAGTATGCACAATTAATTTTAAAAATAGACGACCACAAGCAAGGGTGGAATCAGGGGGTAGCCCTGGGCTCAAGTCCAGGACTGTCCAAAATTTTGGCCCAAAATGCAAAAAAATAAAAGAAAGAAAGTAAGAAAAAAAAGGGTAAATTCAGGGCCGGTCACTGTTTGGGCACTTATGGGCTCTAAAGTCATATGCTCAAAACTTAATTCAATTAAAGTCACATTTTACAGCTAAAAGACTAACATACCCTTAATTGTAAAAAAACGCTCATTGTGATACTGTTTTGTGGTGATACTGTTTTGTTGTGATACTGTTTTTTGTGATACTATTTTGTGGTGATACTGTTTTTTGTGATACTGTTAAACTTATGATTTTGTACTACTAATGAAATATTTTAAGAACAATATTATTCTCTTGTTTATTCTCTACTGATTAATTCGTCTACCTACCATTAAACACCTTATATATTTATACTTATCTATCCAGTGAGAATCTATGTCCTAATTGAATCTCAAACATGTTCTAATTCAATGGAAGAATTAGAAACATTGTTCATAGTTTTAGATGAGAACCATTTGTATAACTTCCCATTAACTTAAGAATAATTGGCAGTTCTTAAGAATGATTGGCAGTTCTTCTTTCTTCATATTGGCATTGCTATGAAGTATGTGTTTGCTTTTAAAGGACACAGATACCTTGGAAGAGCTTTAATTTACAGCAAAATGATGTACATTAATCCGTGATACTGTTTTAGAAGATTTGTGATACTATTTTGAAAAAAAAATTAAAGATTTTCATTTTAAGCTAAAGAGACGACTTCAAACAGGTAAAATCCATCATACGCAGTGGCAAACGACTAGTCTTGATCGTCTCGTCGAGACCATTCCGAAAACATATTATAATACAAATTATGAGCACGCAGCGTAATTCTATGTTCATTTCTATTGTGATACTATTTTTTGTGATCTTGTTTTACATAATATAGTATCAAACAACACACATGACTATGATATCATATTTTTATCTTTGATCATTGTTTAATTAGTCATATGTTTTTTTTTGATCATCAGACAGTGCAAAACAAAGATCATAGATTAAAACATGGATTAAAACAAAGATCAAATTATTTTAATGCACATTATCTATACAAAACATTATCATGGATTAAAACAAGATCATAGACAAAACTAAGACATTCAAACAAGATCACGAGGTTCAAACATTGCCATAATTAAACAAGATCAAAAATAAAAGCACACGGTATCATAAATAAAATTCATTCCACATAGATTCAAACAGGTTTCATAGGATTAAAACAAGATCATGAATTAAAACAATATTAAAATATACTAATGTACATTACCTAAACAAAACAAGATCATAGATTAAAACTAAGACATTCAAACAAGATCATGGATTAAAACAATATCAAAATATATTAATGCACATTACCTAAACAAAACAAGATCATGGATTAAAACTAAGACATTCAAACGAAGATCATATGATTCAAACATTATCATGGACTAAAACTAAGACATTCAAACAGTATAACATGTTCAAACATTGCCATAATTAAACAGTATCATAGATTAAAACAGTATCATAGGATTAAAACATGTTTCAAATGATAGTGAAATATTATGACAAAGTTTTGACCTATTAAACCTTGCCATAATTAAACAGTATCATAAATTAAAACTAAGACATTAAAACAGTATCATGGATTAAAACTAAGACATTAAAACAGTATCACTGATTAAAATTAAGACATTCAAACAGTTTCAAACATTACCATAATTAAACAGTATCAAAGATTAAAACAGTATTATATGATTGTTTTTGTTATCTTGTTTTGTTGAAAAGTATTGTAGCTGTCTTGTAACCAACCGTAATAAGAAGCAAGGCTCGCAAAATGCAAAATGAACTTCCGATTGCCAAATCAACATAGACAATGATAAACCAACTCGGCCTTTCTCTCTTTCTTCTTCTTGAATAAGTTGTCCATTTGTCCACATTGCATTATCTCTGTTTTATCATTTTGATCGGTTGGAGATTCTTTTTTTCTCGCAGAGAATTCTTAGCATTTCTCGGTCGCTATCCTCACCAACAAACTGCCGCCCCACCTCAATGGAATCAAGTCGTCGATAAAGCTTTTACGTGCACCAACTAGTTCCATGAAATCACTACCGGATTTTAGAATATCGTTGTACTTTCCAACTTGAGTAATCCTTCCATCTTTCATAACCTGATGATAAAGCAATTAGGTTTTGTGACCTGGATGAAGAATCACTAGGACAAATGGAACGAACAAGAAATGAACAATTTCACCAAAACCGGATCAGCTACTGGTAAAAATTCTACTTGATGCGTGACATAAATAACAGTTTTTGAATCCAGAAGCCCCAATATACATTCATGTAATGTAAACATGATAAATATCATAACAGTAACAAAAAAATGCATATTTTTGGTTCTATTCAATTGGTGTCCATGGGAAGCAAGAACAAGGTTGACAAGATTAAGCACAAGAACAACTAGAATTAGTTTAGAACAATCATAATACCGATGAGAAGCAGAACGTACATTGAAAAGTGACATCACACAGAAGCTCTCATGGGAGGTCATGGGAGGTTGTCGCTCAAGGTCGCCGGAGGTGGAAGAGGTTTGTGGAGTTGAAAAATTGTGCCAATGAAAAAAATGGTTAAAATGGGTGATTTTGAAATTAATATAAAATATTGCTGTGAAGTATGACTTAATCACAATTTAAAAATAGTTTTGACCTAATTTAAAACAAGTCATGTGGAGATGACTTATTGACAATTTTCTCAAAAAAAAAAAAAAAAAAAAAAAAAAAAGAACTAATTTAATTAAACAAACAACTATGCATCCAAAAAAGAAAAACCTCAAATTTCACCAAGCATAAGAAAATAATTGTTTTACTCTCAATTGTGCATCCAAATTTAATTAAACAAACAATTATTTGCATTTCATGTAAGTATTAGAAAGTTCAAAATTGAAATTCAAACTTTAGAAATTTCAAAATTTGAATGTGGATTTGAATTTTTTAATTTGTTGCACCTTCTACTATTTAGTGTTGAAATATCATTTTATTTTCTAACTTGATTGTAATAATTTTGTTGTGTATGACTTACTTATATGTCGTTTCATTAAATATAGGATTACAATATAATTGTATATAATACTACTAAAGAGTTTAAATATTTTGTGCATTGACTACATAACTTCGTTTTAGATAAAATAGATATAGAATATATTATAAAATAATTTGTGTGCATCGACTATATAATAATTTTAGTTGAGAAAGACTTTGTTAATAAAATAAAAATATATTCTATTATAGAAGAATTTGCAATTGTAAAAGATCGTCGGGTACAACATTCTTTAGCTAGTTTAGATTTTGAATATTTTTGTTTAATAACTTCTTGTAACCTTTTTAAAGATTGTGACTTATAAAAAAATATTAGATTCTCATAAAAATGGACTAAATAATTATGGTTTGAGGAAAAAAAAATTCGGGGGCCCGTAAGAAGGGTTCCCATTCCCTAGCCCACCCTTTGAGTACATCTTGGCTCCGCCCCTAACCACAAGACATGAACTTAAATTTGTTATTTGGTATATTATTTATCTTATTTTAAAAGTTTAAATTGTTAAAAAGATCACGCAAATTTTCATTTATATCTCGTCTTTCATAAATTATTTGCCCAAAATATTATAGATTAATAGATATAAATTAAGTTTAATAATACAATTTACATGTTTTTATTTCATTCTCTAGCACAAAGATATTCAATACAGGGAGAAATGATATGTTGTCCGAATTGGGCAACATATAATTTGCCCCGATTGTTACGTGTCAATAGTCGAATAAATACACATGAGGAGACTAGTCGAACAAAAAAAAGAGAGTTTATATTTACTCAACTAACAACACGTGGTAGTTGGGCATGCATACCGATATGAATCCCATATGATTTCTTTCAATATAGGTACCCTTTGCAAGCACAATAATTTACAATTGGTAGTTGGTGTTTAATCATGGATGGGATCGAATACTAGTCAAGAATGAGATGCTTACACTACTTTTTCTTTTTATAACGTTTGTATACTACAATATGGGTGGTCAAATGCACTCATTAGGTGAGTTTGAACTAATTTACTGTCAATTTATCCAGTTGCATTATATTTTTAGTATTAATTTTTACGTTGATTTAGTCTTGTTTGTTTCAATTTAAAAAATTAAAGCCAAAGTCAACAATTAATTTTAATTATAATGTACATTAGATCCATATTTTTTTTTATCAACTTTTCAATCATATATTTCATAATCTTTAATCAAAATCTGCTAAATTTTTTATAAAAAAATTTTTTAATTACAAACCAATCCAATTTCATGACCTAACACATTTACTGGCCAATTTTATATAGATATAAAATCACACATTATGATCAATATATATAGGGTAGTGGAGTTATTCTTCTTAATAATATTGACTTTGTAAGATGAAATTCTAATTCCTAGGAACTTGTTTGGTGGAGATTGAAAATTTACTAAAAAGTTGAAATCAAAATCAATAATTAATTTTAACCATATGTTTTATGGGACCCACAACTAGTATTAACTTTTCAAACCATATTTTTCATCAAATTTAATAATTTTTATTTATCAAAATATGCTAAAAAGCTTCACCAAACAAGCACATAATATAGTTCAAAGTCTAAAAGCTCAAACGAGTGATATATGGGTCCATCTTAATTATTAAAGTTCAAAAAGGCAGTTGGATTCTAAAATTAGTATTCTCAGACAAAACACCATATTGCGGGGATATCATTTAAAGGGAAAAAATATAAAAAGTATAATCGACATGTACAAGTTTGAGCTATTTTTTATAACTTCAACAAAAGATTATTATTTATAGCATATTTGATAAAGTTTAAATTATAATTTAATTTAGTCAAATATATTATTTATCTATATATTTTATATGACTAATACTTACTATTTACTTATTATCCAAACATCCATCCTCTCTCTTTCTTTTATATAATTGCAATACTACGTAGATATACTAGTTGTCCAACCAGTCTTTTTCTTTTGTATTACAAGAATAAATAGAAAAATGTAGGTAGGTTGGCTATACCATCCGAGCCACGCCGCCGTCAGCTATTGGAGAAGATAGGCTAATGTACATGTGAACTGTGTGGTTGTTAAATGCAGAAACTTTTAATTGTATAATCTTGTAAGTTAATTAATCCCTCTTGCTCCAAAAATAAGTTGATTAATCCATTTTAGCTTCTCCCTTTTTGTCCTTAATTTCCATTTTACAGTGATACATGCAGCTATATATATATACAGCACATATTCCATTTTCATATACTTAATTAAGAGGGAGTGATGGGAAAGTTTAGAATTGTAATGTTTATGTTTTGCTCATTGGTTATAGCCATTACTGTGCCACAGGCCAATGCCAATGCTCAAGAACTAGCTCGGTTCCAAAAGCACTGCCGAGGAAATGAAAAACGACGACCCTTCAAATTTTCATACAAGATGAGCTCGGCGGCGAAAACAAAACTGTCTGGGAGGTGGCCCGAAGCAGCATAACGGCTAACTCACCAACATTATTCGGCCAAGTTAGAGTCTTGGATGACCTAATAACAGCCGGGCCTAACAGAACGTCAGAGAAAATCGGGCGGGCTCAAGGACTAATTACATCTGCTGACCTCAAAGAATCTGCCCTAGCAATGAACTTGAACTTTATATTTACAGGGGGGCAGTACAATGGAAGTACACTATGCGTGCTGGGGAGGAATCCATTTGAAAATGAATACAGAGAGTTGGCAATTGTTGGAGGGACCGGGCTATTTCGAATGGCCCGTGGATATGCCATTACCAACACTTACTCGTATGATGTTGAAACCAATTATGGTGTTTTGGAGTACAATATTTATGTTGCTTATGTCTAGGCATCCACCGTCGATCAATGAACATGTAATCTTTATATTAAAAGTCTTTGTTTTCAAGTATTTTACGAGAAATAAAATTAATTGTTTGTAGATCAACTATGGACATTATATTAACATTTACCTTTTATATATACAAGTATGTGATTCGTATTTGCAAAATTACTCTTTGCCCAATTTAAATTGACTTCAAGTTGACTCTTTGTGTAAAGCTTTCTATAATTAAATTAATCGGTATCATATAATAAATATTATGTATTCAACATAATAATTTGAAGTTGTGCATGGCACAAAATCATATATTAAACACACCGGAACAACCTATCAAATCCTACATTGTCCAGGGCAAATTTAGCCCCAACGCTGATTTTAAACTTTCAGTTTTGTATATAGAAAATTTTAAATTTTATAGGTCAATTCAGAAAATATAAATTTTACTATAGAATAATGTAAACAATGTGTTTGTAGCTAGTGGTAGAACTACGAGGCTTTGGTTGGACAGACTCTGTTCAAATCACCGTGTTTTTATATATCGGTGCAAATGGTCCTTAATTTTTGCTCTTAGTAGAGAAATGATACCTAATATTTATGTTTAGCACAGACATCCTTAACCTATGTATTTTGGTAAGTAATTGATCTTTATTTAATTGAAAAAACTAATATGCCCTTAATTTGAAGGAAATATAACATATTTGATCAACAACCTTTCAAAAACATAAGGGGTGTATCACTGACATTTAAAAATAGCACCGAACATCCCAATGTTTGAAGAAATAGACATGATAGGCCGTATGGATTGAGGCCGTCTCTACTTTGGTCATTCACTACATCACCAGAAGTGAAGGACATTGGTCCATTCAAGCTACTCTTCGCCGCATCAGACATCTTATTGTTTTCGACCGTGATACTATTTCTCATTTTTATCGTGAGGGCAACTGTGTAGCCGATTTACTTGCTTCAGAGGATTGGGATCGTCGATACTATTTCAAATCAACAGACTCGGGACTTCTGGCAATACCGCAGCAACTTAGTTCAGATTGATAGACATGGGCTTTCTACAGTTAAAGGACTATAGATTTTTTAGGGCTTATTGTTTGGGAGGTGATACCTCCTTATTTATTGCTTTATTATTTATTCATTTATTTGTTTGTTTTAGCTCTTTTGATTGGAAGTCATGTTTTATGCCCCACTCTCATGTATTTTTTATGAGTTATTTATATATGGTTGGGGTATCCAAATCTCTCCATCATTTTCTGGTGGAGGCTTGACAACCACACTTATAACTTTCAAAATTGTGGTGGTGTGTTGAATAAAAAAAAAGACATGATAGACCGTTTATAACAAAATTGTCCTCCTTTTTAAATTAAAAAAAAATACAAGACAAGAAAAAAAGAAAAAGATGAAACAAAATGTGTCCCTAAAAATAAAGAATAACAAAAAGATCAATCTTCTTCCTTCACCCTAACCTCCCAAAAAATAAAATCATTTGGGAACCATTTGTACGAATTAATGAAAGGATTGAGACCATATCTGGAAATAATATTGTTACAAAGATGAAAGAATGGAGCTGTAAGTGTAATTTACTTGAAAAATAATTATTTTTATTTATTGCAATAATTTCGGACGAAAAAAGATAAATAGGAAAAACTTGGGAAAAAAAATCCCAACTTATTTTATTTGAGGGGAGTGAAGAGGTATCAATTCTCTGTCTTCATTGACCAAGGATTGTTGTTCTCACAACTAAAGTCAAGGGTCTGTAAAGACCATTTCAAAGTTATAAATTGTAAGTCTTGATTACAAATAAATAAGACTTAGTTGTCATTTTCTAAAATTTTGTCAATAATTTGCACAATTTTGAAAGTTATAAGGGAATTAGTTGCCCTTTTCTAAAATTATCAACCCATTAATCAATCAACCATTATTATATAAATACTTAATTGTACAACCATGTTTGTCAAAGTTTAATTTATAATTTAAGTTGGTAAAAATATATAAACACGTTTTTTTTCTACACATTTTATATGACTCACAACTAAGTACCTCATAATTATTATCACACGTTCAATAAGACTCGTAACTTATAAGCACTTAAAAAAATAATTTCATCACTACCAAACGTGGCATTTTGGTAAAATCAATAAAATGATAACTAAAACAAGGCCTTCGACTATAGGAAGGAAGCTTCACTTATCTATGGTCCTTCAACGATCTCAAATGTATTCTTTTAACAATGTCGTCTTCCATCTTTCAATTTTGTTACACTGTTGATTTGTCAGATAGCTTAGCTATTCAAAAATAAAATGTCACACTTTTTGTTAAAAAAGTCAAATATAACTTTATTTTTAATCAAAATAAAAAATGAAACAAATCGATAAAATAAATTGATGAAAAAAGCAAGATCCACGGTGGGGGATTGGGGTCGTGAAAGGAGCGGTTTAGTGTGCTTGGGGATCTTTTATTATTATTATTTTAGAGCGAAAAATGTTATTCATTGTGAGTAATGTTATTGATCAACAACCATCACCATGGTCGACCTATATAACATTAATTGATATGATTTGTTGACCACTAAAATCGAGCCAACAAATCATTCACCACCTCCTTGCTAGAATGAATAACTCAATCCTCTATGAATTGCAATCAAGATTAAGAATTCAAGGAGGAAGAAGTTGGCTAAAGTTTTTAATTGTTCTCTCTTTGCTTTGATTTAATTTGGACTATTTATAGGTGTTACAAGCCTTTGAGCTTTTTCAGTCTTTTTTTCCTTTTTTTTTTGCCACGTGTCACTTTTTCATTAGAGGGCCCATAATTCTAAAGGATTCTATGACACATGAATTGCATCAACCATCCTTTTCTCCAAATTTAATTGGTTGTTATCCTCACGTGGGCTTTTTGTAATTGATTTGGCCACATGGAGATCAACAATGTGGTCCCAAGGATATTCTATCACTTGGAATCAGTGGGCGATGCATGGGCTTATGCTCGTATCCTTCACCATACATGTGTTCTTAAGATGACAGAGTTAAAAATAGGATACATCAAGGTTAGATTTAAATAGTTAGATAGTTGGTTCTCAAATCTTACATCTTCGTCTATCTTAAGGGATAGATTAAATAACAATTAATTGACCACGTGACATAGCTTACTATTATATTGTGACAAAATAATGAGCGAAAATTACAATTATATTATTACTTGTTCAGAATAATTGATTTGAGCTTAAACGAGCTCTTAAAAGGTAATTCTTTTTTGGATTGTTATGATAATGTTTGCTAGTTTATGGTCAATCCTATCTATATTCATATTTCTTACGTCCAACAAAGATAGAGTTATTTTTATTACTATAGTTAAAATAATCAATTTTACTTATATTTTTTTTAATATATCCTTACATTAATTTAATGATAGTTATATGGGCGGATCTAAGGGGTCCGGTCCCACACCGGAAAAAAAAATTTATAGTAGAAAAAAACTCGATCTCAAAAAAATTTCAGTTCTCGCCTCGAGTATATATTTGTTGATAGCGAAGACACATTAAATAGGAGCATATTAGAAAACTATGAAATTAACTATACTATGAACAAAGAAAATTGACTATAATTTGGGGTAGTCGGGTAAATCAATAAAGAAAGTAAATCTATCTTTATAAGGCGAGATAGTGTATTTGATATAACTCATAAGTGTTGTTACGGAATCAAGAACCTCTTGAAAACAAGGAATTCAAGAACATCCACCTAACAATGGCCGGAATCCTCGTCGGCAAAGTGATGTGTAGTGCTTGAACAATCCATTTTATTGAATTGGACCAAACCCTCAAGAATTCGAATTCAGGGCTCTAACTTTTTCATGAAGAAATGACACAACTATCAAAAACCACTTATTAACGAATTGTGTATAGAATTTGCTTGTTACAAAATCTAATACCAAAAAAAAAAAAAAAAAATTGAAAGAAGGAAATGTAATTTGTTTGCATTGGAGGGGGAAAAAACTTGCAAAATGGACAAATTTGCTGACGTGAGAAATGGGAACCAAAAGGAAGAAGGGAATAAAAAAAAATTTAAAGTCCAAAACGGTGTTTTGAACGACATCGTAAATACCCCATAGACACTTATAGTATAGTAAAGATATATGACTTTAATGATAGTAAAAAAAATCACTGCACATTAAAACTCGCTTGACGTATATAAATGCTCGTTCAACGAATTTTTACAGAAAAATTACATTCTTGATATAATAAAATTTCAGAACTCTTTATCAAAATTTGTAATATATCCTTAATGATACTAAGGGTGTGTTTGACTGGAGGAATGTAGAAAAGAAAATAATTTCCATGTAAGTTAGAAAATAAAACCTCCCCCCCCCTCCCGGCGGCCCGTTTAGCGTGTATGTGTAGAGGATTCAGTAAGTGAGGCAGGGCAACATATTAAGAGGCACCAAATAATTACAGTAAGGCTTATTTTGAGAATTATTTTTGGTTTATAATTACATGATGATGTTGTGGTATCTAATGTTTCTGCTTCCTTTTAATTGTCATAAAATTAGATCTTTCCGCATTCAGATGTGCTATTCTCTCCTCCATGAGTTGCATTGCAAGACAATGCAAACTCTTGGGAGTAGATTTTGCAGCAATCATCTTTGGTAAATGCACCATTCTTCTTAGCCTTCAAAAGCAACTCATTGTACGGATCTTATATATCCTTCGATGTCAAAATTCTTGACCTAGATTGTGTCATTAACCCATAGACACCATTGAAGACCGGGTATAATAATATCATGATATCAATGATCATACACAAAGAAATACATAGAGATGAGCAAAACTCATGGCACTATGTTATTTCAAGCACAAGAGGAAATGTGAAAGCTTTCTTTACTACATTCACCACGAAGCAAAGAATGCTCTCGGCTAGAAACCCGTGGAAATATTCCTCGGTTCATCAAAAGAATTGTGAAACAAATCTACAAACAATTTATAGGATAAACTTATGAAGCCTACAAAAGTGTCGGATCTACAATCGATCAAGGTGATGCTTCAAATTATTTAGAAAAGATGATAATTTGTAATATGTGTTGTTATTTTGAAGAATACTCATGTGAATTCTCAAAATACTATTATATTTGTCCTCCAACTGAATGGAAACAACTAACAGAAAAATTTATGAGAAAACTTCCTTATCCATTTAACGATGAAGTCATCATCCTTTTTAATGAAGCAATTAAAATACAGGAACCTAGCGCTGATAACTTCAAAGCTAACATTCAAATTGATTCCTCTTTAGGATTAGTAATCACTGTTACAAGAAATTACTTGCAGAAAAATACAAGCAAGCTCATCTTGTAAGAACTAGTGAAAAGACTATACCCAGAAACCCTAGAATTTGTTGTAGTAAATATATTGACAGAATTTCAGGACATTATGGATGCAATCCTGAAAGAAAAAGAAAATCAACCCAAAAACCAAGAAGAAAAAGTTATATGTTCAAAAAATATAAGAAACCATATAAAAATAAATTCTTCAAGAAAAAGAAATTCTTCAAAAAATTCAATAAACCTAAAAAAGGAAAAATTGAAGACAAAAAGAAGTTTTGCCCTCAAAAGAAAAAGAATTGCAGATGTTGGCTCTGCAATGAGTCAGGACACTATGCAAATGAGTGCCCTGCAAGAATTGGAAATGAAGACCGTGTCAAACTCCTAAAAACCTTTGAAAAACAAGGCTTTTATCCAGTTGAAGACCCTAGTGATACAAAATCTCAGTATTACTTATCTACAGACACAGAATCTGATTATTCATCATCAGAATCTTCTGATTATGAATAACAAAAACATTATCAATCACAATTCTATCTACATTCCTATCAAACTTAGTTTTGAAGGATATAGAAAATATACAATTCATGCTTACATCGATATAGGAGCATCTGTATGCACTGCAAGCAAATAGATTATTCCAGATCAATTTTGGGTTCTTTCTGAAAGAACTTTAAAATTAAAAATTGCGAATAATTCAGAAATTTCTTCTTCAAAAGTGGTAAAAAACATTAGTGTAGGAATTTATGGAAGTCACAACTCCTCTCTTGAAACTTTTGAATTCAAGATTCCAATAGTTTATCAACTCGAAACAGTATTGATTTCATAAATTGGAAATAACTTTTGCCAGTTATATCATCCTTTTATACAAGAAATCAATTCAGTTAGTTTTACCGTTCAAAATAAAAAAAAATCTGGATTTTAAAGAAAAGAAAAGCCTTAGCTTTTAATTCTTTAAAAAAAAAATTTAGAAATGTTCAAAATTTCAAATTCAAAAAATTTTACTCTTCCAAAAGGGGAGAATATTGCAAAAAATTCAAACATCTTTATTTCTAATGACGAATTAGAAATATTCCAAATTAACTCAAAAAGAAAAGAGATTGCAAATCTTTTTGAAAAATGTTGTTCAGAAAATCATTTAGACCAAAAATCAATAAAGGAAATTTTACAAAGAAAAATTGAAATCCTTGATGAATTCAAAGGAAAAATAATTTGTGCCAAAGCAATGGCATCTGATTCAAAAGATAGAGAAGAATTCTCTATCCAAATCAAAGAACTTCTTGAACTAGGTGTCATTGAACATAGTAAATCTCCTTTCTCCTCTCCGGCCTTCATGGTCGTGAAAGAAGTCGAAAAAGAAGAGGAAAAGCCAGAATGGTCATAGACTATTCTCAACTCAACAAAATCACAAAAGCTGATGGCTATATTCGCCAAATATGCAAAGCTTACTCCACCTTATCAAAGGAAAAAAAATTTCTCTTCGTTTGATTTAAAATCTGATTTTCATCAAGTCGATTTGAAGAATCAACTAAATCTCTCATAACTTTTAGTTGTCCTCAAGGACATTTTCAATGGACTGTGGTACCTTTCGGACTTAAACAAGCTCCATGTATTTTTCAAAGACACATGGATAATACATTTAAAGAACTCAACGATTTTTGTTGTGTTTATATTGATGATATTCTAGTTTTCTCACAAAACGAAGAAAGTCATGAACTACATGTTTTGCCGGTCCTCAAAAAGGTCCAAAAAGAAGGAATTGTTTTGTCTAAAAAGAAGGCAGAACTATTTAAAGAAAAAATTGGATATCTAGGATTGGAAATTTCTTACGGTTTTAAACAACTTAAGCCTCACATCCTCAATCATATCCAAAACTTTCCAAATGATTTAACAGATCAAAAACAACTTATGAGATTTTTAGGTTGTTTAAATTATCCTGAATCATTTATCCCAAACCTTGCAAAAATAAGAGCACCTCTTCAAAAGAAGCTCAAGAAAAATTACAAATGGCAATGGACAAAAAAAGATAATCTTTACATTCAAAAGATTAAATCAAAAATAAAAAATCTTCCAGCACTTTATCATCATTTACCAGATGATAAAATGATAATCGAAACAGATGCTTCCCAAGATTTTTTTTTTTTTGGGTATTGAAAGCAAAAATCATTTTGAAAAACGAAGAACAATTATGTAGTTATTCTTCTAGAACTTTCACAGATTCAAGATTCAGAAAGAATTACCATATAAATGAAAAAGAAATTTTAGCAATGAAAAAGCTATTTCAAAATTTAGACTTTACATTATTTCAAACAAATTTATGGTTAGAACAGATTCATCTGTTTGTAAATCATTTTTAAAATGTAAAATTCATTCTGATTACAAACAAGGAAGACTAATAAGATGGCAGATGTGGTTCTCACATTATGACTTCGATATTGACATTATTAAAAGTAAAGATAACTCTCTTGCTGATTCTTTAACTCGTGAGTTGAATTGTTGCAGGTAAAAATGACTGACCTTGACAAACAACTTGAAGAACAAATTGAGATCAAAGAAATGGAGATATAGGTAATCAAAAAGAAAATTCTTAATCTCCAGAAAAAGAAAAAAGGCGACATTACTGTGAGTCATGAAACCAAACTACCTTCACATTCATGTGATCCAATCGAATCAAGCTCGAAAGAGTCAAAGGACATTCAAAGTCCGCAAAAGAAAGAAAGTTCACCCCTTGTGGGATTTAACACTGCAATTGCAGGAAAAAAGTTCTATGTAATATTCGACGGCCCTAGCCGTGGATATTATACAAATTGGGAACAAGTTGAACCCTTAGTAAAAGAAAAACCATACAAACATAAAAGCTTCAAATCCTTCCTTGAGGCCCAAACATCTTTCAACCAGTTCCACCAAACAAAAGGAATAAGCTCAATTCCGTATAAACAACTTTTTGACCACACTGAATTATCATTAAGACCCCAGCCTTTTCAAAAAGACATCAGGTCAAAACCAAGAATGCCTACCTTTACTGCTCCAATTTGTGAAAATCTTAAATTCAGAAATTTCTCATACAAAGAAGCTGTTCAAACCACTCCAGAAATCCTTCCTGATAGGTTCAAAACCTTAGGAAAAATACACAGCAAAGAAGCTTCAACAATATCAGACATTGGCCTTCAAGATTTTCTTACTCTTGAAGAAGAAGCCAGAATCATTGGGGATTCTACCCCTGAGCAAACATACACCGGAACCTTTGAGAAAAAATTTGGTCAGTTTATTTTCTTCGAAGGAGCTGAACCTACTTTTGTCAAGAATGCATTTTTCTGTGGATTGATTAAAATGATAATTCCTGGACCCGAGTTCAATGAATTATCTTTAATTGATCAAAAACTTTTACAAAGCCTTAAAGACTTCAAAAAATATGTTGTGAAAAATCAAGATTTACAAATCATTTTGAAGATCACAAGCACAATCCCTTTTTGGGATGAAAACAACATCCTTTTCAAAGGTTACCACCATATCCAAATAAAAACTTCTCAACAAGTTTATTTGGACCAACCAAAAGGAACAAACTCATCAAGTGTTAGTGAATTAATACTTGAGGATTGGCGATCATTATCTTTTCAAAGAATGGTTACTAGTTTAAAGACATTTAATGGCTAGTCAAAAGCCAATGTGAATTTTCATTCCAAATACATTTTTATGACCAGTAAGACTGGTTCAACAATTTCTTCAGAAGCAGTCAAAATTATCTGTAATATTGAAAAGAACTTTTACAACACTTTTAATACCACTTCTGAATATAATGGACATTTATGTGAAGTACTGAAATCCAGTCTTGGAGAATACCACAACTGCAAGTTCTGCAAAATCAAAGAGAAAAAAGACAAAGGAAAAGAAAAAATCCACCTTGATGACTTTGAAGATTTTGTTGCTGATGAATGTTCAAAAATTGAAAAAATCAGCGAGCATGCAGACAGTGCCTACCAGTCTGAATAAATGGAATTATTGGCCTGATGTTTTCCGGTGAAACGCGTGCCAATTCAATGAAAGACATTTTCATGCCAGACAAGCAATCCGCAAAAGTTCAAAAGAGGAATCATACCTTTTTGACGAAATTGTTTGTGGTGGTCCCATCCATTATCAAAAATCATTCGTAGCAGCATGAAGGAATCAACTTTAGACAAAATTAACTGTTCATCTACAGTTAAAAGAGAAAACAAACAAAAGAAAAAGAATCTGCTTTTGCCAAAGGTGGAACAACTGTCCAATCACGGACAAAGAAAAGCATCTTCAGAATGCCTATATAAGGAAAAGCGTTTTGAGACATCTGCGCAAGAGTTCATCAGAGTTCACTTGAATTTTCCTTTCTTGTAATTTTGAGCTTTCAAAAAAGGCTTTGTAACTAAACTTCCTTAGAGACATTAGATCATCTGGATCATCTTTTGTAATTAAATAAGTTAAAGAGAGTTTTTTCTTTAAGCCTTGTGGAAATAAAATTTCATGTTTTAATTTTCACCCCACTCTTCATATTTGCATTACCTTGTACGGATCTTATTTATCCTAGCCAATTTACACCAGTAGACAGGTGGCCGTTTAGTGTGTACGATGCGAGAGGATTCTATAAGTGAGGCAGGGCAACGTATCAAGAAGCACCAATCAATTACGTAGTGCTTATTTTGAGAATTATTTTTAGTTTATAATTACATGATGTCCATATGGTATCTAATGTTTCTGCTCCCTTCCAACTGTTTTAAAATTAGATCTTTCCGCAGTTTTAAATACATTAAATGGATGTGTTTAAAAACCTGGTATCAGAGCCTTGTTATACATTATGAATAATTGTAGCATGTGCAATAGATATGCCTTTAATTTAGAGTGTTATTATGCTCTATATGAATTTCATTATAATAAACGTTTACAAATGAGAACTTATAGAAATATAAGTTTATACAGATATGCATATAGACTTCATGAAAATGAAATGAATATTGCATTATCAAAATACAATTTTGAAATGGAATGCTTTGTCGTGCATTACACCTCAAATCACATTACACAATGATTGAATGTCATTTATGTAATAATTACATTATTACAATTACACAACATTATGGTATGTACACATATCATTACTATAGATACACATACTTGTGCACTGTTGGGGCACACAGAATTGCCATAAATTTGCAAAAAGAAAAGATGAATACTTCTTTAAGTAAACATCAGGAATGCGTTAAAACATTTATACTTCATTATGTTTTACATCATCATTCAACATGATTGAGTGTAGAATTTGTAATGCTTACATTAGTTCATTTACAAATAAATATACCTTGTATGAATTCTATGAAGAATATAGGTTTCAACTTATGTTCGAACATGTTCATCATACAGTTAGAATCCGTATGAGAGAAAAAAGAGATAAATACAAAAAACTTTATGAAGAAAGTGTTACAGAATTTATCATGCATTATGTTATATATCATTATATGACATAATTATGGAAAACACAATTGAAACTGAAATTGATGAAGTTTTTGAACAAACTGAATCACTTGGAAACTCTTCAAAAGAAGTTCTAATTTCTGACAAGAAATTGGAAAAAATTTGACCTTAGATTCAAGTGAAGTGTTTGTCCAACCAAACTTCATTAATAAATACATTAACAAGAATAGACATGTTTTTTATGGAGTTTCTCAAAAAGAATTTACTATTCATGTTCAACATACATATTGTAAAATAGGAATTTCTCTTCTTACCAAACAAGACATTAATAAAGCCAAGTAAAAAATTGACTTGAATGACAATAAAAATCTTTATTGGATCATGATAGGAGCTATACGGATTCAACTTCTAGCACACTATCTCGACAAAATAGATCAACCAATCTCAATGGGATTGATTGATGAAAGAATCAAACACCCGAAAAGAAGGTCGTTTAGGATCTCTAAATGGAAATCTAGCATGTGGAAAACTAATTTTCACATCACACCCAAGACTCTCTCAGAAGTCTTCACGACCAAAACTTTGATAGAATTCTTTCATTCGTATTTAACTACGGAAGAAAAGATTTAGTCAAAGACAATAATGTCCCTTTTTCAATATCCTACCTTGTTAGTTATGCAATCCATAACCAACACAACATGACAATTGTCAAAGAACCTAAAGAAATAAAGATTGATCATTTATTCTCATACTACCTTGAACACAAAGAAACAGAATTTGATTGGCTTGTCCAACCGGCAAGAAGATCAGTGCAAATTGACCTTGAACAAAATAGGACTCTTGTTAGAGAACAAAGACCCTTACTCTTACATACATCATCTATCAGGAAAGAACCTATGTATAGATGGAAAGAAGACATCCCAGAAAGTAGTCAAAAAAGATAGTTAAAAGAAATTAAAGAAACTGTTAATAAATTGGCTAATGTCATCTTAGGTGAAAAATAATGTCATTAGGAGATATCTTAAAAGAGATAAAAGCCCTAAAATACATTATTCAAGAGCTAAAAGATGACCTTAAAGATTACCATTCCCGGACGTAAAAGTCCTTAGACCAACACTCGGCTATAATTATAGCAGAAGTAAAAAACCCAATTGTTTCTACATCAAAACATAAAAGTATAACAAAATATGGAATTCTCCAAAAAAGGGGGGAATTTACAGAAAAGCAAAAGAACACCAGAAAAGGAAAATTTGATTTTGAAAATTCAGAATCCGAATGACTGATGTGAGAAAAATCCTTGAAGACATTTATGAATCATCTAACGATTTAGGACATCTTAATGTTTTATTGGCATTAGAAGACAGCGAACTTGAAAAGATCGCCTCTATCTTCAAAAAAGTCAACATAAATAATTAAGACCTCATCCTCACAGCAAAATCTAATGAAGATCTTCCAGAAACCAATGATCCAATCATCTTGGATAATAGTTCTGAAAGTTCTGAGAAAGAAACAATCATTCACGAAAGATTCTTCCCAAACAGAAACATTGACATAGGAGTAAAATTTAGAGAACCAAAAATTGAGTCAGAAGCAGTCCCAATGGAATATGAACCTTCTTCAGCAAACCCAAAAGGAGATGAAAAAAGACCAATAAGAGATTTCACTCCTAGGCCAACACCCTATGAAGACAATGATATTGATCCTTCATATCTTCTTAATAAACCTATCGATGTCAAAATTCTTGACCTAGATTGTGTCATTAACCCAGAGACAGCCATTAATACAATTTTGAAATGGAATGCTTTGTCATGCATTACACCTTAAATCACATTACACAATGATTGAAGATCATTTATGTAATAATTACATTATTACAATTACACAACATTATGGTATGTACACATATCATTACTATAGATACACATACTTGTGCACTGTTGGGGCAATGTAAAGTCTAAATTTTGAAATAGCTTTTTTTCATTGCCAAAATTTCTTTTTCATGTATATGGTAATGATAAAACCCCCCTCCCCCCCCCCTCCCTAGAAAATATTTTCCATAGAATTAGCCAAAACAACTTAAAGTGGTTGTACCATAAAATTTATTTTCATTTTCTACCTTGAATCAAACAGTTAAAGTAGGAAAATATTTTCTCGATGTGGCATTATTTTCCTCGGATGTAATATTTTCCATGGAAAATGGTACGATCAAACGGATCCTAAATGCATGGATGGGTGTTTCACTATTCACAACATCTTACAAAACGGCTCGGCATTGTTTTGGACTTACATTTATTTTTCTTCTTCTTTCGTTCTTAAATGCGAACCTGTTTTTACATTTATCACTTCTCCTTCCCGTCTCTTCCGAAAACCTAGATATCGCCAATGAGGATGTTCAACGTGATCGACCATTTCCCTATCGTAATTTATAGTGGGCTTCAATAGGTAAGATGATTTCTCCTGTTTCTTCTTTCAATTTCTGTAGTATGTCTGTTTGAAATCGTTTTCTTCTTACAATTGTTGTTCCATTTGAATCCAAAGTTTATAAGTACGCACAATTAATTTTAAAAAAAATAGACAACCACAAGACATGAACTTAAATTTGTTATTTGGTATATTATATATCTTATTTTAAAAGTTTAAATTGTTAAAAAGATCAAGCAAATTTTCATTTATATCTCATCTTTCATAAATTATTTGCTCAAACTATTATATATTAATAGATATAAATTAAGTTTAATAATAGGATTTAAATGTTTTAATTTCAATATCTAGCACAAAGATATTCGATATAGGAGAAATGATGTGTTGTCCAAATCAGACAACCTATCATTTGTCTGACTGCTACGTATCAATAATAAAGATAAAGAGAAAAGATATGGATTCAAGGCGTCGATTGCGTGTCAATCACGCACCCGGTGAAAAAAAAAAATTACCCCCAACCCTCCGCAAGAAAAGACAACTCCACACCCCACCCCTCTCAGAAGAAAACCCCACCCCATCAGAAGAAAAATGTGCCCCCAACATTTGCGCCGCAAAATACCCCCCCCCCTCCCCACTAGCCTTTGCGAAAAAAAAAATTTCCACCCCACTTTTACTTTATCTTTCACAGCCCCCCTACTCCTATTTCTTTATTTCGTTTCCACCACGTATTTCACGTATTTATATACCATTCAAACATTAACAATTTTTGCTCATTCCTCATCAAAATACACACCATTCAAGCATTAACAATTTTCCTCATTCTTCATTAGAATACATTTTTCCCTTACTTTACTCAAATTTAGTCAACATTAAACATTTTCAACCACTTTTATTCTCTAAATTTATTTTACCAAAATTTTCTCCCACTTAGTGTTTTTCATATTTTTCAAAGGTTAGTAATAAATTATTAATTTGTTTTATTTTCGTTTATTTGTACATATTTATTATTTGTAATTTGCAAGTTAGTGGTAATATTGTTAACAATTTATTATGTTTTTTTTAATTTGCACATATAATTGATGTATTTTATTTTGGTAAATTTTTGTAGGGATGGAATTTGAGAGTGGTGATAATGTATATGTTCCTCAAGTGACTATCAATGTCATTCTCCACGTTGGTCAGGAATTTGAATCATCCGATCAGGCATACAATTTTTACAATCAATATGCACGTGAAGCGGGGTTTAGTACGCGTATAGAAAACAGTAAGAAGAAAAAAGAGACAAATGAGTATGTTTGGAAATTATTTGTGTACTATAGGGAAGGTAAGACGAATGAGACTTACCAGATGAGTCGTAAAGATGCTGTGCCACGGGCTGGAGAAAGAAACCGTGGACATGTACGTTGTGGGTGCAATGCTAGATTATCAGTGGTAAAACAACAAACGGGCGATGGGTGGGTTGTCAGTACATTTGTTGAGGAACATAACCATCTCCTTGCCACTCCTAGTAGGGTACAGTTGTTAAGGTCACACCGGGGTGTCTCAAAAACAAAGAAGGCTCTTGTTGAACAGTTTTCAGAAGCTAATATTCTCACATGTCAGCAAGTTCGACTTTTGGAGATAGATGCGGGAGGTCCATCCTCTCTTGGGTGTGTGGAGAAGGATATCAGGAACTATCAAAGGGATGTGCGTCAAGAAATGTTGGGTCATGATGCGGAAACACTGATTGAGCATTTTACTTTCGATAAAGAGAAAAATCCAAACTTTGTCTTTGATTATGAAATTGATGATGAGAACAAATTTGTGCGCTGTTTTTGGGCAGACTGTGAATCACGGAGGTCATATGCATATTTTGGTGATGTCGTTGTGTTTGACACAACATACAACACGAACAAGTACTCAATGGTCTTCGGTCCATTTGTCGGAGTGAATCACCATGGCCAGATTGTTATATTTGGATGCGGACTGCTGAGCGATGAGACAACCGAATCATTTGTTTGGTTGTTCACTAAGTTCATTGAAGCCATGCCAAACCATGCGTCCCGGGAGTGATCATCACAGACCAAGATGCCGCAATTGCAAGAGCTATCTCTATAGTATTGCCATCGACGTTGCATCAATTTTGTATGTGGCACATACTAAATAAGTTTTCAGAGAAGATGAATGTCGTGTTGTATAATGATCGATGATCAAATGCTTGTTCACATTATCAAGCAATCTGAGTCACCAGCAGAATTTGAACAACAATGGATCGAGGTGATGGAAACCACGAGTTAGGTAACAATGAATGGTTAAGCAGCTTTGTTTGAAATACGTAGTCATTTGGGTACCAAAGACACGTCAAACACGTGTTTCCGCGCAGCATGTCCAAGAGCCAAAGATCGAGAGTGGCCATTCATTCTTGAAAAATATGTGGATAGGAAAACTCTTTGGATGATTTCGTTGTCCGGTTTAACATGACGTTAGCTCATCGTGAGACATGAGGAGTTAGTCGCTAACCATATCGATTTAACTCAAACGCCAAAGGTTCTTGCAACGCTTATGATGGTACGAGATATACACAAAAAGATTTTTTGTTGTTCCAAAATGAACTAGTACTGAGTAATTCCTACATCCGCTCCAAGAGGTCAAGCTCCGACGAAGCTAAAGTGTATGTACTGATCCAGCGTTTTGAGCCGTGCAGTAACATCGATCGAACTCGTCAAAGTTAATTATTTCTCATCCACCGACTATATCTCATGTAGTTGTCGAATGTTTGAATTTGATGGTTATCCATGCCGGCACATACGCTTTGTGCTACATGAAAAAAAACAAGTGATGCTCTTCTGCCGGAGAAATATATTCTCCGTGGGTGGACAAAGAATGCTAAGCAAGCCAGTGTTCGATCCAACGATCGGTTCATATGTTCATACCGATCTCGGTCATTCATTAATGTCTAGACATAGTATATTGTCTTACAATTTTCGAGATCTAGTTGACGAGGGGTCTTTAACAATGCTCAAGCACTTTTCTAGTTAGTGAGTTCCAAAATTTGCGGCGTACGGGTTAACGATATTGACACTGGCGGCGATGTCGGCATGAGCAGAAACAGAAACAAGAGTGTACAAGAGACTCAAGTTGTTTGTGATTCGAACCCTGTTAGAGCAAAAGGGCGCGGGAAGCATCTAAAGTCGGGAAAGGAGAAAGCACTTTCTCAATCCGATAAGCAATCTTGCAAGCGCATGTGGCTCTAGTGGTCACAATAGAAGAACTTGTCCTACGTTGCAAAATAGGTAAGTAAATGTTATATATTTCCTTACTTATTTCATTACTTATTGTTTTATTAGTGTTTGGTTCATTTGTTTTATAATGGGTAATAATTTGATTGTCAGCTTGGACATCACAAATCAACCACAACACTTGCGAGGATCCGTCGGACCACAAATTATCATCGCGTCGGACCCACAAGACGCGTATTATGCGCCGGACTCACGAGACAGCGTATCATTCACCGGACCCGCGTACCCATATCATCTGTGGGACCCACAATACCCATATCATGCGCCGGACCCACAATACCCATATCATGCTCCGGATCCACAATACCCATATCATGCTCCGGATCCACAATACTCGATCACATGCAGTAACAATGCATCATATTCCCTAGACCTGCGGGAGTATGATGCACGCTTTAACTCTCGTCGTTAATTTATTATTTCTAATGTAATATTACTTTCTTCGTTGTATGTGTAAATTATCAATTGGAGCAACTTTATTATGCACGTTTTATTTATTTTTATTTTTTAAGTAAAATTTCATTTGTTACTCAAATATAAACTAAGTAATTAGTCTCAATGTAATCTTAATAATAAAAATAACGTTCACTATATTATTTATTATATGATATAAATAATATATAACTTAATGAAAATTAATATATATTATATTTTAAATAAACAAATACAATGAATATCATAATAAAAAAATTTATTTTTAATTTAATAAATTAAATTAAATTAATAATTTGGATATAAATTTGATGGTAAATAAATATGTTGAGAATTGAAGAAAGTGGGGGTTAAAGTCTAAATAAATGAGAAAGTAGAGGGTGGGGGTTAAAGTATAAATAAATGAGGAATTACATTAAATAAATGGGGGTTATTACACGTGATTGGTGGGTTTTTGTAGGGGTGGGGTGGGGTGGGGGTGGGGTGGGGTGGGGTAATTACATTAAATATAGTGGGTTTTGCAAGGGGTGGGGAGTGGGGGTGGGGGTGGGGGTGGTCTTTCTCAGACAGGGAAATCCATCTGGACCCCGTCACGGGGTCCAGATCTTTCCTCTAAAGATAAATGCACGTGAAAGACGAGTCAGAACCAAAAAAAGGAGTATATGCGTGTCGGCAGTCGGGCAAACTAATATGTTGCCCGACTATCATTCTTTCTGTACATGTACAATAATTGATTGTCAGGTGTTTAAACCATGGATGGGATCCAATGCTTATCTACTTTTTCTTTTTATAATAATGTTACTGTACAATATGGGTGGTGAGTTGGAATTAATTTACTGCCAATCTGTCTTAGGCAGATTTAGTCTTGTTTGATTCAATTAATTTAAAAAGTTGTTCAAAAAATTAAGTCAAAATCAACAATTAATTTTAAACATACAACAAATTAGACTTATAATTTTTATCAATTTTTCAACTATATATTTCAATCAACTTTAATCAAAATTTGCTAAAACTTTTATTAAAAAATTTGTTATTTACAAACCAATCTAATTTCACCCCAAAAACATTTACTAGCCAATTTTATATAGATATAAAATCACACATTATGATCAATATTTATAGGAAATTGGAGATACTTTTTTTAACAATGTTGACTTTGTAAGATGAAATCTTAAGACCTAAGAGCTTGTTTGGTGAAGATTAAAAATTTACTAAAAAATTGAAGTTAAAGTCAACAATTAATTTTAACCACAACTTTTATTAATTTTTAAAATCACACATTTCATGAATTTTTTTTAATCAAAATATGCTAAAACACTTCATCAAACAAGCACCTAATATATTTCAAAGTCTAAAAGCTCAAACGAGTGATATATGGATCCGACTTAACTCTTAAAGTTCAAAGAGACGGTTGGATTCTAGGATTAGTATTTTCAGACAAGATTCCTTGTTGCGGGGATATTATTTAAATATAAAAAATATAATCAACATATACAAATTTTAGCTGCTTTTTATAACTTCAACACATGATTATTATTTATATCATATTGGGCAAATGTTTAAATTATAATTTAAAATATACAAATATATTTTTTAAAATTCATAACTTACTATATATTCATTATCCACACATTAATTCTCATTCTTTCTTCTGTATAATAGACAATATTATGTTGTTATTCTAGTTGTCTTAGAATTTGATTACATCACCCTGTCTCTTTCTTTTGTATTACAAGAATAAATAAATAAATAAATGAACGTAGGTTAGCAGACCACGTAACCAGCGGCTATTTGCGAAGATAGGATAATGTACATGTGAACCATGTGGTTGTTAGATGCAGAAACTTTTAATTGTAACATTTACAGTGATACATGCAGCTATATATATAGTGTACTCTGCATATTCCATTTTCGCATACCCATTAGAATTAATTTACATAGTTGAGAGGGAGTGGAGTGATGGGAAAGTTTAGTATTGTAACGCTTATGTTTTGGTCATTGGTTATAGCCATGACTTATGCCAATGTCCAAGAACAAGCCCGGTTCCAAAATCTTTGTCGAGGAATTGAAAAAATGACGACTATTCGAGTATTCGTACAGGATGAGGTCGGCGGCGAAAACCAAACTGTCTGGGAGGTGGCTCGAAGCAAAATAACAGCTGACTCACCAACATTATTCGGTCAAGTTAGAGTGGTGGATGATCTATTAACAGCTAAGCCAAACAAAACGTCAAAGAAAGTCGGGCGGGTTCAGGGACTAATTACATCTGCTGACCTCCAAGTATCTGCCATTGCAATGAGCATGAATTTTATATTTACAATTGGAAAGTACAATGGAAGTACACTATGCATGCAGGGAAGGAATCAATTGGGAAATGACTACAGAGAGTTGGCAATTGTTGGAGGGACTGGACTTTTTCGAATGGCCCGTGGATATGCCATTACCAGCACTTACTCGTATGATACACCCACTTATGGTGTTCTAGAGTACAAGATTTATGTTGCTTATGTCGGGGCATCCACCGCCGATCAGTGAACATGTAATCATTATAATAAAAGTACTTGTTTTCAAGTATTTTACGAGAAATAAAAATTAAGTAGATCAATTATGGACCTTATATTAACATTTACCTTGTATACATACATGGGATTAGTATTTACAGAAACTACTCTCTGCCCAATTTAAATCGACTCTTTGTGTAAAGCTTTTGATAATTAATCACTTTCACATAATAAATATCATGTATTAAACATAATTTGAAGTTGTGCATAGCACAAAATCACATCTTAAACGCACTGGAACAACCTATAAATTACTACATTGTCCAGGACGGATTTAGCTCCCACGCTGATTTTAATCTTTCAGTTTTGTATATAGAAAATTTTAAATTTCACAAGTCAATTTAGAAAATTTAAATTTTACTATTATTGACGTTGGAAAATGGTTTGTATTAAATCCAAGCCAACTTAAATATATGTGTTGAGGTCGGTTATGACCGTAATGAGTGGAAGATAGGTAAGTATATGTAGGAAGACCTGATTGTGTAATCTTTGTAAGAGTGCTTTTATTAAGCAGTTGAATGTTTGACCTCAAGGACATTTATGTCTCCTGTTTATAGAAAAATATGTAATGATTACCTCATTTAACGCTAGGCTAGGCATTAAATGGCCAAGCTAGGCTAGGCATTAAATGGTGTTGGCGTTTAATCTTCATGAAAGACATTCTCTTTTTAGGGCATTTAATGCGAAGGGACGTCTGACATGTGAAAGGACAAGCTATGCTGAGGATGTGAGTATGACTCTCCAGGACGAGATCCGACCTGGGACTCTCAGGGATGAGGTCTGAACTGAATTCATTGAACCTACGGAATCTTCTCTGAGGTTATGGATGAGGTCCGACCTAAAACCTAAATCAAGTCGGCCCTCTCTTGCTTGGCTGATAAGTAACGCAGCATCTGACGTGGTAGATCGAGATCGGGTACCAACAATTGGCCCCCCCAAGACCTGCTTTGAAATTAATCAAATGTGGTTTTAAGTTCGTATTACGGCCCAGGCGCGTACTGATCTGAGTTCCACCACCTGACTGTGATATTATTGACAATCCACCTTGTTGGTTGACATATGGACCAAGCTCAGATGGGGATGTCAGACTTTTGCGTGGCTCGAGGACATGCTTTAATGGAGTGTCATCATTGCTGCATTGATGGTGTCAGCCCTTCATCTTCCTCTCCTATAAATAAGGAGAGTAGGGGGCCATTTAGAACTCTTGTCTTTGACGTTTTCTCTGGCTTTGACTGCTGACATCTGTGCTAAGCCCCAGATCGATTTCAAAGTTGCCCAAGCTTACCACGAGTTCGTTTTCTTCTTCAATCTTAGGTATAGCTCAGAAATCTTTTCTTTTTTCGTTTTATTCTTCTCATTTCCTTTTAGAATTTACTTTTTTCTTCACGCAAAAAGCAAAAATAAGTTATGGGACTTGTAGTGCGGCAGAGGACGAGGTGTTGTCTTGGGAGAGAGGCCAAGAGGAAGAGAACCCGGTTAGTTCAGGTAGGATGATAGAGGAATGGGAAGAGGTGCTTAGCCATATTCCTCTTACATCGGTCCCTCCACCAGTCGTTAGGTCTTAACCAACGGAGGGTAAGTCTTCAAGTCGGAGAGAGTTGGAGATTGAGTCCGGTCGTAGGAGTGCTTCGATTTGAAAGTGTAGGTTCTTTCTGTCTGAAGTCAGCCAAAAACAGTTAGGAGACTGGCATAGAGCTTATAAGGTCTCCTGATAATATAGAGTTTGTCATTCCAGGGTGTGATGAACGAGCTGATGATCCACCATTGGGTTGTGTGGCCTTAAATCAGGCCATCCTGGCGGCGGGGCTTCGCCTGCCTTTCTCCAAAATTATTAAGAAATTCTTAAGAGAATGGAGAATAGCTCCAACTCAGTTATGCCCAAACGGGTGGAGGACCATGGTGGGCTTTCTTATTTTATGGAACCATCTTAGCTATCTCTGTCCTGTCGGTTAGAGAGTTCAACAGCTTGTACTCCTTCAAGCCTGATGGTAAGAGGTCGAGCTGGTGGTATGCCTTAGTGAAGGCCAGGACGGGTGGTAGCGTTATTACCCACACCCCGAACTCAGTAAAGATGTGGAAGAAGTATTGGTTCTTCGTCCGAGGCGCATGGTAATTTACTGATAATGACTCCAAGTCGGATATCAATATTTCAGTTCATTATCACGAACTAAGTAAGCATGTTTGCTCTGTGTTTAGTTCGGTTCATCTTGTTCCTTATTGAACTTTGTTTCATCTTTTTAGGATACAACTCTTACGACCCCACCGAAAAGTCCTCGGAGATAGCAAAGAAGAGGCGTATACAGACGAAGACTCAAGATCGTGTACCGTTTTGATAATCGAGGTGAACTTAGTCGATGCACGGCTTTTTTCGCTAGTTCGAGCAATTCTCCGGATCGTAAGTTACTACTTTATCCGAGCTAATTATTTCATCATTTAGTGTTGTTCAAGTTTTAACCGTCTAGTTGGTCATTCCGAGAGGAAATGAAGGACATATCTTCCTTCTAAAGAAGTCAACTCGAGGCGGCAAGGGCAAAAGAAAGACCTTGGGTGAAGGATCGGCTAAATATCCCGTCTCACGGCCTCTCGAGGTGCGGATCAACACCATCTCTCGCCCGGATCCTGCATGGGCGTTGAAGAGGTTACTTCCTTCTAAGTGCGCCAAAGCCCGCCTCGAGGTTTAGTTCCTTCGCGATTAGTGAAGATCAGAAGCCGTGCTTGGGTCATTCAGAGAAAGGCGATGAGTATACGGCTGACGAGTCTTTGTCCGAACCCATTCGAGATTTCTTACGCTCAAACTCTCCTTGAGGGATGAGGTGGCCGGGTTCATCCTACTGCGAAGAAGACTCGATCTAGCAAAAATACTTAGAGAGTATGGGAGCGGTGGAGTCTCCCATTGCAGCTTCGGTTAATTCTGCCAGGGCGGCGATTTAGTTGACCTCGGTGACTGAGAAGATGGGCAAGACTTTGTCTGACTTTCAAATGATGAAGGATGAAGGTCGGAAGGTTTTTTCTGAACTGGTAGAAGAGAAGAAGTTCCGGGCGACCTCTGAGGACATTCTGATAAGGAGGAAGGAGAAGCTCAGGGAGAAATATACCGAGCTCAAGGCTTTGGCAGAGGTGCTGGAGAAAGCGAAGAAGAGAAGTTGGTGGAGGCGGGTTGGAGGCGAGAAGAAGAAGCGGTGAGCTTAAGGATGCACTAGTAAAGACAGTTGATAGAGACGAAGTCGTTGAGGAGTTCAAGTCTTCGGAAGCATATCTGGCCAACTAGGAAATGGTCTATTTCCTCACGAAGAACCGATTGAGGCTGCGATAGAAAAGCGGTAGGATGGGATTTCGATTTTTAAAGGATGGTGGCCGATCTTAAGAAGAATTCTAAGCTCAATTCTCAAGTCATCGAGGAGGAAGTCGATCCGCTCTCGATGCTTGACTTTTCTTTTTCGTAGTTTTATATTACATACCGAACTTCTTACATCGAATGTCTTGAACTACTTTTAATGTCCATGCGAAATTCTATTTTGTCAAACTTCTGACTTCTGACTTCAAATAACTTATAACTTCTTAACTTCTGACTTCTTATTTCAAATAACTTCTAACTTCTTAACTTCTGACTTTCGACTTCGAAGGTCTGACTTTGAAGGCTTGCCTTGACTAAACTTCGAAGATCTGACTTTTTTCTGGTCTGACTTCGAAGGTCTGATTTTGAAGGTCAGGCTTTTGACTTCAAATATGTTGATCTCTATTCGAAGGTTTTGACTTCAGAGATATGACCTCAGATTCTAACGTTTGTCCTTGGTACGTGGGCAAGCTGAAACTAAGAATATTAACGTTTTGGGATTGAGGTCCAGACCAAGGATGAGGTTCGACCTGGAATATATATTGGTTTAGAAGTGTGGATGTCGCCAAGTTTCTAGCTCAGCCCCGTGCGGTACTGTCTAGGTCGGTCAATTAGACAAACTAAAAGTGCAATCATTTGGACAAACTGTATTCCTTGTAAATACTATGTTCTTGGGATGAAGAGACTTTAGTTTTGGCATTGGTGACGTAGCACTTACGCCATCCAACGCGGGTCCCAGCTTTGTGAGACCTATGCGTCAAAATAATTGTGACATTGATTATCCCTTGTTAGATTGGACTATGTATAGACTTGTGGTTTTCAACGTAAGTCTTTATCTCACAAAACATCCTTTATTTCATAAATGCGAGAAATTTTGACGAGGTAGAAGTCGTGGCTTCTCTTAACAAAAGTAGTTCATGCCCGTGGGCCTTTGTTGATAAGTTTCATTGGTAGTACTTCTTGAGGTGTTCAGCATTCCACAGGTGTGAGAGTGATAGACCTTCTGTATTCTGGAGCTCGTAAGCTCTATTTTTTAGGACCGTGACAATCTTGTAAGGTCCTTTCCAGTTTGGAGCAAGTGTACCTACTTAGGCAGAATTTTGAGGTTGCCACAAGACTTGGTATCAGAGCTTCGGTCTAATGGTTCTGCAGACTTTGATCAATGGTATTCAGCCATCGAAGATGACTTCCACCTCCGGTATGCCATGACCTCTTTCCATTTCTAGTGTTTAATATTTTATGGTGATTTCTTTCAATATCCATAAATTGTCTACTTGCTTAGTAGATTAGATTTGACAGTTCAACATAGGAATTTAAAGCCTATAATAATGAAACTTGCTATATGATTAAAGTGGACCATGAATGATGAGCAAAAGCAATATTAAACATTCATAAATGGATAAGCATAAGACCTGATGAAAGTGTTCTTTAGCTTGTAATCAAACAAAGTTAAAGTAATAATCCAAAACATAGTAAGTGGATTATGAGGCATTTTAAGAGACAAAAGAGAGTTAAATGCCTAAGGGATACATATTGAGGAAGGTAATCAACTAATCTTCATCCTCCAAGCACTTGCAAATTCTTGATCATCTCATCCAAATGATCTTGCCTAGCCATAAGCTCTCGATTTTGTGCACGCAACTCTGAAATGTTATCAATTACGTTAGCTTGGAAAGTCCAAAAATCAGTCATGAAAGTACCCCAGTCAGCTGGTGAATGTGACATAAAATGAGCAGCCCATTCTGCCTCTCCATCTCCAACCTCTACTCCGAGTTTAGTCCAAACCTCATCCACAAGTTCAAATCGGACTTTCATGAGAGAGCTTTCTCTGATTTTTTTTTTGGTATTGGGATACATTGAGATTAATTTTTATTCTCTAAGATGAGCCCCCAATTTGATCATTGTATCCGTGATCAAACGGTCATAGCAGCGATCTTATTTTAGAACCAAATAAAAGAAAACTCCTCTTCATTAGCGAACTCGATCCGAGAAGAACTGCAATGACCTACTCTTTCCCGTCATTTTCTCGACTAAAAATTTGGTAACTTTTTTTTTTTAGAAATAGCAGATTGAGCACTCTTACCCTTTGTAGAAACTTTCTTGAAGGACCTATGAAGAGATTTGGGAGAAATTACGAAAACTTGGTGATTTTGGGAGGAAGATGAAAAGCGTTATTAAGAAAGAAAGAAATGGATTGTGAAATTTTGGGGTAAAAATTTAAGGTCAAAGTCCCCTTTTACCCTCGTGAAAAATAAAATAAAATAAAATTTAGGAAGAAATTTCAAAAAATTTCTTTCTGAAATCTGTGATGGGTACTGATACCCATAAGACATAGATATCGATACCCTACCTGAACAGAAATTGTTTGGTATTTTTTGCAAAAGTAAAATTTGTAAAGGATTGAATCTTTTTCCTCGATTTTTTACGAATCTTATCTTATTTAGAAAATCAAGTATGGCAAATCGAACTATTGATCGACTGACCCAACTAGTGGAGCAGCAGGCTCGTCAATTAGAACAGTTTATGAATCAACCTCTCCCAGCTACAAACCCACATCAAGAAAGAGATCTCAGCAGTGACCGTTTTCGTCGTCTCAATTTTCCTATATTTTCAGAAGCAAAAGATCCGATTGAAATTTGGCGGTTAAAACGATAGAACATATGTTCACCTATGCTCATGTAACGAGATAATGAAAAAGTGATATGCGTCTTTCATGTTGCGATGAAGTGCTAGATATTGGTATAATCGTTGATGAGTATGGGAGAAACAACGGACATGACTTGGGAAAAGTCAAATGAAATATTTAGAAACAAGTATTTTCCACTTCCACTAGAAACCAAAAGCTAAATGAATTCATCCATTTCGACAAGGATCAATGATGATGTCGAATACATAAGAAAGTTTGAGGAGTTGTCACGTTTCTTTGCTCACATGGTCGAAGACGAATGGACTAAAAGTTGACCACTTTCTAGAAGGATTAAGGCACGAGTTGAATAGAGATGTACTCATATCGGGAATTCGGGACATGAGCTTCCTACAAATTACCGATAAGGCCCTACTATTTGGTGGTGAAGTCAAAATTGTTCAAGCTCGAAAAGCAAGAGATCAAAATCAAAACCGAATAAAGTCAACAAGAGCGGAAATGAAAATAAGAAGAAATAGGCTGGAAAACGTCAAGAAGAAGAGCAAAACGAACCTTATTTAAAAAAGGAAAAATCAGATAACCAAACAGAAACTAAAAATGTCCCTCTATGTACCAAGTGTGAAAAGCGTCATCCCGGTAAATGTTGGGCAGGCCAAAACTATGCTATTCATGCGGTAAATCAAGACGCTTGATTAAAGATTGTCCAATCAAACTTAAGGGAGAGCAGGGAAAAGTAAGAGTTTATCTAATGGATGGATTAGGAGCTGAAAAACACACTTGAGCAGTTGAAGACGTAATCTATGTAAACTCTGACACCTGTGTGAGCCTTCATTGACTCTAGAACTATTCGTCCATTTATCCCAATACATTTATTAGGGATACTAGAATTAGATCAAAATTTGTTGCTCCTTGACTTAAGGAACTTTTTAAGTTCACTACCATTATGGCTATTAATCTATTAAGATAGTCTACGAAAATACATATCAATGCTAATATGTCGTGAACTCATTACCATGTTATGTGCCTTTAATACAAGATGTCTATTTTATAGAGTTGGTCATACTTAAGGCCGAATATGATTAATTGAGACATGAGCTATTTTTTTGAATACAATATGATAATGTTCATTTGTTTAACATGAAGATGAGTGTGTAAAATATGGTTTCCGTGTAAAATAATGATTTATGAGAAATACACTATTGTATTCACTTAGCATTGAAGCGTTAAAATAGTGCCTTTTATGAAATGAGATATTTTCCTATGTAAGTTGACAATATGAAACTTAATTGTCAATCGAGAGCTACGTGAATATACTACGTGTTTTATTCATGAACATTTTACATCATAAAAATTGGTTGAACTATGGAGGTTATGAAACATAAAACATGTAAAAGTTCCTTAAGTAAATTGGTACACCAATCGAGAGCCAAAAGTAGCGTGATCTAGGGCCTTAGTGGCGTTAACCTAGAACTATATGGCATGATTCTAGGGCTTTAGTGGCGTTAACCTAGAATCCATGAGATGTGATCTAGGGCCTAAGTGGCGTTAACCTAGAGCCTATATGGCATGATTCTAGGGCCTTAGTGGCGTTAACCTAGAATACATGAGATGTGATCTAGGACCTAAGTGGCATTAACCTAGAGCCTAAATGGCATGATTCTAGGGCCTTAGTGGCGTTAACCTAGAAATTTACATGGCACAATCTAGGGCCTATGTGGCGTTAACCTAGAGCCTAAGTGGCGTATATGGTGCTTGAGTGGCACATGATGTTCAATTTAAGCATTCGGTTTACAAATGTTACTTCAAGGACGGGCTCTAAACAAATTTAAAAGGGCACATTTATGTGTAATTTTACATGGACATACATTATACATATGTGAAATATACTTTTAATCTCATGCTTGATTTGATCTATTATGAAGAGTTTAGTTGAAGTATGTGAGGGAAATGTGGTCTTGTATGGAAAATTTATGTGCTTATGAGTCCATACAGGTTAGTTAAAGTATTGCACAAAAAGTGAAGATATTGAAGTAGAAACTTGAGAATAAGAAGAGATGAGAAATTTCCCAAGCTATTCTAGGTAAATTTCGAGGATGAAATTATTTAAGGGGAAGTTTGTAGCGCTCCGAAAATTTGTATTTTCAATTTAAATAAGAAAATGAGAATAAAGCAAGAAATTTGGTTGAGTTGTCCCAAAAAGTATTTGAAAGTCGTAGCATTTAGAATTTAATTTAAATCTGAATAATAATAAGAGTTATTGGCTTTTATTAAGGCTTGTTTGGATAAAAGTGAAAAAGTTGGGTAAATACCCAAAAAGTGAGAAAACAAAGTTTTGAGCCTTTTTTATTAAAGTCAAGTAGTCATCTTTGGTGCGCTCCTGCGAATAAAGTATTGGTTGAAATTCTACGATTCTTGCATTGTTACGAAGTACACTTCGAGACCTTCGAAATGGTACCAAATATGCATACTTTCGACTATGAAAATAGCCCCAAAAAATTATGTCAAAAACGTTCTAGGATGTTAGAAATCTGGAAATCAAGAAAAGAGCACCCAGCAAAAATGTTTTCGGGCAGCCACCTTTAGAGTGATGTTTTAACCTTTATGTTGGTCCGTTTTCTACGATTCAAAGTTCGTTGTGAAGATCTCGTGAGATCTTCGAGATGGTATAAGGGCGTCGAAAAATGAGTGCGTTTCGACCTTCAAAACTCGATCCAAAACAAGTCCAAAAATCGCCTTAAGTAGAGTTTTAACATTAATTGCCCTATAAGCTATCCACAGTATCTTCTTAAATGTGGGCGGTTGGGGAAGCAATTTATGGAATTCCGGCAAGTGTTATCTTGACAAATCTTTCTAAATATTCTTGCATTTAATGGGAGATATGCAATCATTAGAAGAGATACACTTTTCTCCCTATAAATACCCCTCATTTCAAGCTACCACTTGCCAATTTTCTCCTCTCTAACCTCCATAACTCTCCCACAACACTCCCTTACGTTTTCTGGTAATAAACAAGAAGGGAAGAAACCACAAATAAGAGAGAAAAATTAGAGAGAAGAGGTGAGTGAGTTGAGTAATGAGAAAGTTCAGGAAGGAGGCTTTCTAATTCAATAGAGGATTTTCATTTTCAGGTGGATCAGGGATAACAACAAGTTGTGAGTAATCTACGTTATATGCCTTAAGTGCTATACGATAAGTATATATATTTAGATCTCATAAATTTATGTGCTGTAAAATGAGATATGCCAATGAGATTGATTTAAAGAAAGATATGACAAGTTGTGAATGGCTCATATTATTTACCTTATGTGTAAAAATGATAAGAATGTACATCTACATGTGTGCATAAGTTATATGTGTTCTTATGTGTTCCAAATGAATTTTATCAATGAGATCCATGAGATATTATGAGCATCTTGAGCCTATTTGCTATTTATGCAACAAGAAGGAAGAATGAGAATAAGAAAGTTATTGTACTTTATTTATGCTCTACTTGAGAAAACAAAGTTCATAAGCAAATGAAGACAAAATATGTGATAACACAATAAGTTTTCTCTAGCCTATTTGTACACCATCGAGGGGGACAATTGCAACCCATAAGAGGACGATAAGAGTCCCAAATAAGGAGTTAATTCAACGTTGGCCAAGGGTTAGATTGACCCAGCGTGCGGGCTTAAAGTCGATTAGGCGGCCAAGGGCAACAATAGTCTTTATTGGGATAGTAAGGGTCTTAAGAGTTGATCAACAATGGCCAAGGGCAAAAGTAGCCCATAGATGGAATGATGAGGGTCCAATGAGGTATTGGCCATTGTGCTTATGCACAAAGAATATTCGGTTTGAGTGCTCGTGTACAAATATTACTTGTGAAAAGGACCCTAAGAAAGATAAAAGATATATATGTGCAATATCACACACACATACCGTATTTTACTCATTAATGTCACCATTCATAGTCGTTTTATGACTCTTGTAGGAAATGGATCGAGAAATCTATGAAGTCATGAGACTAATGTGGAAAATAACCCGGATGGCCAAGAATACCATTTGATCACCAAGATTGTGAATGGTCCTCCAATCCGCATGTACGGATTACAAAAATATGAAACTACCTACTTTGTTGTGGACGTATTCGATTATTGGACCATGGAGTACCTCACTACTCGTTTCTATGAAATGTAATAAATTAGGTGAACTCGTCTTTAACATTCAAGCACCTCTTTTTTTGATAAAGTATCAAGTAGCACTTTAATCGGGTTCAAAGCGTATGAACCATTCTTGAGACGTAATAATTTGTCATGAGACATTTTGAGACAAAGTTATAAGTAAGGTACTTTGTTCCCTTTCTTAAACATCTATTTTGAACTAATTTAAAATGATGGAGGAAGAATAAATAAAAAGACGAGATTTACATGTTTTACTCTTCCGCTATGTTTAAATGATCATGCTTTTATTTATGGTTTTTCAGCTTACTAAATATACATACTTTTACAACAAATATAATTTCTAACTACTTTCCTCAAAAGAAAATAAAGAAAACATGTTTCAATCCCGTTTTTAATCAAATCAGAGAGCTGCGCTTTCTGCGTAAAATGGTACTAATACCCTCAAATATGGGTACCATTACCCTCTTGGGTAGAATCAAAAAAAAAAAAAGTTTAGGCGAAATTTTGAGGTCGCCACAAGACTTGATATCGAGCTTCGATCTAATGGTTCTCTGATTTTGATCAATGGTATTCAGGCATCGAAGATGACATACACCTCCGGCATGACCTTTTTCCATTCTAGTGTTTAATATTTTTGTGGTGATTTGTTTCAATATCCATAAATTGTCTACTTGCTTAGTAGATTAGATTTGGCGAGTTCAACATATGAATTTAAAGCCTATAATAATGAAACTTGCTATATGATTAAAGTAGACCATGAATGATGAGCAAAAGCAATATTAAACATTCATAAATGGATAAGCATAAGACCTTGATGAAAGTGTTCAACTTATGGCATGAGATTTTGGGATCTATTTCCTCCATGTCCGTGTGTTCCCACGCGAAGACATCGATGTTGTCTTCTTCAGGAAGGTCGTGAGTTGAGATTTCATTGATTCATTGAGCTCTTTTCCGATGCGAAGGACTTTCTCAGGATGGTTGACATCGACCTCAATCAGCTCTAGCTCTTCTAATGGCTCGGCCTTCCGCTCGTGTAGGTTCGACCTGTGGTCGAGACTTTCCAGGTCTTCCACCAGGCCCTCCTCTAGTTCATCCATGTCCGACCTACTTGTTGAAAGTTCGGGCTCTGCCTAGAGCACCCCTACTCTTACTTAGGAAAAGGTGATGTTGTAGCTTCTGGCTACCAGCTGACTTCTCTGTACTATTCCTACTCGCGTAGGCGGGGAAAAATTTGATAGCATAGTGGTAAATAGATCTGGTGCTTTGAGTTCATGCATTATTGGTCGTCCCAAAATGGCATTGTAATTAGGCGGAGGTCTACAATTCTGAAATCTGCAATGATTCTCCTGTGGCATGGAGGTAGTCTGAGCTCGACTACAAGGTCCTTTCAGATTCTCGTAGTCCCCCGTGAAACCCTGGAGGGGCTTTGGGAAAGGCCTAACATGTCGAACGTCAATCTCTATTTGTTCAAACGTTCTCAATTATAGAACATTCTGAGCTCCGTCGTCTACCGGTGTCAGGTGAGTATCGATTTGAGGCTGACATAGTAATGTGAGTGCATCGAATGTGGTTGCAATACGTGGGACGTATCTTTCTCGAGAGAAAGAGAACTTCTCCACGTCTGGATTAGTTATGGTGCTGAAAGCACACGGTAGGCTAGTATGAGCTTCTCTAAAAGCGTCTTGTTGTTGTCTCCTTAACCACTTCCAAGTATTGACTTCCTCCAACTATCATGTGAATTTCGCCTCGTCCTGTTGAGGTGGAGGTGAAAGTTCAGCTCGGTCTTGCGGTTGGGATGGCTCACCTCCTCTGGAGGATCGTGATAAGAACTCTTTTAGGTAACATCACCTGATGAGGCTTCTATTTCTCCTTTCAAGTCTCGACAATCATCGGTGTCATGCCCAGTGAATGATGATATCGTAATACTTCCTCTGGTTTAGCTCAGACAAGTTCGCCCTCATAGGAGGCGGGTTTTTAAGGATGTCCTTGCCTTTGGTTTCATCGGGACATTTTCAAGCGAGGTGTTCAAGATATGGTATCCCTAGATCTTTTGCGGAGTTGGTCTTGTCCAGACACAGGTGTTGAAATTCTAGGGCTCTCTTGGGACGTTCTTTCTTTTTTGATTTAAGGTCTTTTCTCTGTTCTTAACGATGTCTCTCGGTCGGATCATCATTCTCACAGTCGAATGTGGCTTCCTCGACAGCGATGTGCTTTTCACTCTAAATAGGAATTCTTGGTATGTTCTTTGGTCCGTCCTCGTGAGCGAGACCACGAAATTAAGTTTTGGTTCGTAATCTTGATAAGAGGCGCAATTAGAAGCGACATCATTAGAAATTTTGTCCACCTCTACTATCATCTTGCTAAATCGGTCTATGTAGGACCTCAAGAATTCAATTCGACCTTGCTTGATCGCGACAATGTGCTCTTTTGGAGTAGATCGAGTTCTTGTCTCCATGAAGGTGAGGCGAAGCCCGACTGACAGTCATTCCAACTCCGAATGGAGCACTATGGTAATTTTGAACACACCTCATGGTACATTTCTAAAGCTTAGAAGAAAAGCTTTGTACATGATTACGTCGGCTTTGGCTCCTTGGAGTTCCATCCAAGAGGTGTATCTTTCGAGATGACCAATGATATCGTTCGTCTTCATAAGCGGTTAGTTATGGCATTTTTAGCTTTTCGGCAGAGGTTTTGTCAAGATATCCTCCGTGAATGAAGAGTGTTTGTCGTGGTGTATTCCTCTCGGGTGTTCTTTTGCCTCACCTCTAGTTCGGCTAGGCGTTGCTTCATCAATTCAAGCTCATCCATGATGTTTTGTACACTTGATGCCGCAATGGATGGGGCTATTTCCTTTCTTTGCACTTTCTACTCGCGTGGGATTGGTGGGTTGACCTAGGCGGTCGAAGACCATTGGGTGACCGCTACGTGGCGACTTTCCTAGGAGGGCTGGGTCGTATGCTCTTTCCTCTCTTGCTTTCGATGAACTTTTATCGCCAAAATTTAGTCTTCTTTTCATGACGATCTTGATTTGTCGCGCTATTTGGTGACTCTGCTTGGTCGAAATTTGTCTAGTGGTAGCTTGATTCTTCTCAAGTCGTTCAATAGCTTGAGTTAGGTATTCAAGTTTACGTAGAAGCGCATCTCTTTCGGTGCAGCGTTTGAGTGAAGTTTCTCCTTGTTGTCTCTGACGGAAGACACAGGAAAGGTCAACATGTTGGCTTCAGTTCTTCCGTGGCTCTGAGCTCCCTGAGTCGTGGTTGTGGCTCATGTTTGAAGGCTTTTATAGGTTGTAGTGTTTAGGTATGATGATTATGTGAGTTTGTAAAATATGGAGAGGCTTTTTAGGAGGAGGCCCCTCCTTCTAGTATATTTGTTGATGTTAAAAATAGTTTGCATTAACTCCAAGCCAACTTAAAGATATGTGTTGAGGTCGATTATAGTAGTAATGAGTGGAAGATAGGTAAGTATATATAGGATGACTGATTGTGTAATCTTTGTAAGAGTGCTTTTATTAAGCGGTTGAATGTGCGACTTCAAAGACATTTATGCCTCCTATTTATAAGAAAATATGTAATGATTACCTCCATTTAATGCTAGGCTAGGCATTAAATGTCCAAGCTAGGCATTTAATACTTATAAGACATTTCCTTTTTAGGGCATTTTAATGCAGTGACGTCGACTGTGAAAGGACAAGCTATCGCGATGATGTGAGTATGACTCTCAGAGACGAGGTCCGACCTGGGACTCTCAGGGATGAGGTCCGAACCGAATTCATTGAACCTACGGAATCCTCACTGAGGTTATGGATGAGGTCGACACGAAACCTAAATCAGTCGGCCCTCTCTTGCTTGGGCGATAAGTAATCTGACATTTGGCGTGGCGGATCGAGATCGGGTACCAACAACTATAGAATAAGCGTAAACAATGTGTTTGTAGGTGGTGGTAAAACTACCGACTTTTGGTTCAAGCGAGACTATGTTTAAATCACCATGTTATTATATATTTTTCTTGGGAATTTGGTACAAATGGTTCTTAATATTTGTCCTTAGTGGAGAAATAGTACCTAACGTTTATTTTTGCATAGATATCCTAGCATATGTGTTTTAATGAGTAATTGATCCATTATTTGATTAAAAAACTAATATGCCCTTAATTTTAAGGAAATATAGCATATTTGATCCACAACCTTTCAAAAGCGTAAGAAATGTAGCACTAACCTTTAAAAATAGTACAAAACATCCCAACGTTTGAATAAATAAGCATGGTAGGTCATTTATGACAAAATTGTCCGACTTTTAAATAAACTAAAAATAAAAAAAAAAAAAAAAAAAAAGAAGAAGATGAATAAAAAATAACAAAATGTGTCCATAAAAATAAAGAATAACAAAAAGTCATCTTCTTCTATCACCACAACCTCCTACCTTTCCTAAACCCCGCCCGCCATACATTGCCACCACCACCACCACCACCACCACCATCCAATCCCCCAAGCAGGCAAAAAAATAAAAGAAAATAAATCGAGCTTCCGGCTATTACCCGAATTTGTTAATGTATGATCCTCCCGTGTAGCGGTTTCGATGGAACAACATTAACTACCTCATTGACACCCCCACAAATCGGCATTGCCTCTGGCGACCGAGAATGAGAGATTTCTTGGATGAGATGGTTTGGACACCGATTGGTTAATGAGGTGACTATGGATTCTTACGTCACGATTTTCGACATGACTCGCTTTTGGGAGCTGTTGAGCTCTATAATGGTCTTTTTTTTTGGGTTACAAGAACCCGCGGGTTTGGCCTCATGAATTGAGGCCGCGGTGTTCGATCGACTACACATGCTTCTTCGCCACTTTGGCGCTCGAAGGGCGATATAAGCGATAGGTTTTAGAATGTCTATTATTTTATTCAAAAATGGGCTAAAATGGAAATTAAATAATTTTTTTAATTAACACTTTATTGACTAAATTGATAATATACTAAATTATTTTATATATTTTTTGAACTATTATAAAATAACTAAAATTGAAGCTCATATTATTAACAAATATGTTAGATAAAATTATTTTTCATATTATTAAGTAATTATATTATTTAAAATTTAAACTTTTATTTTATCGTTACAACATAAAAAGAAAAATATATTTGTTACAAACTTGATACTCAGGTACTTTTATTTAGTTGAGCTATTTATTTATTAACTACAAATATTAGAGTTTCAACTGTATTCTTCATATTTTAATTTATTGTTTTATTATTGTTCAAAAATAAAGAACACGTAATGTATAAAATACTTTTTATTAGTATTTTTATTTCAAAAAAAATATAATAAGATTGGTTCAATATCATAAAATTATATATGATATTTTGTTATTTCTTTAACTTAATTTTTATGTCATATATAATTTTATGTGTTCTTTATTTTTGAATAAATAAATTTTATGACATATATAACAAATAATTTTATCTAACATATTTGTTAATAATTATGAACTTAAATTTTAGTTATTTTATAATAGTTCATAAAATATATAAAATAATTTTGTATATTATCAATTTGGTCAATAAAGTGTTAATTCAAAAAATTAGTTTTATTTAATTTTTTATAAAAAATAAAACTACGGACATATTTGTACTTTTTACAAAGGTTAGCAACCTAATTAAACTTTTCTCTTATTAAAATTAAAGGTATTTTGGTCTTTTTCATCAAATAAGGACCAATTGTATCCCAAAATATATAGTTTAAAGACTTACATGCCAAAAATAAACATTAATGACCATTTCTATATTAGGAGCAAAGGTTAGGAACCATTTGCACCAATTACCTTTTATCTTACTCCAATTTTCTATGTTTTAGTGGAGCTGTTGAACTAAAAATAGATTGGTATCTTGGAAGATTGGGTGTGGGTGTGTGTGGGTGTGGGGTGGGGTGGTGGTGGTGGGTTAAAGAAATGTGGGGGGTCAGAGTGAAGGATAAAGAAAACTTTTTTGTTATTCTTCATTTTTTTTTGGGCGAATTTGGTTATTTTTTTATGCATCTTTTTCTTTTTTCTTGTCTTTTATTTATTTTTTATTTAAAGGGGAAAGCAATTTTGCCATAAAGGATTTACAATGCATATTTTTTTAAACGTTGGGATGTTCATTTCTATTTTTAAATATTAGGAGTATATCTCTAACATTTTTGAAAGGTTGGGGATCAACAATGCTATTTTCCCTCATTTTAATTAGAGATAATTACATATTTGGTCTCCAACCTTTCAAAAACGTTAGAGATATGTACATAACCTTAAAAAATAGTATTATACAACCTCAATGTTTGAATAAATAGACATCGTAGGTCCCTCTTGACAGTTTCCGTCTGTTGTCTCCGTTAAAGTTCTCAATTGGACTACACGCACTTTTTTCTCTCCAAATTAAGCGATTAGAATTATTCTGGTTGGCTCTTAGAAGTAGTGACGATCAAGAATCTCATGAGACCTACATCCTGGAAAACATTGACGAGGAAGATACTAAAAGAGGATTTTCTTACATTAAGGGTGCTATGAGAGGAAAAAAACCGGGGATGAACACGAAGATTTGGAGTCTAGTTCGTTATGAACTTTAAGACTACTATGAGAAGATTTGAACCTCATGATCATTCAAGTATGGACCCGGTATTTGGTGAGGAAAGCGATGGAGAATCATTGCGAGAATCAATGGTTCATGTCTTGCACACTTGATTAGAAGAGTAGAAATTACTGATTCAAGGTGAAATCTTTGAGTTGGAGAAACAACTTGTCGGTGGTGAGGTCTAGCGAGCTCGAAGACAAGGAGTTTGAGAAGATGAGGCTGCAGAATGAATATTTAAAGCTTGATGACGGCGATTAGCATTGAAATTAAATTCAAGAAATGGGAGCAAGACAAGGGGTTCAAATCTCAATGATCTAGAAAAACTCAGATTTTGCTTACTCATACCTCAAGAAAAACTCATATGGGCTTCAAAGCTCAATTGCTTAATCATACCTCAAGAAAAACTCGAGATCTTTGTTCTTGAATTTCCACAAGCATGAGTGTTCGTGGAGTGGTGAAGAATTAATTTTTTCTTCACGAAACTATGTTTAAGCTCTGAAAGTGCTTTTAATTCATCAACAACAGCTTGATCTACAGATTGTATGGCTTCATTATTGTACAGAGACTAGGCAATTTGGAGCTCGGCATAAGCTGCTTTGACTATAGAAATGGTGGCAAAAAGCTTGGCAAGGAAAGCTTCCATGGCGACTCAGTTTTTAGAATCTTGCTTTCTGTTGGAGGTGGGTAGGGTCTAACTGAATCTATTGGCCTGAAATTGAAAAATAATTTTGATGATTAAAGCATAAACTGAAGATAGTGTTTGTGAAATAATTTTGGAGAAAAGATGAGAAGAAAAAAAGTGAATTAACAAAAGTACAAAACATTATTCTGCAATTCTAATCGCTTAATTTGGAGAGAGAAAATGCGTGCGGTCAATTGATAACTTTAACAGAGAAAGCAGATGACATCAAGAGGGATCTACGATGCCTATTTCTTCAAACGTTGGGAATGAGTGGTGCTATTTTTAAAAATAAGGAGCATATCCTAACGTTTTTGAAATGTTAGGGACCAAATATGTAATTCTCCTTTTAATTAAGAAAATTGTAGTAGGTTCCAATTGCAAATGGGTCATACTTTTCTTTAATAATATTTAATTTAGAGTATTAAATATATCATTATAGTCTTGTTAATTAAATTTTTATAAGAGAAAAAAATATTAAATTATTGTGCTTTAAGAATATGTAATTATTATGTGATGTGAAAAATTTGAATAAAAATTATAATAAATAAATAATAAATTAACTTATATAATTTTATGACATTGATTACATTTTATGTATTGTCAACCCAAAAACTATTGTGCACTTTTTATGTATTGTTAACCCAAAATTGATTACATTTATCTCTTTTAACAAAGTTTTTGAATAAAATAAATAATTTTATTGTTCTCTTCAAGTGTCATTCTCTCTATCACCTGTCGCCACATCACTGACTGCATTAAGCGCTGCATGCCCCTATGGTGTTGTCAACAGTCAACACTATATCACCACCAAACCGTCATAATGCCACACAAGCTAAAGATCCTAACTTCACTTATGTACACGTAGAGGAATATCTATATCATAGAAATATGTAAAGTAAATTTCGATGTCAATATTTTCAAATTATTCTAAAATTATTACAATCCACGAAACAAGTCGAGAATGTGTATAATTGAGGAATATTACCTATCATATCCAAGAGTCTTGCAAATTAGTTTCAACGAAAGATAATTCAACAATATTGTATAAAGATAATACAGTATGTATTACACAACTTAAAGAATGCTATATCAAAGGGGACATGACAAATTAAACATATTTTTTTCCAAAACTTTCCTATACATGTGAGCTTCAGAAGAATGATGATATCGATGTTCAACAAATTTGATCAATTGATAATGTGCTGACAATACATTGTCGACGTCTAAATTTAAAAAATTAGTATATGAGATAAGAATGCGATTCAAAGATCTTCGGTGATTAATATTATAGAGGGTGATTGTATTCTTTTTCCTTGTTCCAAATTTTATCCCATTGGAGTTTTTCACGACAATTTTTAATAAAACAACACAATTAACTATAATCTTTTGAAGAGACAAGGTTTTTTATGAGACCATCATTGTTTAAATAGTTATTAAATGTGAAGTGTTGTAAGATAATTAACAACTATTTAGACTATTTAATCTTATCAGAATATCTAGAAATTAGTTTTATTTATTTTAAAAATTTGTATCTTACTCAATTTATAACTCTCACTGAATCCTATATATAAGTCCACCTTTATAATTAAAAAGAAAAAATTTACTTTGATTCTTTAAAGTTTTTCTCACTCATTCTTTTAATTTCATAACAACATATTTTATTCATAGCAAAAATAAATTTACTGAACCATTTCAGCGACAAACGGCACGTCGCCTATCCTGTTGGTCCACTTATTACAATTGCTTTCAACACAGGATTAGAAAATTGTAGAATTATAAACTTCTAAGTAGTTGATACAACATATTTCGTGTCACTTAAGAGATCTAGAAATTGAAGTAAAATGTTATCAATAATGTTTTAATAACGGTCAAAACAAAACCAAGTGCTATCATTTCCATTTTCTAGACCCATGCTACACATATAATTCTTTAAAAATAAAATGTTACAACAAACTAAAATAAGAATATTTTACGACTCTTTGAATTCAACATTTACCTACCTACGTGGTGTGAAAGAGGAGTGCCATTTAGGATTCGTTCTCTTTTCTATTTTGAAACTATTTTCAGTTTTACTCAAAACTTGTTTACTATGTTATTTTTAAAAAATTCATTTTCAAAAAAAAAAGTTAAATTTATGACACAAATCTCAAAACACATTTTAACATTTTGAGTGTTTTCGGTAAAATATGGAAAACATTCAAAACAAAGAAAAAAATTATTTTAAATACAAATTTATATACACAAAAATTCTAAAAAATAAATTCTAAAAAATAAAATTATAAACAATCTAAAAAAAGTAAAATTCTATAAATATGAAAATACCAAAATACTAAAAAAAATAATTCAAGCACTTATTAGTAATTTAAATAAAAAATTAAAATTAATTTAAATGAAAATTGATACCACGTCATTAATTTCTATTTTTTATTTCCTATTTTGTTAATTTATTATTTGTTTGTATTTTATTTTTGTAAAAAAAAATATTGCAAGATGTCTTGACTTTAAAATGTATATATTATGTTATCATATATTAGCATAAAAATGTTACATTTTATTGAATAATAAAATTCATTGAATAAAATGATATAAAACAATTTTTTAAATTTCAAAATAGAACGTGTTTTTCAAATTTCTATTTTAGAAATAGTTTTTTAAAATAACAAACCAAACACGTTTTCAGCAATCTTAAAATAGATTATCAAAATAGAAAACTTAAAATGAATTCAAAACTCAAAAGTCAAAAATGAAAACTGAAACACAAAGAACGAGTAGGTTGTTAATTTTTATTTGAAAATAACTTAAGAGATTCAAATATACATAACTCATGTTTTTATAATAATAGCTATCATGAGAGAAAAAGAAGGATAAATTATATTTAGGATTGGTTTAGTATAGTCATGCTTTTAAGAGGATCAGTTAAAAATAATCACTTGTACAAATAATCATATAAGTATTTGATAAACTCTTGTTTCAAGATTGTTATATGTTTCAAAATCAATATTTAAGCGTTTGGTAAACAAAAATGATTTATTAATGTAAGTGTATAAAATTACTAAAATAAACATTGATTATAATAATATCTATTGTATTATAATTATCACGAATAGTATTGTAAATTTTATTTTTACTTTTATAATAATATATAATATTATTTTTCTAAGACAATGTATTCACCACAATTATTTTAAAATATAAATATAAATATTTATTAAATATCAAAATTTATAAAAATTATAATATAAAAGCATAGTTATTGTACAAAAATTAATTAAATTCAAATTTAAATTATACGTGAAGATGCATTATAATTAGAATACTAATAAATATAAAAGGAAGTACTTTAATTAATTAAGGTCAAAAATAGCATTTAATATTAGATAGGTAGAAAAGTCAAAAGCAAAATATGAGAAAGGCTACATAACAACTTACCAAAATCTGTTGTCGGACGCAACACATTCTTTTATAATCATTTTTTTTTAAAATTTTACCAAATGCCTAAAACAATATCGATTGTTTGACAATGAAGTCAAGCTCAAAATCAATATCAAATGGACACTTCTGATTCTCATTTTTTTCGAACTTTATAACAATATTATCACATTCAATTTTATTCGCAGATATGGTCTATATTCTTTTATTAATTTGCACATATGGTTCTCAATTTTTATTTATTTTTATTTTATTTTATGATTTGCTCCTATCTTAAATAAATTAAAATGGCAAAAAAACAGAAAAATTAATGAAAAAATTACAATTGGAGTACCTAACTTTTCAAAAGTGCAAAATAATCTCTTTACATTCTATTATTTAAAACAATTAAAAAAAAAAAAAAAACTTAACATTCTCCCCCACACCCACACCTACACCTACACCTACACCTACACCTACACCTACACATGTGATTGGACCCAGAAATGCGCTCGAGTTTAGGTTGAAATCGGGGTCGGCGAAACCAGGGAGAAAGGCGAATCTCTTTATTGGAAATCGGGATTGTAAAGAGTTTATTTCTTGCTTTTTTCTTCAAATTACGGAACATGAAGATTTGAAGCTAGCATTTATTACGATTGCAATTTTCAATGCCTCTAAGTAAGTGCTCACTAATGAGTGCAATTTTAGTATGCATGTTACCCGCTTATCTTATTTTGTTAGTAATTATTTATTAATAAAATTATTAGTTAATATCTTGTTTGGATTAGGACAAATTGTGAGCGATTATGAAGATTCAGGGACTAAAGGTGGGAGTTTTGGAAGTATGGGATCAAGTTTAAAGCTTTGAAGTAAAAGAACTAAATTGAAAGTAAAACTTGAAGTGGAGACCAAATTGAAAAACTATTGAAACTTTGAGGACCAAACATGCAAAATCTGAAATTAATGATTGTTCATATTCTTTGTTTAGTTGAAAATTTACTGTTTGCCACGGCTGGTTTGGGCTGCAGTAAGAAACCGTGGTCCGTCTTTCAATTTTGTTACACTGTTGATTTGTCAAATAGCTTTACTATTCAAAAATAAAATGTCAAACTTTTGTTAAAAGAAGTCAAATATAACTTTATTTTTAATCAAAATTAAAAATGAAAATAAAATAAAGAGAAAGGAAAAAGCAAGATCCGGCGTGGGGATCCGGTGACTAATACTATTTATAGTCAAAGTAACTATCATAGTCAATTTATGTAGCATTAAATGGGCGAAATTGCTATAAACTTAAAAGAATAGGAATTTGGAGTGTAATTTACCTAACTATTATTAGCTATTTGTAAATCATTATTGAATTTTGACAACTTTTATAATTTTAAAAATTAAAAACACTAACATGTTCATTCTACATAGTGATGGCAGCAGGCGGATCGGCATGATCCATATTAAGCCTGCTGATAATTGTAAGAGATCAAATTTGTGAATCGATCAACTATTTTTCGAGGCGGATCGGATATGGATCGGGTGGATCGAGATCCTAATCCTTTTTTTCCCAATTGACATTCAAAAAATTTAAAACATATTGAAACAAGCTTTAGACAAGCTTTTCAAAGCAACAACTCGTGCAAAATTAAAAGCACCAAAAGACCAATAAGATGAAACAAACAATAAAAGCACTAGAAACAATACTCAAACCATACGGTGTCAACACGGAGGTAGCAAATTCTTGAAAAATGGCTTTGTCTGTGATACTAACAAAGGCAAGGATTGAGAAGAGTTGTGATTTGGAATCGTGGAAATGAATCTGAAGAGGTATAACGCCTTCCCATACAACTTTTTGTGCTGTGTTCCTCCTCCTTTAAGCTGATTTGTCTAGATTAAACTTTGAGAAGGAATTTAGAGACAAAGTTGTTTGGGGTTCTTTTGGTCTATGCAAATGACTATAAGACTTTTACATTGATGGAAAAGCAGTTTATCGCCAAGTAAGCGGCGGCGAGGAATTGGAAATCTCAAATCTTCAATTTGGTTTTAAGTGAAATGAAAGCAGGACATTAGGTTTAGGTATATGAAATTGGGAATTAAGAAATTTGAAATTGCAATTTCAATTTCAATCCCAACCCCAAATCTTTGATCTTTTTATAATTTAGTCATTTTTTTTTTAAATACAGGCGGTTCGGATCTGGGGCGGCCCGATCCGATCCGCCCGAGAGATCATGGCGGATCACTATTTTTGCCCCTATCCGCTCCGTAGGCTCGCGGATCGGTATTTTTCGCTCCACTCGGATCAAGTATCTATCGGGTTGGGATGAATCGGATATTTTGCCATCTCTAATTCCACAATTAGTTTTGGTGCCAAGCACACTACATATTTTGCACAAGTTAAATGCAAAGACTAACACTGTCACTACAACAATTTGGTAATACTAATTTATTTATCCTTGGACCAACTCCATTTGTGTATGTTGAGAGAATTAAATTACGTTAACTGTATATATCATTCAACATTTGAATTATTAAAAAGTAATATTTTGTATTTATTTAAAATTTTATCTCCAACATCTCTATCACATACATACCAAATTCATTTTTAATCCATAGTTTAGTAAGTGCGCACAATTTTAAAAAAAAAAAAAAAATATTAGGCGACCACGAGACATGAACTCAAACTTGTTACATGCTATATTAGTTATTTTATTTGTAAAAGTTTAAATTATTAAAGAGATCACGGAAATTTTTATTTATATCTTGTATTCCATAGATTATTTGTTAAAAGTTAAAACTATTATAGATTAATAGATATAAAGTTTAATAATAGGAATTACACGTTTTAATTTCAATATCTAGCATATGGATATATTCGATAGAGGTAGTAGCCTTTGCAAGTATAATAATCTACAATTGGTAGTTGTGTTTAATCATGGATGGGATCGAATACTAGTCAAGAACGAGATTATGAGATGCTTATCTAATTTTATTATTATATTATTATTATTATTATTATTATTTTAATAATGTTTGTAAACTGTACTATATGGGTGGTCGCATGCACTCATAACACATGAGGTGAGTTTGAATTAATTTATTGTCAATTTGTCCACTTGCACTATATTTCTAGTATATTTTACATTGATCTTGCTTTGCTTTGTTTGATTCAATTTAAAAAGTTGTTTAGAATTTAATGTCAAAATCGATAATTAATTTTAATTACATAGCACATTAGATCCATGATTTTATCAATTTTTCAACTATATATTCCATCAAGTTCAATCGGATGTTTTGTCACACGTGATGTTACAAACCAATCCGATTTCACCCTTAAACACATTTATTGGGAGTACTCTTCTTAACAATTTGACCTTTTAAGATGAAATCATAAGACCCTAATATATTTTAAAGTCTAAAAAACTCAAGCAGAGTGATATATGGATCCAACTTACGGTTAGGATTTTTAGGATTAGTGTTTTTTAGGCGAGGGCCATATAGTATGAAAAGTACAATCGACACATACAAATTTGAAATATTATTTATAACAATGTAGACATTTTAAAATTATTATTATTAAATTCAATCTGTCAAGATTGATAAATTTAACTCAAAAAGCGTCGGACTACTAATATCCCCGGATAAAATGGTCATATAATATATATTGTTAATTACATATTAAAATAGAATTATTTTTTACAAGTATATAATAGAAAAATGTACGTAGGATAGCAACACCATCCGACTCCTCCGCCGGCAGCTGTTGGCGAATAGGTTCATGTACATGTGAAGTGTGAACTGTGTGGTTGTTAGATGCAGAAATTTTTAATTGTATAATCTTGAAAAAACGAGGCCGCGCTTATTGATCCACTTGCTCCAAAAAAAAAAAAAAAATGTCAATTAATCCATTTCAACTGCTACGTTTTGTCCTCAAATTCCATTTTGCACTGATACATGCAGCTATATATACAGCATGCTATGCATATTCCATTTTCATATACCCATTAGAATTAATTTACAAAGTTAAGAGGAGTGATGGGAAAGTTTAGTATTGTAACATTTATGTTTTGCTCATTGGTTATAACCACGGCTTATGCCAATGCCAATGCCAATGCCCAAGAACAAGCCCGGTTCCAAAACCTCTGCCGAGGAACTGAAAAACTACGACTCTTCAAATATTCATACAGGATGTGCTCGGCGGCGATAACCCAACTGTCTGGGAGGTGGCCCGGAGCAACATAACGGCTAACTCATCAACATCATTCAGCCAAGTTAGAGTGTTGGATGACCTAATAACAGCAGGGCCTAACAAAACGTCAGAGAAAATCAGGCGGGCTCAGGGGCTAATTACATCTGCTGACCTCAAAGAATCTGCCCTGGCAATGAACTTGAATTTTATATTTACAGGTGGGCAGTACAACGGAAGTACACTGTGCATGTTGGGAAGGAATCCATTGGGAAATGACTTCAGAGAGTTGGCAATTGTTGGAGGGACCGGGCTTTTCGAATGGCCCGTGGATATGCCATTACCAACACTTACTCATATGATGTTGAAACCAGTTATGGTGTTTTGGAATACAATATTTATGTTGCTTATGTTGAGGCATCCATCACCGCTCGGTGAACATGTAATTTTATATTAAAAGTTCTTGTTTTCAAGTACTTTAGGAGAAATAAAATTAATTGTTGGTAAGTCGATGGACTTATTGTATCTAGAGATGTATAACGAGTCAAGTGGACTGAAGCTCCACATGTTTTTTTTAACCTTTTTTCATTGTTTGTTTTTCATTTTTCCTAAAAATTGTTCATCGATGGAGTTGAAATTCGTGAGTCAAGGGTCCGTAAAGACTATTTCAATGTTATAAATTATAAGTCTTAATTACAATTAATTAACTAAATATACATAATGCAACAAAATTTTGTCAAAAGATAGTAATTTGCGTGATTTTGAAAGTTATAAGAGAATTAGTTGTCCTTTTGTAAATTATCAACCCATTAATCAACCATTATTGTATAACTATGGTGAAGTTATAAGATAATTAATTGGTGTCTCTTGTCCACGTAATATAAATAGCATACGTCGCTTTTTAAAAATTTATAAAAGTTGTCACTAACTTTTTAAAGTGATTTATGTGACGATTAGCATCAGACGATGAACTAATAATAATTAATATCGGTATGGGTGTTATATTACCTATTATTATATAAATGCTTAACTAAGCATTTTGGTCTAATCAAATAAAGTGATAAATAAAACAAGGCCTTCGACTATGGGTAGGAAGCTTCACTTATTTATGGTCCTTCAACGATCTCAAATGTAGTCTTTTAATAGTGTCGTCTTCCATCTTTCAATTTTGTTACACTGTTGATTTGTCAAATAGCTTTGCTATTCAAAAATAAAATGTCAAACTTTTGCTAAAAGTAGTCAATTTGACAACTTTATTTTTAATCAAAATTAAAAATGAAGATAAAATAAAAAGAAATAAAGGAAAAATGCAAGATCCATGGTGGGGAATTAGAAGGTATCTTATTCGTAGTCGTTGTATCGTAGTTATATTATATATGGCATTAATTGATATATAATACGAATAAAATTAAATGAAGGCGAAATTGTTATAAACTTAAAAAGATGGAGAATGTAAGTGTAATTCATCTTAACTATTATTAATTGTTGTAAATCATAATTGAATTTTGACAACTTTTATAATTTAAAAATTTAAAAACACTAACATATTCACTCCACAATTAGTTTTGGTGCCAAGCACACTACATATTTTGTACAACTTAAATGCAAAGACTAACACGGTCACTACAACAATTTGGGAATACTAATTTATTTATCCTTGGACCAACTTTGTTTGTGTATGTAGAGAATTAGATTACGTTAACGTATATATCATTCAACATTTAAATTATTAAAGCGATATTTTATATTTATTTAAATTTACTTTCAGCGTTTCTCTATCGGATGTATGCAAATTCATTTCTTAATAGACAAGCACGAGACATGAACTCAAATTTGTAATATGATATATTAGTTGTCTTATTTTAAAGTTTAAGTTAGTAAAGAGATCACGCAACCTTTTATTTATATCTTGTAATATTGATTATTTGCTCAAACTATTATAGATTAATAGATATATAAGTTTAATAATAGGTTACATT